>CAJVGC010000060.1:29017388-29061109 GCA_910822075.1 Senecio squalidus | reverse complement strand
AGTTTGAGTTGTAACGATTTGGTCTAAGGCATCCAAATCAAACACCCAGTCTGGTCCATTGCCCTTCGTGGGTATCGTGTGTTCATTGAATGTCACATGTCGAGCTTTCCTCAATGATTTTAGATTTATGATTGTAACACGATATGCCTTGCTTTGGGATGAGTACCAACGAATGTACCTTCATCCGCTTTGCTTTCAAATTTACCAAGGTAGTCTTTGGAGTTCAAGACTGTGCATGGACATCCGAATGCGCGTAGAAAGTTGATCAAGGGTTGTTTCTTGTGGAGAAGCTCATATGGAGTCTTGGTATGGGCCTTGACTAGAAGGACTCTATTCTGAACATAGCAGGAAGTGTTAACTGCTTCTGCCTAGAAAAAGATAGGAAGATTGGAATCAGCCAACATACTTCTTGCTGCTTCAATTAAGGTCCTATTTCGTCTTTCAGCAACTCCATTCTGTTGAGGTGTCCTAGCAGCGCTGAATTGTCTCTCTATTCCTTTCTTGTCACAGAAGTCATTCATCACTGGTTCTTGAATTCTGTACCATTGTCACAATCGAATCTTCTTGATCTTCAGGTTCAGTTGAAGTTCAATCTTGGTGATAAAAGTGATGAGTAGCTGACTTGTTTCATCTTTTGTACTAAGAAAGTACACCCATGTATATCTTGAGAAGTCATCAGTGATGACAAGGCAGTATGACTTCTTGGCAATGCTCTTCACATTAGTAGGACCAAAGAGATCCATATGAAGTAAATGTAAAGGCATGGTGTTAGAGTTGATCTCCTTTGTCTTGTGAGAAGACTTGTGTTGCTTGCCCTTCAAGCATGCTAAGCAGTTATCTTCAAGGTTGAATTGCTTGTTTGGGAGACCTCTAACCAAACTAGATTTAACTAGTTTATTGATGTTCTTCAGGTTCATGTGGCACATCCTCCTATGCCATAGAGTGGATTCATCTAAAGTAGCCTTTGAGAGTAAGCATGCTTCAGGTGAATTTATTTGAACCTTTGACATGTCTAGACAATAGACATTGTCTCTTCGTGGTGTTCTGAGTAAGATCATGCTTTCATCTATGACCTACCCAGGCTTCATTATAATACATTCTGTAGCAGTGAAGATCGGTGTGTGTTTCTCATCACAAACTTGAGAGACATTCAACAGATTATATTGAAGCTGTTGCACATAGTACACATCTTTGAAGTGCAGTGTACCATTGCTTATTGTCCCTTTCCCAGTAATCTTTCCTCCTTTTGGATTGCCTCCAAAAGCAACATATCCACCGTTGAACTTTTCAAAGTCTTGAAGGCATGACATGTTGCCCGTCATGTGCCTGGAACAGCCACTATCTACATGCCAACTGTTCTCACTTTCTTTTGTTGGCTGAACCTGCACATAAACGATAGAGATTAGTTTCTGGTGGGAACCCAAGCCAAAGTTGACTTGGGTTTGCCCATTTCATCAAAGTAACTCACCTTCCTTTGTACTAGATTTGAGAAATCAATGGGAATAGGTGGTTGAGTTACTTGGATCTTTGGTTGCCACACTTGTTTGAAAGATTTTTCTTTTTGAACAATTTTAGTGCTAACAACTTTTGATTTAACAATTGGAATAGATACTGGTGTGACATGCCTTTGTTTCTTATTGTTAAAAGAAGCCTTTGTAACAAGGTTACTTTTGGCAGTATTAACACGAGCAGGATTAATACGGGTATTTTTCACAGTATTAATACGAGCAGTATTAACACCCTTACTTTTGTCCGTATTAACTTTAGCCGTAGAAACAAACTTTTGTCTAGCAGTATTAACTCTATTCTTCTTGTTGGAAATTACGTTTATGTTGTTAACACCTTGATTTTCTGAAGAGACTTGTTTGACAAAGTTGTTTTTATGGGCAACCCTTCCTTTGTATCCCACCCCATGATGTGGTATTTGAGTCACTTGCACTTGGTTTTGAGGATTGTGATAGCAGATTTTTGCATAGTGATTCAGTTTACCACAAATAAAGCATCCCTTTTTTAAGTTTTTAACAATTTGTCCCTTTTGAGTTTTGACTTGATTCATGTTGCGTTGGTTTCCTCTTTTACCTATGTGATTCCAAGTCTTTTCTTTTTCCTTAGGAACTTTGTTGGACTTTGGTTGAGATGATGTTTTAATCTTGGTAATGGGTTTAGGACATGGCATAGACACTAGACTTTGTGTAGAAGGTAGAGTTATTCCTTCTATTGTGAGTAAGTGATTTTCCAATGGAATATCCTTGTTCTTCACAACATGGATCTTACTTTCTTCCACTAAGTCCTCAATTAGAACTTCATCATAGTTGATTGGATCAACATTGAATGATTCTTTTGGAGGTGTCTGAGAGATGGGAATCCTAGGCTCATCTAGGGATGGAGGGATATAGTTTTGGTTAAATGGAGGGGCAACTTCTTTGTAGCCTAAACCAGCCTTTACCTTGCCATGAATTTGTTTTTGACATAGGTCATTCACTGATTTTGAAGCGAATTCTAATT
Source organism: Senecio squalidus (assembly GCA_910822075.1). NCBI lineage: Eukaryota > Viridiplantae > Streptophyta > Magnoliopsida > Asterales > Asteraceae > Senecio > Senecio squalidus. Next base: position 29,058,604 of record CAJVGC010000060.1, on the reverse strand, counting down.
TCCCTACATCTAACTCAACTTTATCATGTTCTTGATTTAGTCGTTTGATTTCATCCCTAGCTATTTTGAGTTTAAGAAGTAAGTCCTCTTTTTGCCATTCAATTAAATTAATCTTTTCTTGATAACTTTGTTCATTGATTTTGTGTGACTTAATCTGATTTTCTAAGTTATCAATTACCCTATGAGCTGATTGTCTTTGTTCTTCTAGAATCTTAATTGAATCGCTCATCAAGAGATTGTGATTCTTATATTTAACAATTATATCTTTGCATTCAGAAGAACAAAGTTTAGAATTTACCTCGGCCATAAGAGATGGATTGTCAGAAGTTGGTGATGGTGATTCAATAGCCATTAGAGCATTCTCTTGAGTTGCTACTTGATCATCATCATTCCAGTCATATCCAAGTATATTGTTGCCAAGTTCAGGAATTCCAACAGCAGTATAAACTAGGTCCGTAGAAATTAAGTCATCCGTAGGAACTAATTCCTCCATGCAAATAATGTCCGTATCATCCATTACTACGGCGATGCATGCATGGTGAACAGTATTGTCTACGTGAAATTGCTCTTCAGAGATTAGTGCTCTATTTTGACTTGTTTCTTCAGCTAAGTCACTCCAATCATATCCAAAGATGTCTTGCGACATAAGTGCACTCTGATTTGGGTCTTGAGTGGATCGTGGATTGTTGGTTCTTGACTTGTTTGGACATTCCCTAGCAAAGTGACCTAATTCGTTGCAGTCATAGCACTTCACCTTGCTTTTATCAAAAGTGATTCGTTCGTTGTTTCGTGAATTAAATCGTCTTCCAGTCCTGTTTAGAAATCTTCTTGGTCGTAGTGCCAACATAGCAGATTGCCACTTTAGATCAATTTCATCACAGTCATCCTGATGCATCTGTTTTACGTCTTCACATGTGAGACTTGAACACTTAGATATGAATGCATCGAATGAGATTTCTTCGTTGACATCATGTTTTGGTCCTTGAGATGTCGTAGCCAGTGCAGTATTGACATTATTAGTGCTAGAGCTGCTGTTTCCAGATCTTTGTGCTTCCACTTCTGCTTCAAAGACTCTTAAGTCATTGTAAAGTTCATCCAATTCCAGTTCCTCTAAGGTATCTCCTTGTCTGTAGGAGACAGTGTATACTGTCCATTCTTTGCCTAGAGATCTTATGAACTTTCTGTTTAGATCATCTTTATCGTATTTAATTACTGCGCTTATCATCTCTCCAACGAGCTTTTTGTACCGATCAAACGTTTGTGTTATTCGTTCGCCATTCAGGGAGTTGAAGTTCTCATATTCCTGTTTAAGAAGAGCTTTCTTGTTCTTCTTTGTGTTCTTTGTCCCGCTGAATCTTTTCTCCAAAGCTTCCCATAGCGATTTTTCATCTTGGTATTCTTCAAATTGTGATAGATAGTCGTTAGGAATAGCTATTAAAAGAATACTCAGAGCCTTGATTTCGGTTTGTTTTTCTCTTCGTTCAAGATCAGTCAAGGGTGGTCTACCAGCAAGTCCAGGTTCTCCATCAGCTCCATGGGGAGTAGGTCTTTTGTTACCATTAATTATCACATCCCAGACTGTATAGTCAGAAAGTAGGATGTGTTGCTTGATTCGTAGCTTCCATAAGTCGAATTCGTTGCTATTTAGAATAGGAACTTTGCCGATTGTGATTTCAGTCATGATGGTTATTTTGATTCTTCGTTTATGAGGATTATAAACTTGTTGATCAATGGATCTAAAGCACCTCCTGTGCTCTGATACCACTTGTTAGGATCGTATTAGTTAATATAAACTAATAAATTTGCCTTCGTTAAGATCGAGATCTATTGAAGAAGTTCAGCAGCGGATGAACACTTCAATATTACAAGTTGTCGAACAATAAATTATGAATAAGAATGAACAAAAAGTATTGTCGAATTATAAGCCTCAGTCGTATTAATCTTAAGAATATCAATACAACGTGTTTTTATGAATACAAGGATCTATCTTTATATAGACCTTGAGGCCGACCTAGATAAACTAGGAAACATCAACTATCCTTTTCTAAACATATCTTTATCTAGAAATAAGGAAACTCTATCTAATAACAAAAAGGAAACATAATCTAATTATAATTCTATAAATTAGATTATACTTGCACGGCAAGTTGGTCTTCCGTATCTTGACTTCTTCCGTAGCTTTTGAGTTTGTCCGTAGCAACTTGTTAAACTTCCGTAGTAACTTGACCAGCCGTAGTAACTTGTTGGACAGCCGCACTAACTTGTTCTTCCGTAGTAACTCTTAATGTCTTCCGCATTAATAGTTTAAGTTACTATTCTCGTTTGTTAAGTGAATTGTTCATGGTTAAACTATTTTAACTAAGTTATAACCCAACAGTTGATGTCGTTACCGACCATCTTATGGTTCCACACGTGACGTCCCGTCAAATTTAGGTACTTGAGTTACCGTCATTATTTTAATATTATTCGCAATTGTTTTGACCCTGGTATTTCGCTTTATTTTACTCACGGTTTATTTACTGAGATTCGGGATTTATGTGATTATTTTGATTCGTCCCTTGCGTCGTAATATTATGTTTGTCTAGTGCCAGATAGTTAGTATGCTCATGGTAATAAGTTAGAAGGTTTATGCCAAATTTGTCGGTTAACGTATTCTTATCCGAGATATCGTGCTTTTGCGCTTGTTTATCTTTTACCGAAATCGTGCGTATCTCGAATCCAAAATTTAAAAGGTATCATTTAATGAACCAAAATACCAACAATACTTATGATGAACTTGCCTAAGTTCATTTGGGATCAATCGGGAACTCCTAACGAACGAAAATGCCTAACGACAGCGGGAAACGGGAAGTCTGCCGAACCAGCCGTCCAGCCAACAGCTGGCAGGGCTTCAGCCGGCGGCTGAGCCCCTCCAGCCGGCGGCTGGATGCTGCTGAAAGATTCTTGGTGACTCATTTTTGCATGAAAATCGATTGGTGCCACTTGGTTATGCCCGATTTGACCCCATTCTACCAGAAAACCCTGTCCCAAGGTGATAATATCACTTTTCTTTATCATTTTCTTTCATTTTTCTAATCACAAAACACACACACAAGTGTGTTTCTCTCTAACTCTCTCCATATTTTCTTCATTTCCCTTCATTGTTGCTATGATTTCCAGCCATTATTCACCAATAAAACACCATAAACATCACAATAATCGATTATGTTCATCTAAGGAAGCAAGAGGTGGTGATTTCTTCCGGTTAACTTCTTTGGTTTTCATCCTTTTCGGGTCTAATCTTCTTCAAGAATCAAGGTAGATCATCACACACTCTTTTTCTTGCGGTATAATAACTTTCTCCTACTGTTTTCATTTCATTTTTGTCACATGCATGTTTCATCAAAGATCAAATAAATGTTTTATAAAAGTTTCTATGGTGATTTATCTAAAAACATAAATTTTATAAACTTTTACATAAAGATCTTTTTATAAAAATTGTTATTTGAAGAAATCTATGGATGTTATTAAACGTTTATAAACTGCATGTCAAGATCTACCGAAAATACTCTTGAAAACGCTTAAAAATCGCTAAAATTAACGAAATCCGGAGCTGACTAAGGAGCTCCAGCCGGCGGCTGGATGAGTCTGTCAACTCCAAATTTTCGTTTTGCTAATTATCGGTGGTTGTCTTGTGTTTCGGAGGCGGATATTCTCAGCACTACACCACTGAAGTCGTTTGTTCAAGATCCTTGTCAAATCAAGCTGGTGTTAATGGTATAATTTGTTGTCCTTGTAAATCTTTTGATTTCATTATATTCGATATTTGGTTTTAGCCTTGAAAACGGTTAGGGTTAATTATTAGACCAACACTCGTTGTATTTTATCGGATTGGACTGAGATTTGACAATAATGTTAAAATTTAAGTTAATCAAAAGTATCGTATTTAACTTATTATCGTATATTTTATTAAGAGAAAAGGTTTAAAATGCAATTGTTGTTAAGGGGAAAAGTGTATGAAATTTGGACGAATATTTTATGACGCGGAAGCGCTGCCGAAATTTCGGCTCACAACTTTTTACGAGTTAAAACACTTGTATAAGTAAATTGAATACAAAAGTAACATATTATACAATAACATCGTCTTTGGACTCAAAGACGCTAACGCAATCACAAATGTCATAATATTACTTAAAATAGACATTTTCAACCTCTTCGCGATATATTAAACTTCGCCACAATTGTGATCATCGTTTTAATTCATCGGACCATGTTTTTACGACAAACTTTATAAAATGGTTTTGAAAGGAATTTTTCTCTAAATATTTTGGTATGAAAAGACCTCAAATTATTCAAAGTGTCAAATTGGACTTGCATGAAATTTTTAGCCGTCGGATTTGCATGAAATTTTTAGTTCGTCATATTCTAGGCAGCGGTGATAAAAAGGGCATATATCATTCGTTAGCAGTCGGATTTGCATGAAATTTTTACTGAAGATAATTTACACATAGGCGCACATTCTGCGCAAAGGAATTTTCAATCGGAGCTTCTGATCAAGAGATTTTTATTTTTGAAGTCTGATGGAGGAAGTTTATTGTTATTGTGTATAACTATATTAAAACGATCACCGTTTATTCCTTACACATTAGATCTTGGTGGATTTTTTTTGATATAATCTTCAAGGCGTACAGATCTAAGTTTTGTCAAATTTTATGTCTCATCAGATGTTTCGAAAAATAGATATATAATTTCAAAGATGAATGCTGAATGTTTGCTGATTTTTATGCGAAGCTGTGGTAAAACGACTACTGTGTGTTCGTTAACCGTTGGATTTTCTTGATTTTTGGATGTATTTAACAAGACATAGATCTACCTCGTGTTGAAATTTGAGCTTGATCAGATATGTCATCTAGGATATATTCAATGTTGAATATGCTGCAAATTTTCAGTCTGACCAAGTCAGTCTCAGAGTAAGACGTGAGTTAGTCTCACCACAGGTCGGTCTGAGCGGGTCAGCCCTAAAACTCAGACTGAGTAGGTCAGCCCCAGAGGTCCGATTGAGCAAATCATCCCCACGAGCAACTCAGCCCCACGCAAAATCAGTTTTACATGAACTCAGTCTCACACGAATCCATAATTCAAAATAAAGGCTAGCTCAAGGGTAATTAACATCTATGAAGCCGAAAATAAAGTTTTTAGATGTGTTCAAACTTTATTTATTGAAGAAGGATGATAACAAAATGGGGGAGAAAAGTTTAAATGATTAACAAGAAAAAGAGTTGCGATGTTAAGGGGGAGATTCAAGCTACAAAGTAAACAACTCAAACAATACATTTCTTGTAATCAGTTTATTTGTTTTGTCATCATCAAATAGGAGGAGCTAAAAGAAAGATTGAAAGAAGTCTTCTAAAGTGTCTACAACTGCATAATCCGTCTAATAAAAAACTGAAAAAATTAATTACATGGAAGAAGTACATATTGGAATGGATGAAGAAAATAAGAATTATTTTTCTGTTTCAGACTTACGTTTTATATTATCTACTTTTATAGTCTGAGTCAGTTTTTATACTTAGTGTATGTTTGTGAAAATATTTTGACATCATCAGATAGGGGGAGATTGTTGGTAAAAACCAATGATTAAAACCCAACTTATAAATCTAACGAGTCATAATTTGAGTGTGTTCTGAGTCTTAGTGATTATGAGTCTTAGTAATTATGAGTCATAATCTGAGTCTAGATGACTTCTAAGACTAAGTGTGTTCTGAGTCTTAGTGATTATGAGTCTTAGTAAGACTCAAATATGAGACTTAGTTACTTGGAGCTTTATTTTAGGTAAGTTGTTATACATATCTCCTATTTGTTAGAGAGATTTGCACTTATCTTATTTTCCAAGTTTATCAAGAACTCTATTTATAGAGTTCTTAGGGTTTATTAACACCCATGAATTCTGTGTGAATTCCTCCGGTTTTCTGAGTGAATTCCGTTCTTTGTCAATGAATAAAACGTATCTAGTTCATTGATTTCTTTGTGTTCTTCGTAATATTCATCGTTATATCTTTTGTTTGAATGAAACGGGACTAACAAGAAAGTTTCTATATTTGAAAACTTCCCATAAATAGTAAGTTGTTGAAAATAGTAAGTTATTATAAAGAGTAACTTACCGATAACAGTAGATTACTATTATGTAGTAAATTTTTATTTATACACCTGACCTAGATGTTATACCTATTTACCTAATTTACTTAGCCAACCCTTTTGGTAGCTCTACTTAAGCGGACCTGGTAAGACGGTGAGAGGGGCGAGTGGGACTACTACTTGTTAATAGCCGATCTTATTAGGATCATGTCCTCGTTAGTCTTTCCTATACATCAGACTTAAATAGATGAGCCTATTTGGAACAACTTTTTAAACTATTTAATACGATAAACCAACTTGCATCTGTAAGGGTCTAATATGTAAATAGTTTATACACAATAATAAAATATACAAAATAATATTTATACATATATGCATACAAGTGGACACATACATATACATAAAAATTAGGGTTTCAAAAATTATAAGTAAAACATGTTTATAATTTAGATCAAAGCATATCGAAATCGTTTTGTTTAGATTCAATCTAACCTACATTTATTAGATGCAAATTAAGATCAAACAATAAATCTAGTAATAGTCGGTTTATAAAAACATATATGAAAACATAAAGAAATCGAAATACATGTACGGGAATTAGGGTTTTAGACTTACTTGAAAACTAAACGTGAAACCCTTGGAAACCCTTGCAAAAGTCGAAATCCTATTCCCCTTGACAAAACTGATCGGCCAAGCAAGATGTCACACCCCGCTAAAGCGGAAACACGAGGTGCGAAGAGCTAGAATATCATTTCACAAGTCATAATAAAATGCAACGGTTTCAAGTCACTAAAATAGGATTAAAAGTTTACAAGTTCAAAGAACATAACCAAGTGTACTTAAGTTCATGACAAACAATTACATAATTAAACTTTTGACAAAACTTCCCAAAATAATAGACATTGAACATGGTCTTCTCCCGATTCATATCTAACGTCACCTGTCTTACCCGCCCACGCTATGCACTTCATGACTTACACTTGATTTCCTGAAACATGAGATAAAGTGTCAAACTACATAAAGTAGTGAGTGGGTTATAGTTTTCGAGTTTTCGACAAAAAGGTTTCGACAAGTATATATATAATAAAAGGTTTCTCAAAAGAAATGAAGCGGAACATACGCTTAAAATATATATATAGTTTAACGATAATCATAGACAAGTAGAACAATACTTGGAAAAAGACTAGTTGCGGATCAAGCGCAAAAAGAGTGTATGCGTAAATAAAGGTAACTAATGAATAAAACATTGCATCAACCACTTGGCATAATATAATTGTAAGTGTTCACAATAAACCGATTATCCTGATTGTGACAGCCCCAACCCCGTACTATCTACGAGGTACGTCTGAACTCAGTAATATGTACTTAGATTTCTATCTAAAGTAAGGAGCGATCCTCTCCTAAGTATCGATACCCATAATTACTATACGGCTAAGCAAGCTAATAGTGTGTAATTGTCTAGAAACGGGGCACTTCGATTTAATTTAAAACTGATAGTAGGCACTTACAAGCATGTTATATTTTCATTAAGGGTTAACGGAGGTGCCTAGTCAGTGGCGATTTCGTATAATACAATCAACCATAGTTTTTGAAAAAATGACGATCGGGGGCAAGCCATAAAGTCAAAGAGTTCCGAACAGAGGCAATTAAAAATAGTTTACGCATATAAGTTCATAAAACGTCCAATAGTTCATAAAATGTTCAAAGTTCATAAAGCATTTAGATCTAATGTTTCCCCCAAAAGAGTATTTAAATATAATAAATAGTAGGGGATGTAACTCATGGATTGCGAAGATAAAGTCTCGTGCAGAAAGAAGGTCGGGACACGTCGGAATCAAGCAGATCCTAAAACAACCAAGTCTCGCATAAGTATTATGATTTAATTTATGTTAAAGTTCCATTTTAACATTTTAAAGATTAAACCTTTATACTTAACTTCTGTCCAAACTTTTAATAATAAAAACTTATATGTTACGACGTTGTCATATTACGTCTAATTTTCGTTTAGTATATGTCCAAAATGTTCGATGATTAAAGTCAATAAGGTTTAGATACATTATTTGTTCGTTACTGAAGTTTAAATATATGTACCGATAAAATTTGGGTAGCGCTTCCGCCCTATAAAAATTTAGTCCATTTTAAATCCACTTTCCCGCTCAAAAACATACACAAACGACAATATTCATGATGTAATAGATTTAATTACAAAAACTTACCCAAATCTTTTATTTTCTCAAAACATATAACCTGTTATGTCATGAAAACAAACTGTGAAAATATTAAGTTCTCGATCTTTACCGGGTTTTTTTTAAACGTAAAAATAAGATTTTGTGAACAACGAGATTTAGACAGCGGCTGAAGATATTCAGCCGCCGGCTGGAGGCCTCCGGTCAGTTTGGTCATTTTGTAATTTTCGCTATTTTAGAGCGTTTTTAGGTTGGATTTCGACATGCAACAGTTTGTTAGTGAAAAATATCCATTTTAGTGACTAAATCTCAGTTTCTTATAGATCTTTAAACACAAATGTGTAGATTTATATAAAAATCCATTTTTGTAAGAAAACCGTCATAAAACTTTATAAAAGAGAGTTGTTATTTTAATAAAAACAGTAAAGAATAAGAAATCTACCGAAAGAGATGGATGGATTTCGATTTGGAGGAGATTAGAGCTTCAAACCGGTAGAAAACTTCTTTAAAAACCCGAATTAATTCAACCCTTTGACAATCTTGCTATTAGGACGAATTTGTGAGGTGTTTTAGGATGATTTTATTGATGTTTTTGTGGTAAAAGTCACTGTTTCTGGGGAGTTTTTAGAGAGTAGGGAGAGAGTTTTAGAGAGAGAGTAATTGTGTGTGTGTTTTGTGTTTTGGAAAATGAAAGAGTGAAGAGAAGCAAGCCAAAGGTGATTTACTGGCATAAGGAGTTGTATTTTGCCAGTATTTGGTCCAATCCCCGAGTTTGGCTTTGGCCCAATCGTCGGACATGCATTTATCAGTCATCAAAAGGCTTTCCAGCGACTTTTAGCCGCCGGCTGAGCATATCCAGCCGCCGGCTGGGCCTCAGCCGCTGGGTGGCTGGATGGCTTTTCCCAGCTTAAGGTCGTTTTAAGTTTTCTTTTTCGTTAAGTATTTGTCTAGAGATTTACGTTAGTTCTTGTCATGAACTTAGTCAAGTTCATAGTATAGTTTCTTGGTATTAGGTTCCTTTTATTGATTCCGACTTTGATTCCGACACAAACACGATCACGATAAGGTACGACTAAGCATAGCACAGACATAACGAAGACATACAATACAAAAATCACCTAAATTTTAGACGGTTGTCACATAAGAAAGATAGAAAATTGTGATTTTTGATTTAGGTTTGATGGATATTTATAGTGTAGGTTGTCTTTTTTCTTTTAAAGAAAAGAATTTAGGATATTAAGAATAAAATTTTAGGATTGACTTTAAATGAATAAAATATTAAGAAATTGTCCTTAGATATTAGTATAAGTAGTTGGATCTCGTGCGTTGCACGAGTTCGCTAGCCTATTTCATACCCGTGCATACAATAGCTGTAACAAAACGTCCCGGAAAGACGCTAGTTAGATGGACTATTAGGTATTTGTCTATACTACACACCGGCTTTTCAATCGAAGGCTCTTTGCATCTTCTCCATTGCTCCCCTGATGGCAGAAGCTGCAAGCAAGAACAAAATTTTAAGAGTAATAAATAAATACATCTGACTGCGTCTGCAAGATAAGAGTATAAAGACCGACCTTCATTTGATTGTAAATCCACAATTCCGAGTGCCACAAGGGCTTCAACATTATTTGGATCTAACTGCAGTTAAAAGTAGTTGGGCAACCATTAGATATTTGCAATAGCTGTTAAATAAATTATCTAAATGAACAACGTTGAGCAAAAAGTGAGTATCTTGACTTGCCTGCAGCACACGCTCAAATGCTTGTTTGGCCCGATAATGCTCAGGTTCTGGTGGAAATAATCTTTTTCGAGCCGACCATTCATTAACACAACAACCGAAAGTCAATTCAGTACCATGTCATGTTACTAAAAACAAATAACATAAATATCACAACAACATATACCAATACATTTTGCATTATTATTCCAATAGTTACTTAAAATGCAAAATCAATACGGATACCTAATCTCATTTTGTTGTGCCAGTACAATATAATTAGAGAAACCTTAGAAACTCCGATAACTAACATATTAATAGTCAGATGAATACAGAAAAGTATAGTAAAAACGTGATCCACATCACCCTTAGCTAGCAAGTATACCTAGCCAAGAAGAGCTGGAATATTATCTCGATCCCCATCTAATACAATCTTCAATGCAGCAAAAGCGTGATTCACATCACCCTTAGCTAGTAAGAGTTGATCTGCAACCAACAATATACGATAACTCTTTTACAACAGTTTTTATGATCGACTTACATTGAACTATTATGCAAAGCTTATGAATGTATAATAGCTCGGTTTAGTATTAGTGAAAGAAAAGCTTGTTATGTTCACCTTTTCCAAAACAAGTAGAAGCCTCGTGCATATCGATTCTGGAGGCTTTATTGTAGTACTGTGTCGCCAAAATAAAATGCTCTTCCTTCTCTCTATGTTTTGTCTCGATTTTCCGAAGGTAGCTATAATATGCCCCTAAGGCATTTAAGATAGCCATTCTTTCATATCTCACATCCGCATAATATTCGTCAATTTCTGCAAAACATAACATCTTAGAATGACACTATCCCAAAGAAATACAGGCACACGACATATTAATGTTTATAGTAATACACCAATATTGTAATATCATATACCAGGACTGAATCCTTCTTCCAGAATTTGCCGGAACTCTTCAATTTTTCCTTGTTTAAAGCACTCCCTCTGCGCCAAAGCAAAATGCAACAAAAAACAATCAACAAATGATCGATGGAGAAGGTTCTTTGACCGAATATGATTGATGTTTCTTGTTTATTCGGCCTTATAGACTCGCCAATAACCTTGAGGTTGTGGGTTCAAGACTTCAAGTCTCGAAAAAATAAGGTGTTCCACTGCTGTATCGCCCGTCTGTCATTGTTTGAAGATGTATACATAATCAAGAAATGCAAAAAACTTGACAAAACTAAAAGTGGGGTTAATAGCATAAAAAGTCATTAAGTGTATTTTAATCTACGTTTCAGGTAACCAGTTTCATGTTCACGCATATAAATTCTCATAAACTTTGATCATCGGTAATCCATACAGATTGGTCAAAATAGGCTTCTTTGACATGGTCTTTTAGATCAAAAATTTTATACTATGAGGATTACTAAAGCTGAAAACAAAGATGGTGACTCGAAAAAGAAACTGGACGAAAGTTGGTTACTATTTTTATGCAATTAACCCTTAAAGGTGAGTGAAACAAAAGATTGTACTTCTAGTATGACTTTTTCCTTCCATGGCTTCTCTCTTCTCTTGGCAACTTTTGCAAAGGAAAGGACCATCCCATGGTCTTGAATTTCGTTTGTTAGATGCTGCTCCTTCGTGTATAGAAACACCCTCCCCGGGTTTCATTTCAACTTGACACACGACACAAGAGAACAATTTGAACATGTTACAAACGGCACAAGAGAACAATTTGAACATGTTACAAAGCGTGTATTTCGTATCAAACCTGCAACCAAATACGAAATATCAGTTGTTAAACCTATAGCCTTTCAGTATGGCCCAAATTTGTTCATTTTTTTCCGATAAAGAAAAATGGCCTAAAACTAAACCAGGGATATAAGATTACACTTTCAATGCTACAATTAATTGTTTTTAGTAACTTTTCAAAATAATTAAGAATATAGATTACACTTTCAATGCTACAATTTATTGTTTTTAGTAACCGTTTCGACCCATCGCCCAACCCGTCTATTCTGCCATCTCTACCTCCCAGTGAAAAATGAGTAACCATAGCAGTTTCTACAAAAAGGTTATCCCTCAAAAATGTAAAAATATAACGAAAAGTCGGGCTCCCGCACACAAATACAATATTTGATTTAGAAAAATCATAATTTAAGACGTTCGATACAAACCTTTCAGAAAGCATAGCAGAACCTTCTTCTACCAGCTCCTCCACCACATCTGACTCAAGATATGTTTCACCAATATGAGATGTCGACTCTGTACTCTTTTTTCTAGACATGGCTTTGACTTTGAAAACTCCCTTAGTCATCTTTTTTGGTTGCGGTGCAGGAGGATTTATTTTCTCTAGAGGTAGAATATCAACCACCATGCAGGTCGTATCATCCCGTAACCCTTTAGGTTGTACAGCTTCCTGAAAATGAATTTGGAATATTCCTCTTCTATTCAAATCCCGTCTTCCACTTGGTTTTCGTGCCCGGGTCGGGTTTGGGTCGGGTTGGGTATTAATCTGGTATGAGTCTGGGTTTGGTAGTTTTTGTCCACGTGTCTTTGTTGTTTACGCGTGTCTTCTTCGTGTCGTCGTTTCCGTGTCCCTTTGTTTTCTCTAACTCCGCCTCTCTCTTTCTTCTCTAAATGTGTTACAGAGATATTCTCTCTCTCCCTTTCGAAAGTGAAACCCTAGCCGCCTACTTCTCCGATGAGTAAACGCCGCTGATGAGCCTCTGTAGTCGCCGCTCATGATTCTTCTCCGCGTTTCTATTTCCTTCAAAGCGGTGGCACTTCTCCATTAAAGATAAAATCAGATTTAATTCATTACAATTTACAATACATGCATCTATGTAAGTGAATTCATTTCAATTAATTAATTCTGAATTTGAATAAATTGCTTGATTTTTTACTATTTATCTTCGTTTTTCAGGTTTTTTTTTTTATGATCGGAAAGTATTGTAGTTGAGGTTTTTGTAAATCGGAACCCTAATTTGTTAATTGGACGGAACCCTAATTTGTTAATTGGAGCCGACTAATATCTCAGGCAGACGAGGTAATTGTTATTTTGTTTCTTTTAATTAGTTTATAGATATAAAATCTGAAACGGAGAGTAAAACAGGCGGCTAGGTTGCGGAGGTGAGGAAGATGGTGACTCTTAGGTTTCTGGCGGACTGTCTTGCTCCGGCGAAGCTTGAATCGGAAGGATTGTAGTAACTTTGGGGTGAATGAAATCAAACATCTTCTCGACTCTAATAACAGGTGTGGAGGTTTTGCTGTCGGTTCGGAGGTATGGAAACATCATTTCTGATTTTGCTGTTTTTTTTCATTTATATGCTAAGGAATGGGGTAGTAATACTCTTATTCGGCTTTTGTTGTTTATGTATATTGATGTTGGTTTATGTTTACGTTAGTATTATTAATCTATTGATGTTGTTTTGTTTTTGGTATTGCGTTGTGATGGCAGAATACTAAGGGAAAGAGGAAATTGGGGTTTTTTTTGCAGCAAAGTGAGTTGTTTGCTCACTCTGCAGGAAGTGACCAATCTGCTTCCCAATAAAGGCGAAAGGGCAGGTAAAAAAACCAATAACTCAGATTCGTGTTGTTGAACCTGTTAATGTAGATTGATATTTCATTTGTTTGTTACGATTTTGAAAATCAGCAAAACAGGAACTCCCCATTTGTTGTTAGATTCGAGAGGATGTTTGATTTCTTTCACTTTGAATTTCCTGCAATACGGCAGTTTTTACTTTGTTTGTTACCTGAGAGAAAGAAGTATGATGTATGTGGTTAGTCTCGGTCCATGAAACTCTTTAAGCATCTTTAAATTTTTGTATTGTATATCTTATTTCATGGAAAAAGGGGTTTTTCGCAGAATATGGAATTCTGGCTCAATACATTGCTTTCATGAGGGTCAGTAACCAGTGTTTGCCGAACGTTCTTCCCAAAATAAACGACAAGGTAAATGTAAAATGAACTACGATAGGAAATAATAGACGATAAAGAAAGAAATTAAAATTTGTTTACTTTTTTGTTGCAGCTTGGTAATCAGTGGAAGGAGCGGCGAAGGGCGAAAGCTTTGATTGCATTCTGCAAATCCCTTATAACGTAGGTACTTTAGCTGATGTCAGTTAAGTAGTTATGGAAATTTCTATAGTAACTAATAAGATTTTTGTTCATTTAATTTGCGTTGGATTTTTTTCTCTGTTTCAGAATGGCATTAGGAATTGAACTAAAGTCTCAGATTCTTAGTTCAGGTAAAATGGATAAGATGCTTATTACTGATGGACTTACTGGGAGTGTCCTTTGTATCTAATCTGTTTGATATTTAAAATATCTAACAATATGCATTTGTACTGATATTTTATTTCAGGATTGTCGGATTTAGATATGTCGGAAAACGATAATTCTCATTGCAGGTAACTTTTACACATATTTATTATTATGTGTTGTCAGAATCAAAACTGAACACCTTACTGGAGTTAAAGATACACATTTGTTATTCTGTCTAGGTACGCTTATTTAAACTCTACTGTTTACTTAGTATAGGCAAATAGAAGCTCCTTAGAAATAACACAATTACCCAAAAACAAAATATGAAAAGGAAGAACACAAACCAAACAAAAATTGTAGGACTGAAAAAGATGTATTGTGAGCATCAACTGAAAATTGGGGTTTCTGAAAAGAGGTTTCTTGATTTGAATATTAGGGTTTTGCGTTTGGAAAATTTAGGTAGAGAGTTGTTGAGTCAGCAGCAAAAAATTTCGTCTCCGAGTTTCCGTACTGCTGTGTACCGTGATGTGTCTTTCGCACTACATAGCAGCACGGACACGCTGAGACAATTTTTTTTGTTGCCGACTCATCGATTCCTTACTCAAATTTTCCAAACTCAAAACCCTAACATTCAAATCCAAAAACCTCTTTTCAGAAACCCTAATTTTCAGTTCTACCTCATAATTCATCTTTTTCAGTTCTTCAATTTTGGTTTGTTTTATCTTCTTCGTTTTCATGTTTTCTTTTTAGACCATTGTGTCAGTTAAAGTTGAGCATCTGCCTGGAGTTAGAGAAAAAAGTGAAAGCTGCTAGGAACGATGAACAGGAACCACATACGTCATAGGGTGCGGTGTACTCTATGGCTTCGGGGGTTGCTGTTACTCCTTCTGACCATCCTTCATTTTTTTCTTTAACTTCAGCCAGATGCTCAGCTTTAACTGAACGGTGCATATAAACGTTCTACTAATATTTTGCTATGCAAAGTGATCAGCATAGTTTAAAACCATTTGAAGTGCATGGAGAAAGTGGAAATTTCCAAAGTAAAACTCTCTACTGACATGTTGATGAGGTCACTTGAGCTTCGTTGGAACGAACATCAGTATCTACCGAAACCTGAGGACGGGATATAGCAGGCCAAACATTTGGATGAAAAAGTTTTTCATCTACCTGTTTTACCTCCAATATTCCGCTCTCCAGTTTCGGCAGATACTAATTTTCCTTCCGACCAACCTCGTGTAACTTCATTAATATGTAAGCACGGAGTTTAACTTTGGAAATTTCCATTTTCTCTTAGCACTTCAAATGGTTTTGAACAACTTCATTCACTGTATTCGGTGGTAAGTAACAAACAAAATTCAGAAACATTTGAATTGCCCGGGAAAAATGGAAATAGCTACTCACATGCTGATGGAGCTACTCGAGCTTCGTTGGAAGGTAGATCGGCAGCCACCGAATGTGGGGAGTGGAATGCCAGAGGTCTCACACTTGGATGAAAGGTTTTCATCCAACTGTCGGACCTCCGGTATTCCACTCCCCACATTCGGTGGCTGCCGATCTTCCTTCCAACCAAGTTCCAATAGGTCCATCGGCATGTAAGTATCAAGTTTTGCTTTAGAAATTTCCATTTTCCCCGAGTAATTCAAATGGTTTTGAATAACGCGGAAGCCTAACGCTGCAGGAGCTCGGATTGTGACAGTGAGTTCACGACTGGGAAGACTTAATGGCAGAGAAAATGTAAGAAAAAACTTTCGTTTTTCAGTTACTTTTTCTTTAAATTATTTTTCTTGTAATTAATTTATAAAAGATGATATCAGAGGATTTCCGATGACGCATTGAGACAACAACTAGACGCGATAACAGAAGAGCTAATTGATGGAACAGTGAACAAGTTTTTGGAACAAGTGAAAGACGGGGGTTGGACTTCAGGAGGATGGCCTCCAAACAATGCAGATTATTCGCTGTCTAAACTTGCAGTAAACGCATACACAAGGCTGGTGTCCCGTGAACTGGCAGACCGGCCCGAAGGTGAAAAGATTATTGCCCGGGTAGGGTCAAGACAGCCATGACTGGTTGGGTGGGTCAAGTTACGCCCGAAGAAGGTGCTGATACAGCAATATGGCTGATATGTGTATCAGTGGCAAATTCTTTGCTGAAAGGCGTGAGATACATTTCTGATAGCAGTTTTCACAAACATCATATCGAACAACAAATTTTTATTCAATGGTCTACTTTTGTGATCTGCTTATTTCCTCATTCAAGAATTCTGAGTTTCGTATTTTTATTATAAACTAGACATTCTTTTATATAATGAAGCACCTCCTAAATACACCAACAAATTAAAGAACGTAATTCCCATGATTCAATCATAGATTGATAACTATTCGAATTAAGCATGACTAGCTCAACCGGACCTCGTGCAACGCACGAGAGTCCCCTAGTTAAAATTAAATGTTCATAGGAGGCTAGACATTATTTACGGAGCCATGTGAATGAGTGTTTAAAGTAATTATGTGATTGTGAATAAACAGGATCAGATAACTGCTTGTTATAAAATATGCCACATTAAAAATGAGATAAATTTAAATGTTTATCAAGACTAAAAAACTGATTAATAGGACTTGTAATCACAATAATCAGCTAATTAGTTCTAAAACGCAAATCAAAACAACCCTTTGAAAAGTATGTAGTCCTTACTTTTACAACTTGACCAGCTGCTAAATCTGGTGGCATTCCACGACAGCACTCTAGAGCCGCTTCTGCAGATAAAGCATCCCAGACACCATCACTTGCAATAATAAGCCTTCCGCCAGCAGATGACAGCTTTACGTACAAAAGTGTTTACATATAATCTGTAATATAAGTACAATTTGATTAACTATAATATGCAATTTAATGTTAATCGTAACCTTCAAAACAATTTAAAAACAAACTTTACCAAGTCGATTAAGCCATTTGACACACCAAGTTCATTAAACATTACATGTTATCTAAATTCTATGCTTTACAAAAAATTCTTACACAAGTCTATATATCTCAGATCAATGAAACCAAGCTCAAGGTTCAGTACGCATGAAGGGTTCTCGCGTCAAATGTTTGACAGCGTAAATTTAGTTTTATGAATAATTCAAGATATTATTATTCTAAATATAAACAAAAACACATACATCATATATCAACTAAATTGAAAATCAACAATAAAATAAATGGCAGAAAAATTAAAATAATATTTTTTCAAAAATTCTAAGCACTTAAAGTATAAATACATAATATTTGTCCTCTATGGTTTAAATGTTAATAAGTCAGATACATATGTTTGTTATGGCGACATGTTAAGCCTATGTAGTAAAGTTGAGATAGTAGCGACATGACAAGAGTTGTGTGTGATGTGTTATGTGGTATGTATGTGTGTTGTGGTGTTTATACATTATGGTCTTGTATTTTGTGCTTCGAAACCTATAACCCTTTCATTTTCTAAAATGAATCTCTTAAAAATCAAACTATAAACTTAAAAAAATATAGATAGAGACAAGAGCATAATAAAGCTCTTACTATTTAAGTCTTCTAAAAACTTCTAATAATTTATCATTTTATTTTTACAAAACCCGTTGTTATTAATGTTTTTTATCATTTGAATTTTACAAGGAAAAACCCATACATTCCCGCATAAAGTTATAAGCTTTACAGAAAAAAAAACTCTAATTTCCAACGCCAACGAAGTTAATAAATTATAGTTCGCCCGAATTTAACATAACCTAAAAGATAATAATCGATGAATATTATACCCAATGGCCTTTAGCTATAAGTATACGAGTTTGACCAACAAGTTCAAGTACATTTCTAGAATAAAATAAAAATACTAAGTTATACTTTTGTAACAGGGTTAATGTTTAAGTGTATATAGTATATAAGCATTTTAAAAAACGTATAAAACAATGTTAAGTGTTTAAATAAGATTATGTTTTTAACTTATAAGTAGTACACACCTATTTTTAAACACCATCCAATTCTTGTATTTAGTAGGTTTAAACTATCAATATTAAAAGTTCAAATTAACATATTATGTAAATTATTTCTGTATTCGACCCTACTTTACACTCCAAATCCTCAAATCAATTATCGATAATCGGTGTTCCCATTTTATTTTATCCTAAACTCCCAACATTTATATTTTTACCCCTACAAATATAAATCGGCACTTATGTTTAAATTTCATTTGTTCATAAAGTAAGGTAATAAAATCATCGAGCTAATAAGTTTTGTTTTTAATTATTTTGCTCATATATTAAGATAAATCATCAACCTCATTTAATAATATGCAGATTAATAATGTTCTCGAAACCAACAATAATCTCGAAATGGGTAAGAATATTGAAACCATTTGAAACCGCAAATTAAATTGAAACTACAATAATCTCGAGTCAGTTTGCAAAATCGATACCAAAAGCAAGTATTCGTTCAACGGATAGGAATCCTAAAACCACCAATAACCATAACAAGACCTAAAAAAAAACAAAATCAAATGAAGCATTTCCCACGTCAAATCTAAAACATTTCAACAAACAAAAGTATTTGAACAAACACTAAGGATTTGTGATCAAATATGTGATATTTAAATTTTCAAGAGCTAATAAAAAAAAAATATAATAATAATTACTTGAAATAAATATCCAAACACTACCACCAAGTAGGTTAGATCCAAATCAAAAGACAGATTTACATACGACAAAACCCACCCTTTTTTTTAGTAAACAAAACAACCATTCTAAATGAAACCAAAATCTACAAATAACATAGATTCATGAAAAGCCAACAAGAACAATTTAATGTAAACAACATAAAATCGAACAAAAAAACAAACAACACCATAATAACCATGATAAATAAATAAAAACATAGTTTTGGAATATAACAAACACACAAAAATCATAAACCATATTAAACCACAAAAATCAAAATCAAATTATAGATGGAAGTGGTGATTCAAGATGTTTGGCGGTATAGATCGACAAAGAAACCCACCCAAATGTCACTTTAGGGTTACAGAAAGATCATATAGATTAATGAGAAATCTACCCGAAAAAACGAACATATATATATATATATATATATATATATATATATATATATATATATATATATATATATATATATGGATTAATTCATGCGAGAACTCATATTTTTGCGAGAACTGCGAGAACTCATTCTCAGCCACTCATTTATTTTTGAATATTAAACATTTTTCTGAAATTAAAAAGGATAAAATAGTAATCTTCTTATTTGTATTTAGATTTTTTTTTCTTTTCTCTCTCATCTTAATTTATTCCTTTTTCTTCCACTATATATCTTTTTAAAGTAATTATCATTTTATAGTAAAAATAATTCGTCGATTGGTTTAGTATTTTAGTATTTTAAATCTTGTGCATTTATGAACAAAGGTTTTTCTTTATTAAAAACCTTCAGCCAATGATTTTGTCGCATGGTTACCAATATCGTTCTTTACATAGTAACTGGGAAAAGATAAATATACAAATATATTAATTCCACTTTAATGTATATGATGATTCAGTAACAATTTTTTATTTAGAGAACCCTAACTTTTTAATATTAAACTCACTTTTATGTGTGTTCATATGATCGCACCTTAATGTTCACAAATGAACAACTGTGATAATATATGAACACGTGACGATGTTCAAATGTGATGGAGAAAAAATCCATGAACTAAGTATGATCAAATATGAACAACTCATAGTAATCGTAAAAAGTTAAAATAAAAATCCTAAAACTAGGTACAAATCAAAGAAAGAAAAGGAGTAAACGAAGGTTTTTCTTCTATAACACGGTCTTCATATGTTCAGGTGAACATAAACACGGTCTTCGTATGCTCAAGTGAACACGGCGTAAACAAACTGAATCCAAATTAAAAAAAAAAAATAATAAGTCAAATAAAAAGAAAAATAATAAGAGGAAAAATCTAAGTACACAATATCCCATAATAGCTGCAATAACAATCCCTAATGGATTATGACAATAAAAAGTGGCCCTTTCATCTTCACACACCATGCTCCAATTGTGATTTGTAAACCGGCCCCAAAGAACCCATTCAATACTATAATTTAACTGTAAAGTGTCCTAGATCAGCAAACATCGCTTCCGTTCCTGTTTCATTAATCAAGCCAAATTATCAGAATTCCCAATGGCACATCATATGAAATATTGAGAAAACACGCTCAGAAATGAAGTTATAAAATTGAAAATGCAGATTTTGTTTCATTGAGAAGTTTTTCAAAAAAATATTTAATCTTAAAGCATTTTCTATTTCTTGTGTTTTGTAAAAAAAAATTGGACAGAGTATTATCTAAACAACTATACAAGCCCTTATGATAGAAAAAATAAGGTTTATAAAAAAATGTTAGGGTCTGTTAAAGGTTCAACATGATATATGCTCTAATGATCAAGATGTACCTGTAATGGCAAGAACGATTCTACCAAGCGAAAATCCATGCATCTTTACCATTTCGTCTGAAGTAGTCGATTATGTATTTTGGGTTTATGGCTTTAGCAACCGAAGGGTCAGATTTTTGATGGTGGGACTAAGGAGGCGACTGCAAATTGTATGTGCAGAGGATTAGGTCAAATGGTGGTTATAGATAAAATTAAAAGATCGTGGTGGGGATTTCTTTAAACACTTGTTATAAAATACCATTTTTACCCCTCATTCTTTTATTTAAATAAACTTGAAATTAAACATAATTACCATCACGCCATTATCAATACCATCCATTGATTATGTAATCTAAGGGCTAATATCTGGTTCTCGCAGTTCTCTCAAAAATTTGGGTTCTCGCAGAACCATTCACTATATATATATATATATATATATATATATATATATATATATATATATATATATATATATATATATATATATATATAGAGAGAGAGAGAGAGAGAGAGAGAGAGAGAGAGAGAGAGAGAGAGAGAGAGAGAGAGAGAGAGAGAGAGAGTTGGTTTCAAATGAGAACCACTCAAATATTTAGGAACCATAGGAACCACTTTTTAACCAATCATTTAACAAAACCCACTTCATTTTAAAAACTAAATATCTTTTAAATTATAAACTTTTACGAAATAAAAAATATACAGTTAGAACGAGTATTTTATTCTCTTTTGGAAAAATATAAACTTTTTAAATTTTGACGACTTTTTTTTTTTTTTTTTGTGGGTTTCGATATATACACTGGTGTATATACTACAAATTCAGAATATTTCAAAAACTGAGTATATACACTGCTGAATACCGTCTTATACACTTGTGTATACATATGTATTCACTGGTGAATATATGGTTTGAATGTAGGTCACGAACTAGTTCATACACCGGTGAATAGAAGTGTATTCACTTGTGTATTCATATGTATTCATCAGTGAATATATAGTTTAAAATTGTTTTTGGCAAAAATGTATATACACTGGTGTATATTAATATATACACCAGTGTATATTAATATATACACTGGTGTATATTAATATATACACCAGTGTATATATCGAAACCCACCAAAAAAAAAAGTCGTCAAAAGTATATCAAGTGGGTGCTCGTTGGAAAGATAATCATATGCTTGTTCTAATGGTGTATTTAGTTTTTCCTAAAACCTAGTTATACTCTAAATATGTTTATTTAAAGTTAATTATGAATTTAAAGTGGGTTTTAAGTGATTGGTTAAAAAGTGGTTCCTATGGTTCTCATTTATTTAGTGGTTCCTATTTGAACTCACCTATATATATATATATATATATAGTAATTGGATCGGGTAAGAACGACCCAAAGTCTAGGAACGCTAAGAACCAATGCTTACCGTCCGATTAAGGTGATGATCAGTAGTAACCACTTACTACTGATCAGTAGTAACCTTACTACTGATCAGTAGTAACCTTCTACTGATCAGTAGTACCCTTCTACTGATCAGCAGTAACCTTACTACTGATCAGCAACAAATTCTACTGATCAGTAGTAACGTTACTACTGATCAGTAGTAAGTGATTACTACTGATCATCACCTTAATCGGACGGTCAGCATTGGTTGTTAGCGTTCCTAAACTTTGGGCCGTTCTTACCCGAACCTCACCCTATATATATATATATACATATATATATATATATATATACATATATATATATATATATATATATATATATATATATATATATATATATATATATATATATATATATATATATATATATATATATATATATATATTTGTTTATATTCAAAATAATAAATTTGATTTTTAAATAAAGTAATATAATAATAATAGCTATTTTTTTGTATTTGGCCCGGTTATATGCGTGCAAAGTCACACCATGCATGCTTAGAAGCAATAACTGACCAATGTAACTGTCACACCCCGGTCCCAAAACATGGACCCGATAAGCGACTTCATGGATCGAACACATAATTACAAACAAACAACCTCAATATGATTCGTTTTGAAAATACATTGATAGAATACTTAGTTTTTACTTGAGTACCAGAGTTCACATACAAAAGAGATTAAACAACATAACACAAATATATTGGTAATCAAGAAAACCTCCAAAACCTTGTTCCAAAAAATATGTAACTCGACAAAAAGCCAACCATTATTTCTTGTAGCTAATTACCTGAGAATATATGCTAAAAGTCAACATACAGTTGAGTGAAATCATAGGTTTGTTTCTTAAACAAGTGTATGGACCACATGATTTTATTGTTGTCGGTGTATTGTTACCTTACAATATCGTTGACAAAATTGTATTACTAATGCAATAAGCCCATGACATCGAAGCTTAACTTGTTTTTACCCCATGATTGTAAATGTTCTATACCATAGCATTCATGTTCAAATGTAAAGTGTCCGTTAGTAGGGAAAGTACTAGTTTGAGCGATTAACTCGGACAGGGATGTCAATCCAAATAGATCTATTTCATACATTCACGCTTCACATAATTAACGATTCATGCTAAGGGATTTATGATGGGTATAACTACTTATGCACTTAGTAACAATTTTATAAAACGCTGAGCAATGTATCTCACCCCATTGTTATGTAATAACATAAAAGATAAAAGTTGGGGCTATAACTCACCTTCATACTTGAAGAAATTAATGAGGATATGAAGTGAAACTTGATTACGAAAAGGTCTAAACGTGACCTAAAGGATATGAAATGTTCTCTCACGTTTACCATGACGTAACATATGTGTCCACACATGCAATAATGTTATATGCTTAGGTTTAAAATTGCTAAAAAGTCATATTGCATGCATGGGAATAAAAACTCAGCTTTTGTAAAAAATATTATCATATCTTTAAAATAAAATAACTTTCTCAATTTTTATACGTTTTTGGCGAATATTATATCGAAACGTACGTATTTGAATTATATTTAACATGGATAAGGTTTCATATTCTGTTTTAAGGGTCTTTTTCCCAGTTTTTTCAAAACAGTTAGTGTAGGCATTTTATGGTGCTAAAATATACATTGTGACGCATATTACTTTTGAGGTACCAAAGCATGTCCAAAGTTAACGATTTTTATGGCAAAATATTCATAAAAAGAGTTGTTTTATGGTTAAAATGGTATATCCAAAACATTTGAGTAAGATGACTAAAGAGTGTCAACAAGTTGATGTAATTTTCCGGTTAACAAAATAACTTTACTTTACTTTATTTAAACCATGTTTTTTGAATAAAAGACTTAGGTTTTATGAAATATAAATAAGAAAATATGATGTATGAGAAGGGTTCTTAGAACCTAGCTAAGTGTGTATGAATGCAAGACTTGAAGCTTTTTCTATAAAATCAAAGTGTAAGGCTAGGTTTTTGATGGGTAGAAAGTTTGTGATGGTTTCTTTCTTTATTTCTTGCTTTGGCCAATTACCACAAGGAAAAGGGGAGGTGGTTTTTGTGTTGGTGCAAGGATAAAATTAATGGAAATGAATTCTATTTTAAGAGGGAAAGTAGGGTCAGAAACTAACACTAGTTAGTTGTTGTTTGAGCTATGGTTCGATGTCATGCGTATGGTAGTGATGGTCTTGATTGGTATAGAAGTGTAAGTTGATTGGTTTGGTGGTATAAGTGTGTAAGTGATTGGTATGGTGGTGTAAGTGTGTAAGTGATTGGTATGGTGTTTATGCTAGTCAGAAAAGTAACTTTGCAAGAAAATTCAAAGGAGAATCCCATGTGGGGATCTCCTAGAACCGGCCAAGTGAGGGTGGAGGGGGAAGAAGTGATATTCTTCCATAGTCTAGGGTTTACATGCATGTTTTGATGTCTATTAGGTGGTTTATGCAACTTGTGTAAGTTATAACACATGCATACAAGTATTCATGCAAATGTAGTGCATGCAAAGTTAGAGTTTTTAAGTCATGAAGTGTTGTGCATACACATGCATTCCATGGATACTTTTAAAAATGTCTATCCTCTTTACTTCAATAAGGTGTGTATATGTTTAAAATGATGATTACATGATGCCCGTTAGGCATGGAGTGACCTCTATGTCGTGCATAACATACAAACATATACTAGTTACGTAAGACGTTGCAAACATTTGAGTTGGTGTGAACCTGGATTTTTGTGGGTTGTCACAGTCTCCCCTAGTTATAGAAATTTCGTCCCGAAACTTAGCTGGTTGTTCCCGCGGGTAGGGTGTTAGAGAAAAGATGAGGGTACTTGTGTTTCATCTAATCTTCTCGTTCCCAAGTTAATTCTGTCAACGACGAGAGTTCCATCGAACCAATACGATAGGTACACGTCTAGACATGAGCACTGCTTGTATAACTACGTACACATCGATTATTTCTACCGGTTCTTCAATGATATGGAGTTTGTCATCAATCTGAATCTCCTCTGGTGGAATGACCAGTGTTTCATCCGCTGAACACTTTTCATAATACTCACATGGAACGTGTTTAGGACACCGTTAAGTTCTTGTGGTAGCTTTCCCTGCTTCCCAAAGAGGATAACCCCCTTCCATGGTGAGACTTTTAGCATAACCTTGTCTCCGAAATGAAACTCTAAAGGTTTTCGCCTTATGTCCGCGTAATTTTCTGACGACCACGTGCGGCTTGAAGTCTACTTCGGATTGTTACGATTTTATCGGTCGTCTCGTGAATGATTTCTAGACCAGTAAGTTTGATGTCCCCAACTTCTGCCCAAGAAATTGGGGATCGACACTTTCTGCCATAGAGTGCTTCCAATTGTGCAGCCTTGATGCTGGTGTGGTAACTGTTATTATAAGAGAACTCGACTAGCGGTAAGTGAATATCCCATTTACTTCCAAAATCAATTACACATTCTCGTAGCATGTCTTCCAAGGTTTGGATCGTTCGCTCACTTTGGCCGTCTGTTTGCGGATGACAAGCAGTGCTCATGTCTAGACGTGTACCTAACTCCCTCTGTAGCGACTGCCAAAATTTGGACGTGAAACGGCTATCTCTGTCAGAGATGATCGATATGGGCACTCCGTGTCTCGTAACTATCTCCTTTAGGTAGATTCTGGTTAGTCTTTCCATCTTGTCGATGTCCCTGATCGGTATGAGATGTGAAGATTTGGTCAAACGATCGACTATCACCCAAATAGTATCGTAACCATTCGGTGTCTTAAGTAGCTTTGTGACGAAGTCCATTTTTATTCTCTCCCATTTCCATTGGGGTATCTCTAGTTGTTGGAGTAAACCAGAGGGTTTCTGGTATTCTTCCTTAACCTTAGCACATGTCAAGCGTTTGCTAACAAAGGTTGCGATCTCGACATTCATGTTTGGCCACCAGTTTAGTTCTTTGAGGTCATGGTACATCTTATCATATCCTGGGTAGATAAAGTACTTTGATTTATGTGACTCATTCATGAGAAAATTCCTTAGACCTCCAAATTGTGGTAACCAACTTTGGTTCATGAAACACTAGGTTCCATCTGTCCCGGTTTCGAGCATTTTATCCATACTCCATAGGTTTTCAAACTTCACATTATCGTCCTTAAGTGCTTCTTCTTGTGCTCGACGGATTTGTGAAGGTAGATCTGATTGAATTGTCATAACCAATGCTCATAATCGAATCGGTTTATCCCTTTCCTTACGGCTTAGGGTGTCAGCCACAACGTTTTCCTTTCCGGAGTGATAACGGATCTGAAATTCGTTATCACTAAGTAGCTCGATCCATCGTCGTTTTCTCATGTTTAATTCTTTCTGGTCAAGAATATGTTGCAGGCTCTTGTGATCGGTGTATACAACGCACTTTTTACCATACAAGTAGTGTCTCCAAATCTTGAGAGCAAACACTAAGGCTCCCAATTCTAGATCATGGGTTGAATAGTTTTCTTCGTGTGTTTTGAGTTTTCGAGAAGCGTAAGCTATGACCTGTTGTCTTTGCATCAAAACACAGACTAAACCTTTGTATGATGCGTCGCAATATACCACAAAGTCTTACGTTCCTTCGGGCAATGATATAATTGGTGCACTACAGAGTTTCTACTTCAGCAGTTGGAACGCTGGCTCTTGTTCCTCATTCCAAATGAACTTTTTGGTCTTCTGAGTCGACTTTGTCAATGGTTTGGCTATTTTTTAGAAGTTTTCAATAAATATCCTATAATATCCAGCAAGACCTAGAAATTGACGTATTTCAGTTGCGGTTTTAGGTGTAGCCCAATAATTTATGGATTCAATCTTAGCAGGGTCGACGTGAATGCCTTGACTATCAATCAAATGCCCAAGAAATTCAAATTTTCGGAGCCAAAATTCACACTTAGAAAATTTTGCATACAATCCCTCTTTCTTGAGCAGTTCCAAGATTATCTTCAAGTGCTCTGCATGCTCTTCTTTATTTCGAGAATAGATTAAGATATCTTCTATGAAAACAATTACGAACCTATCTAGGTACGATTTGCATACACGATTCATGACGTCCATGAATATAGCTAGTGCATTTGTCAAACCGAACGACATTACTTGGAATTTGTAATGCCCATAGCGAGTTCGAAATGTGGTCTTCTGAATGTCTTCCTCTCGTACTCTTAGCTGATGATAACTTGAACGACGGTCGATCTGACAGTAGAAGATAGACCCTTGTAGATGATCGAATAGATCGTAAGTTCTCGAGAGAGGATACCGATTGATTCTTGACAGTCAGCTTGTTTAGTTCCCGGTAATCGAGAAAATCCTAAAGGATCCATCCTTTTTCTTGACATACAGAACGGGGGCTCCCTATGGCGAAGAAATTGGACGAATAAATCCTTTATCTTGAAGCTCTTTCAATTGTTTAGACAACCCTTGCATTTCAGATGGAGGTAATCTATACGAAGATCTTGCGACTAGTGCGGCTCCAGGAACTAGGTCAATATGAAATTCAACTTTCCTATGCGGTGGAAGTCCATGAAAATATTCCGGAAATACTTCTGGAAAATCCCACACAACAGGTACATCCTTCAATTGTCTCTCTTTCGATTCCGCCATTCGTGTCACGAATGCCTTACGTCTTTGTTGCAAGCTCATCAGAGTCTTCAAGCACATTATGGCACTTGGATTTGATCGACTTCCTTTGCCTTTGACCTCAACCAGGGGAATTCGGACAATCTTCTTGTCACAAATTATTTCGACACTGTTTTTAGATAGCCAATCCATATCTACGACGATGTCAAAGCTTCCTAGTTTGATAGGAATTAAGTCTATCTTAAAGGGGTGGCCTGCTAGGAGTAGGGTGCAACCTTGTACTATAGTGCCAGTTTCAATTATTCCTCCGTCGGCTAACTCTATGGAATATTTAGTATCTAAGGTAGTTGGGGCTATATTAATCAAGGACTTAAACTTGGTGGATATAAAGCTTCTATGATACCGGTATCAAACAAAACACTTGCGTAATGATTATTGAGTAGGAATGTACCCGTAATGACTTTCGGGCCTTGTTGAGCGTCTCCAGCTCCTAGTACAAAAGCTTGTCCTTGATCCCTTCCATTTTTTTTATTTGCCAATTTTCGGAAATTCTTTTTTACGTGCCCCATTTCTCCACTTTCATAGCAACCCGAGGCAGTTTTGGCATTTGTTATAGTAGTTGTGCTTCTACAGTCCTTGGTTTGATGGCCTCGTTTGTTACACTTTCTGTAAGGGGAACCACATTTCCCCATATCATTCCATTTGCATTTGTTGCATAGAGGGTGTTTTCCAAGGTAGGGCTTCTTGGTGTTAGTTCCAGCAGTGTAGGCCTTAGCAGTGTTCCACTTCTTATTTGATTGTTGATGGGAATTCTTCGTTGTGTTATCTTCCCATTTTCTCTTGCCATTGGTATTCTTCTCCTCAACAGCTTTTTGTCGGACGACATGATCCATCAAATGATGGGCCATAATGATGGCGTCTTGGATGGTTTCTGGCTTGGATGAGGTCACACCTCCTTGAATTTCAGGTGCAAGACCCCATATGTAGCATTCAATCTTCTTGTATTTCGTACGTACCATGTCAGAACAAAGTAGTGATAGTTCTTGGAAGTGGTTGGTGTATTTGTTGACATCCGTGTCTTGCTGGGTAAGGTTCCAGAATTCTAACTCGAGCTTCTGAATCTCATTTAGAGGGCAACACTTCTTACCCATCAACACTTTCAGATCCTCCCATGGAGTCTGGTAAGCAGTATCAATCCCGAAAGCTTGGGCATGACTGTTCCACCAGGTGAGTGCACTATCCTGAAGAGTGCAGGTGGCATACTTTACTTTTGAGTCCTCAACACAGTTTCCGATACGAAAGACTGATTCGAGTTTCTCAAACCATCTTTTAAGTCCCACAACTCCTTCAGTTCCACTAAAGTTCTTGGTTTGTAGTTCAGAAACTCTTTGTCAGAACGCCTGCGGTTGGAGTTCTCAGCTTCTCCGGTAATACAACTGGTTCTACCTCCATTTAGGTTTCCAGTATCACTGTTTCAGTGGTTTTCGAGGGCATCTGCGTCCCTTTGAGTTATGAGTTGTTCTATCTCTGCAGCCCTCAGGGGTTTTTTTTCGGTGCCATGGTTCTTCAAAACAATAAAGATAACCAAAGAAACGTCCACTACATAAAATCATTACAAGCACATAATAGATAAATTTAATATCATAATACTACAAATGAAAGGAAATACTACTTCTATCCTTTGCTGATGATCTTACTTGGGAGTATGGTCTCCCTTGAGGATGTAGTTGGGATAACCCCTCATGGTATATGCCAAGGTATGAAACCTCTCTAAACTCTACTCGAGGCCATCCACACAGCTCTCTATCTCCCTCATTCGGCTAGGTATTGATGCAACTCTAGCTGTCAGCTGCTTAGTATGATCCCGCGGGTTCTGGTAATGGTGCTCCAATGTCCAGACATCCTCCTGGAGTCCCGGTCAAGATAGAGTCTCCACAACATCTTCTATATGCTCGATATGGTTCTCCTGTCGCACTATGTGAGCTATCATGAAGGGTATAGTGTGCTGAGGGGGTTCCTAGTGACTGGGTATGTCTCTACTGTGGAGGATGATGCATCGAAGTCACGAAAGGGGCTACCCTTCTGCTGTCCCCATTTCTCAATAACGTCGGGGACCCAACCCCATATGTCGAGGTTCGATTGATGATGAATGATGTAGAAAGTGGATGATACCTCATAGGGGTCGTGAGTGGGTATAAGAGCTGGGGATGTGGGGTGGAAACTTGATCAAGGGTAGATGAGAATCCCAACTTCCTCCGAAGTCAAATACACACGCGCGTAGCATATCCTCTAGGGTTTGAATGGTTCTTTCGCTTTGACCGTCGGGTTGGGGATGGTAATCGGTGCTTAGGTCTAGTCGTGTGCCCATAGCTTCTTGGAGTGCTTTCCAAAAGCGGGACATGAAACGACTATCCCTATCGGAGATGACGGAGAGAGGAGTTCCGGGTCGAAAGACTATTTCGCTGATATAGATTTGAGAGAGATTTTCCATCTTATAGCTCTCTCGAATAGGAAGAAAGTGAGCGGATTTTGTTAACCGATCGACAATAACCCAGAAGAGTCATGTCCCTTGTCGTGCGAGTCAGTTTGGTTATAAAATCCATGGAGATTTGTTCCCACTTCTATTGGGAAATTTCCGACTACGGGAGTAGACCTGATGGTTTTTGGTATTTAGCCTTGGAGCAGGTTAGACATTTCCCAATGTACAATGCGATCTCTTTCTTCATTCCCGGCACCGATAGTACTCTCTGATATCTTTGTACATTTTATTGGATCCCGGATGGATATAATATTGGGGCCTATGAGCCTCATCCATAATGAGTTTCCTTAAGTCTTCAGACCTTGGTATCCACACTCGATTCCTGAAATAGTGACAGGTCCTGAGTTTCCTCTCTATACAATCAGCGAATCAAAATGAAACAAGTCATGATGCGGAATCTCATGACCTGAGTTGGAATCAAAAGGAGAAACATGAAAATCGAAATTGAAATTGAAACAACAATAGGCGCAACTGTTTCATTGATAGTGTCAACAGGTTTTGGATCGAGCTTGTTACAACCGACATTCAAGCTCAACGGAACTCAAACTTGAGTTCTGGGTTCAAAGACAACAAACTCTAAGAAACTTTCACACTATTTATACACAAAATCTAAACACTACGAACTAAATTATTACAACATGTCATCATCTTAATTTCAACTCAGGGAGTTCATTCAATTCGGAATCAAAGTCTTCATCCTCCAAGTTAATATCTTCAATGTTGACTTGAGTTGACTTAAGTTAAACTTCAGTTTGTTTTCAATTCGGAGGAGCTTCATTCAGTTCGAATTATCTCAATTAACATATTCCCCGAACTGAAAAATTCACTTCGGATTATTCATGATGATTTTAGTTCGGACCCTCCACGAACTAAAATCATATTTATTCAAACACCTAGAAGACTCCATAGCTTCATCCATTCAATATCTTGGCCCAAAAAATAGTGAATCCCATCCGACTTAACTTCGAATCTCTTATCCAGATTGTGCAGTGTTTCACCCTTGATGTTCTTTGGTTTCAACGCCTCACTCTGTGCACTAGCGATATGGGTCCTCAAGCTCGTCTGAACTTGTATTCCCAATGCCCGTACACGCGAGGGTCTTATCCTTTCCTTACTGCTCAAGGCGTCTGCTACTACGTTTGCTTTCCCAGGTGGTACTTGATCTCGAAATCGTAGTTGCTAAGCAGCTAAATCCATCTCCTCTGCCTCATATTGAGCATTTTCTGATCAAGGATGTGTTGGAGGCTTTTGTGGTCTGTGAAAACTGTTCACTTCGTGCCATATAAGTAATGTCTCCAAATCTTAATGGCAAAGACAACTGATCCTAGTTCTAAATCGTGCGTTGTGTAATTCTGCTCGTGCACCTTAAGTTGTCTCGATGCATACGCGATGACCTTGCCCTTCTGCATAGGAACATAACCGAGTCCTTGGTGTGATGCATCGCAATATAAGACAAAATTCTATGTTCCCTCCAGTAGGGACATGATATTTGCGTTACACAATCTATTCTTCAGCGTTTGGAAGGATTCCTCTTGTTCTTCACCCCAAGTGAAATCCTTTTTCTTCTGGGTAAGCTCTATCAAATGTTTAGGGGTTTTGGAAAAGTTCTCGATAAATCTTCGGTATTACCCGACCAATCCTAGAAATTTTCGGATCTCTGTAGTGGTCCTCGGATTCCCACTTCTTGATGGCCTCGATCTTAGTAGGATCTACGTGAATTCCATTCTCGTTAATCATGTTTCGGAGGAAGTGTACTTCTCGAAGTTCCAAGATTAACTTCAAATGTCGTTCGTGATATTCTTTACTCCGCGAGTAAATTAGTATGTCCTCGATGAACACTATTACGAATTTTTCCAGATACGGCCTACACACCCGGTTCATCGAGTCCATGAACACCGTTGTTGGGCCAAGAAATTTAATGGATGAAGCTATGGAGTCTGTGTTTGAATAAAGATGATTTTAGTTCGTGGAGGGTCCGAACTAAAATCATCATGAATAATCCGAAGTGAAGTTTTCAATTCGCGGAACATGTTAGTTCAGATACTCTGTCAGGATCGAATAAGTTTATATAAACCTAAAGTTTGCCTACGTTAAGATCTTGATCCATCAAAGAAGTTCAGCAGCGGATGAACACTTTGATATTAACAAGTTGATCTAAACAAACAATATCGTAAACTAAGAACAATTAAGAAAAATATGTTTGCTGAATTATAAGCCTTAATTGCATTAATGAATTATCAATACAACGTGTTTCTTTTTCAATACAAGGATCTATATTTATAGACCTTGAGGCTAACCTAGATAAACTAGGAAACAACATCTATCTAAAAAGGAATTACAATTTAAATCTAATTATAATTCTAAATCAACAAACTTGCATGTCAAGTTCTTGTCCGTATTATCTTGTCTGCATTAACTTGATCATTGCAGTAGTAACAAGTAGTAATCAGCTTTCCGTAGTAACTTGTTTTCTTCAGTAGTAACTTGTTTTCTTCCGTAGTAATAACCATTCTTCTTTGTTAGTATTAAGTAAGCAGTATTAATTGAAACTAAACTATTTTAACTAAGTTTTAGTTCCAACAATCTCCCCCTAACTTGAAATTTTATAACATACTGAAAGTACAAGTTTTACACAATTTTTTACTAACCTATTACAAACCATTATTACTACTTCTTCAAACTTTCATCTTCTTCTTCTCCTGCTTTATCCATCTCTTCAGTCAACTGCATCATAATGCTCCAAACCAGTTCTTGACACATTCTTGAAGTGATTAAGCCTGATAATCTCACACTGATTAGCTCCTTGAGTGTTCTCAACCCCAAATCATATCTTCTATCAACCAAATAGTACTACATGGCTCCATGTTTTCTCACTATAGAGTATACACCACTTCGTTCATTCAAATACCATTTGATAACAGGGTTGTTCACACTTCCTTCTTTGAATGTTGAACTCTTTCTTCCTTCACTTGGGTTAAACATTCCATTCAACCAGTCCATAGCCATATCAGTTCCAGAGCATTCTCCTCTGTACCTTGAGTACTTTATTCTGCCAATGTCATAAAGACGCTCTAGATCTGACCTTGAGAAATCCCTTATCTGTGACAACCGTCCAAAATTCAGGTGATTCTCAATTATTATGTCGGTACAAATCTTTAATTGCATTTATCGTGATCGTATCATTCTTGTTCGTACATTGTTTTGTGACTGTAATTGTGTCGGAACCAAAGTCGGAATCAACTTATAAATCCTAACACCAAGAAATTATACAAAGAACTTGACTAAGTTCATAACGAGAACAATAAAATTCTAGTCCACACTTAACAATAACATAAAAACTTAAAACGTCACCAAGCTGGGAAATGCCATCCAGCCGATGGCTGGAAGCTGTCAGCCAGCGGCTGGATATGGCCAGCTGGAGGCTGAAAGCCGCTGACTGTGACTTGATGACTCATTTATGCATGAATCTTGATTGGCTAAGTGCATTAAACGGGATTGGACCAAATATCACTGCCATTTAGAGTCCCTAGGGCAGTGATACCCCTCTCTCTACTCCCTCTTGCACTTCATTATCATTTTTCAAAATCTAAAACACACTCATCTTCTAACTTCTCTCTAAACTCCCAAGAACACCCCAACTAAATCCAGTGATTTTCCCCTTTGAAGCAACAAATAAACACTTAAAATCACCATCAAAACACCTACAAATCGTCCAAAGGCAAAAGGGTAACAAGAAGGAAACATAAAACGACTTTTTGAAGAAGTTTTTCTACCTTTTTGAAGGTCTTTCTCATCCAAACCGTCACCTAGCTTTTTCCTTCGGTAAGACTCTTTTATTTTACTATTATTTCATATATTATTACTTGCATGGACGATCTAAAAACTGAGAAGTTGTTTTTATAAAAGTTTATAACGTTTTCTTACCTAAAAACGGGTTTTTCACATAGATCCACATCTAGATGTAAAAGATCCAAAAGAAACTGTGAATTTGTCTCTAAAATTAATATATTTAACTAATAACCGTTTGCGTGTCAAAATCTATCACTGAAATGGCTTAAAAATCGAAAAATATCGAAAATATGAAACTGGCCGAATGCCTCCAGCCGGCGGCTGAAGATATTCAGCCAGCGGCTGAGGTCCAGCCGGCGGCTGAATATCTCCAGCCGCTGCCTGGATCTCGTTGTTCACCAAAAATGTCGTTTTTACAACTTAAACGTTAAAAGTGGTGACCAAATAAACTTACCACAGAATATATGTTTGTAAACTTACTGATTTTATAAAAGATATTGTTTGGCTAAGTTTTATGGTTAGAAACTAATGTATTGTTGAATTGAATGGTTTAAAATGATTGTTAAAGCGGGAAAGTGTTATCGAATATGGACTAAATTTTTATAGCGCGGAAGCGCTGCCCAAATTTCACCGTAAAATATACCCGAAACTCGATAACTTATTATTTTTGTGACTTAAACATTTTGACTTTGGACATCGACCCTTTTTGGACATAATTGGACTAATCGGACATTAAAACGTAATTGAACACGTAATAACACATAACTTTTCCGTATTGAAACTTTTGGACATAATTTAAGTAT
Organism: Senecio squalidus; assembly: GCA_910822075.1. NCBI lineage: Eukaryota > Viridiplantae > Streptophyta > Magnoliopsida > Asterales > Asteraceae > Senecio > Senecio squalidus. The sequence goes on along the minus strand of CAJVGC010000060.1, from coordinate 29,023,742 downwards.
AAGGATTTAATACTAAAAATGTTAAAATAGAACTTTAACATAACTTAAATCATGAAAATTATACTTACACAAAACTTGGGTGTTTTAGGTCGTCTTTGATTCCCGACGCGTTCCGCTCCTCTCTTTACTCGAGACTTATCTTCGCAACCCGTGAGTTACAACCCCACTTTTATTTACTGTTTTTAATTTCATTTTGAGGGAAACATAATATTATTTGTCTTGGAAACTTTTATGAACTTTTGCAACTCGTATGAACATTTTGAAACTATTATGAACTCTTGGAACACTGTATGAACTATTGATCTCTTTCGGAAACTTTGTGAAACTCATATGCGTAAAAAAAAATTTATTGCCCTATTGGCTTACTGGCTTGCCCCCGTTAATTGGCTAACTAAATTAAGGTTACTTGTATGCGAAACAAACCCTTGATGAGAATATAAACTCCGTAAGTGCTTACTACCAGTTTTTAGACAAAGAGTTCAAAGTGCCCCGTTTTTAGATCAGATTCATTACACCCTATTAGCAATAGCCGTTAGTAACTATGGGTATCGATACTTAGGAGAGGTCACTCCTTACTTGTGGTTCGCGACCTAAGTACATATTACTAAGTTCAGACGAACTCCATCTCTAGTGAAACTTTGGGGCGTGTTATGACCAGTTAATCGGTTTAGTGTAAAACTTACGTTATATTGTGCCAAGAGGTTGATACAAGATGTTAATTTAGTTACTTATTTATTTACGCATATACTCTCTTTTAGCGATTGACTCCGCAATTACTATTATGTTACAAGCATTGCTCTACTTGTGTGTGTTCAAACTTTTAAAGTATATATATATATATATATATATATATATATATATATATATATATATATATATATATATATATATATATATATATATATATATATATATATATATTTAAGCGCCGCTCAGCTTCTTTTTCATTTATGAAACTCTTTACTTATATATACTTCACGTAAACTTTTGTCGAGAAACTCAAAGTGTAACTCACTCACTACTTTATTGTAGTTGACACTTTATCTTATGTTTCAGGAAATTAAGTGTAAGAATGAACTGCATGACATGGACGGGTCAAGATGGTCGCGTGAGACACACATTGGGAAAGACCTGTTTTCCTTTTGGGAATTTTATTTGAAACTTCAGTTTATGTATTTGTATTAAACGTTAAACTACTTGGTTGTTTTTGGGATTTGTGAACAATTTTAATTTAATCAATGACTTGAACCGTTATATTTTGTTATAACCCGTGTAATGGTATTCCAGCTCTTCACATCTCGTGTTTCCGCTATAGCGGGGTGTGACATTATCATTCTGTGAAAAGCAGGTACATCAGTCTTGGATCTGTCTGCTCTTGTAACCACATAAGATGTCTTGTTTGGACCTCCCACAAACTCCCAATCCATGATTTCTGGCAGTTCAACTACCAATGGTTCGATTCTTACTCCTTCTCTTGAGTAATCAATGCAGAACAGTCATCTTCAAAGATCTCTAAATCTCCTTTCTTTTCTTCAATTTTGACTGGAACTTTCTTGACTATCACAGAAGGAATACTTGGACTGTTTTGAGCAGTAGAAGTTGGAGTAGATAGTCTTTGTTTCTTCATTGGTAAGGAGGAATGATTGGTCTTATACCTTCTGTTCTTGAAGGATCTGCTACAAAGTCAATTCCTTCAATCAGTTTGCTGCTATCAGGTACTGCATGAATCTTGAGAGATTTTTGTTTGGGCAATGAAGCTTGTCTAATCCTTCTTTCTTCTTGAATTTTACTCTGTTCAAGTTTTAAAAGTTCAGCAGCAGCAACTTCTTCATCAACTGTTGCAACTGATGTGGGAAGTGTGACTGTAGTAATGATTGTTGCTTCAGTGTAAATGGCTTCAGTAGAAACAACTGTTGGTGGAGCTTCAGTAGAAACAGCTACAAAAACATCATCAGTAGGAATAGAAGTATGAGCTTCAGTAGAAACAGTCTCCGTATTAATGAACTCTTCCGTAGAAACAGTCACTGGAGCAGTAGTAACTGGATCTTCCGTAATAAAACATTCAGCCGTAGAAATTATAATTGTGTCAATTTCTTTAGTAGTAATGGCTTCCTCTTCATTCTTTTCTACTTCTTGCTCTTGATACCCCTTAACCACACTATCTATTTCCATCTTTTCAATTTCAACCTCTTCATTGATGTCATCATTGTGCTCTGAGGTTGCAGTGATCACAGTATCATCACTTTTTCTGTCTTCTTTCTCCCCCTTGATTTCAGCATCTTCCTCATTTGACAAAACCTCATCTTCATGTTCTTTCTCCCCCTTTTTGTCTGCAGGAGGAGTGTCATCTGAGGATGAAGAGCTTGATGGTACTGGTGAAGTGCCAATACTTCTCTTGGTTGACTTTTGTTGCAGAAAGAAGTCCAACATTATTTTTTGCTGATCAACAAGCTTGAGAACTATTTCTATCAACTGAGCAAGTTCCTCCCCTTGCTTTTCAATGGTAAAAATGTACTTTTGGTAACATTCCAGCAATTCCAATGGATCATAGTTGTATCTATCCTCACCCCTTACCTGTTGGGTACCAAGCGGTGGTAGATCATAGGAAGTAGAGGGACCCCTCTGCCTAGCAGAAGTTGTTCCCTCCCCCTTGGTTTCTCGGCACCAGGGACCACTTTCCAAAGATTCTACAAAAGTGGTATCAATGAAAGGTGTTGCCTTTAATTGGGTCTTAAGTATGTTCATATTGTCCTGTGCTTCACTATGAGAAGTGAGAGCAGCAGTAGTATGAGTCCTTATCAAATGGTCTTCCCCCTCCTTAGCGACCACCTCAGGGAGCTTGGGGGACATCTCAATGGTTTCCCTTTGAAGTTTCTTTTCTGAAGATTTTTCAGGTAAAGACTTTTTGAAAATGAATAATGGGGAGGTTTTAGACTTAGGGGACTGAGGAACCCTCTTAGTCTTTCTTGAAAAAGTTGCAAGTGGAGAATGTGGTTGTGAAGGCTCCGAAAATAATGGAGTCACAATAGAGGTGACTATTGGTTCAGTTACTACGGGAGGAATGCTCTCCTAGAAACTGGAGGAACATTTGCAGTAGTAACTGCAGTGATGGCCTCAGTAGAAACAGCAGCGGTACTTGCAGTTGGAATTGCAGAGGTACTTGCGGTAGAAAAAGATGGGGGCTGAGACAGAGGTGAAGTCACTTGTCTCTCATCTTTTGAATTTATTCCCACCACCATTGTAGAGAACAATGGGGAAACATTTGAAGAAAATCCTTTATTGACCCGTCTCATATTCACAAAAACCTTTTTAGTATGAGCATGGGTGGGAAAAACAGTTGAAGATCTTTTTAAATCCTTGATTTCACAGTTTATGATAAGTTGTAGGAATCTTGGATACATTAAAAATTTATGTTTAGGATTAGCCAAATTCCACAACATACCATCAAAAACAAGGGATGAAAAATTGTAAATTTGATTAGTGGCAAGACAGACCATAGCAGTTTCCAAGGAAAGACTTGCCTCATGCCACCCTGTCCGTTTTTGTGAAATACATTGTTGCAATGTGTGCATCAAGTATTTCCATTGGGGGGACAATTTTGCTTTTAAAAACGTTGAAGTATTTAGGTCCACCTCATATCCCATTAGTCTAAAGTTTTCAAACATTGTTTCATTGTGTAGGTCACTTATACTTGTAGCATCTTGAAGTTGAAGATGTTTACGGATTGATGCCTCTCACATTGTTAATTTCTTTCCATCAATGGTTGCAGTGATTACCGGTGTTTCTCCCGCATTGTGCATTGCAGCAGTCTCCCAGAAAGAGCGAATGTGATCATCATGTATCTTTGGGCTAACTGTAAGAGCAACATTCATGTAAGATTGCTTCAAGAAATCAATGATTTGATGAAAATTAGTGTTTTCTGAATTCTTTGCAAAGCAGGCAGCCATGTTGTGACTTGAAAAGTATTGTAGTTCTGCCATTGATGTGTAATCGAAAGACTTATGATTTCAAAGAAAAGGAAAACTCTGAGTTTTTAATTGCAACGGTAACTTTTAGAAATTAGGGTTCTTGAGAAGAAAGGTAATTTGTGAAAGATTAACGGTAACCCCTATTTATACGGTTAAGATTATAACGACTTCGCGAGTTGGATTAGACGCGGGTTATGATTAAAAGTAACGGTGCAATCGTGTGTTGCCACGTGTCAAAAATTACTGAACCCGCGTCGAAGATTTAAAATTTAGGTCCAATTACAAATCGCCACGTGTTAAAAGTTAGTTGCAAGTTTGGTTTTGACTTGTCAACGCAGTATTAACAAAGTAATCTTATTAATTAAGAAAGCTCTGCAGTACTAATCGTTGCAGTATTAACAAATAATGACCGTAGTAATTAGGTTAATGACAGCAGTAATGGTTCAGCGAGCCGTATTAACTAGTCTGACAGTAGTAACGTGACTTACTTCCAGTATTAACCAGAGGTCCGTAGTAACAACATTACTAAGCAGTATTAACCATTCTGGCGGTATTAACACCACTAAGGGCAGTAGTAGTTAAACCTTCCTGTAGTAATGAAAAAAGGTTTGTACTAATAAAACGTTGGTCAAAATTTGTTTCTACTGTTAATTTTGCAGTAGTAACATAGTACAATACTAAAAAGTAAGGCACTTGAGCTTATGTTAAGGTTACTACTACTTTTCTCGAAGGGACTAAGATTGAGATAAAGACACTTTAAAACTGTTTAATCCATGTTGATCATGCCAATACTGGTAATCAAGAATGTAAATCTTCCCACATCAAAAGCTTTTGTGAAAAGATCGGCAAGCTGATTATCAGTATGGACCTTTTCAACACAAATTAGTTTCTTTTCATTGAAATCTCTTATGAAATGATGGTGTATCTCAATGTGCTTTGTCTTTGAATGCTTGACCGGATTTTTGATGATGCATATTGTGCTCCTGTTGTCTATGAAGATTGGTGTGTTCATGAGAGCATAGCCATAATCCAATAACTGATTTTGGATCCAAAGAACTTGAGCACGGCAACTTGAAGCAGCAATGTATTCAGCCTCTGTTGAGGATGTGGAGACTATAGTCTGCTTCTTGCACTGCCAAGACACCAACCTTGAACCTAGAAATCGACAACCTCCTGTGGTGGATTTCCTGTCTAAATTTTCACCACCATAATCACTGATAGAATAAGCAATTAAATCAAAAGGTGAGTCGTTAGGATACCATAGACCTAAGTTAGGTTTGCCCTTCAAGTAGCGAAAAATTCTTTTGACTGCAATGAGGTGAGACATCTTTGGTCTTGTTTGATATTTTGCACACACACACACTGCAAACATGATGTCGGGTCTTGAAGCTGTGAGGTACATAAGGGGGCCTATCATAGACCTATAGTTGTGTATGTCAACATCCTCCCCCTCAAGATCTGCAGTCATCTGTTTGTGTGTCTCCACAGGGGTGCTAGCTGGTTTTGCCTCTATGAAGCTAAACTTGTTGAGAATGTCCCTGACATATTTGGATTGACTGATGAAGAGGGCATCAGGTTTCTGCTTGACTTGTAGACCTAGGAAGAAGTTTAATTCTCCCATTGAACTCATTTGAAACTTGGTGTGCATGAGTTGTTCAAATTCTTTGCACAGAGCATCTTTGGTGGAACCAAAGATGATGGCATCCACATAAATTTGAACCAGTAGGATGTCAGAGTGTGTCTTCTTAAAGAAAAGAGTCTTGTCAATGGTTCCACGCTGAAAATTATTCTTGAGAAGATAGTCAGAAAGGGTCTCATACCATGCTCGTGGTGCTTGATGAAGTCCATAGAGAGCTTTGTCAAGCATGTATACCATGTGAGGATACTGTGGGTCCTCAAAGCCAGGTGGCTGTTTGACATAAACCTCCTCCTCAATTACCCCATAGAGGAATGCACTCTTTACGTCCATTTGAAAGACCTTAAAACTCATGAAGGATGCAAAGGCTAGGAAGAGTCTGATGGCTTCTATTCTTGCTCCTGGAGCAAAAACTTCTTCATCATATATGCCTTCTTCCTGTGTGTACCCTTGAGTTACAAGCCTTGCCTTGTTCTTGATGACAATACCTCTCTCATCCTTTTTGTTTCTGAAGATCCATCGTGTGCCTATCACCTTTTTCCCAAATGGTACTTCAACCAATTCCCAAACACCATGAATCTTGAATTGAAGTAATTCTGCTTGACAGGCTTCAATCCAATGTGGATCCATTAAAGCCTCTTGAATTCTCTTAGGTTCCAGTTGTGAAAGAAAGCAAGCAAAGAGACATGTGTTAAGATCCTTCAGTAGGTCCTTTTTGGGTTTGGTGGAACTTCTTGTTTCCATTCCATG
>CAJVGC010000060.1:28925539-29017288 GCA_910822075.1 Senecio squalidus | reverse complement strand
CCAAGTTGGCTTCGGCCCTGTGACCATAGTACCCTCCTTGCAGTACTGAGTGAAGTGGCCCACCTTGTTGCACTTTTCACACACCGGAATGTTCCTGATGTGGTGAAAACCGCACTTTCCACACTTCGGATGTGTACCAGTGTAAGTTCTCGGTCCTGGTGTTGTCACAACAAAGTTTCGGGTTGTCTTGCGCTTCTTACCCAAATGACTACCACCATCCCTCAGCTGGTGCTCAGATTTCCTTTTCCCACTCTCCTCCTTCGTGGCTGAACCAACTGATCGGATAAGATCATTGATGGTTTTAAATTGATTATAAAAGAACCTATTTCACTAAGTAGATGGTTGGCCAAGACTATCGTACTCTAGATAGTTAGTGGGCTTGCCGAGGTGACCATGCCTCGGATCTCAGGGGATAGACCCCATATGTACCCGTCAACCTTCTTCTCTTAAGCGGTGACCATGTGGGGTACCAATCTTGCCAACTCGTGAAATATGGCAGTTTAGGTATCGATATCAGTTCCAGTCATGGAGTGGTTCCAGAATTCCGACTCCAACTTCTTCAGAACGTCCTTAGGACAGTACTCCTCCAACAAGAGCTTCTTGAGCTCGTCCCAAAGAGAGACGGTAGGCTTCCTCTTGAACCATGGTATGAACTTGGTTGTTCCACCAGGTAAGGGCTCTTCCCTGCAACATACATGTCGTGTATTCCACCTTGACCCCCTCAGCACACTTGCTGATGTGGAGGACATATTCCATGCTCTCGATCCAAGAAATGAGTCTGACAGCGCCTGATGTGCCGTAGAATTCCTTCGGTCGGCAGGACATGAAGCTCTTATAGCTACAAACCTGTCAGTTGGCATTCTGATGGTTGTTGTTTTTTGGTTGAGGTTCGGATTAGGGTTATGGTGATCGCCCTGGTTATGAGTTTGATTATCGTTGTTGTTACCCCCAGCGTTTCCTTGATTTTTGTTATTCAGGCCCGCGGTTATTTGAGCTATCATGTTCGGAATCACCGTGTTGAGCTGTGCGACCACTTTCTCAGCGACGACAGTCGCGTTCCTTTTGGGAGGCTAACTCTACAAACAGGAAAAGAGTTGGGTTTAGATAACGCACGAATAAGATATACGATAAGAATAAACGCGATCAACAACAACGATAAGGTAATAAAGTGTGCAAGGATAATAGAATAAGAATAATAACGTAGCTTTTCATTAATAATAATTGTTTCGAATACAATAGTTGCATACTTTAATGAAAATTTGCAACATGAATCAGACAGTATAATTAAGTTGCGTACAAGGAATGAAAATTGCAACCTAATCTAGATAGTACTATTAAGTTGTTACATAATACGAAAGATTACAACCTAATTCAAAGTACAATACATGAAATACAACCAACGAATGAAATCTAAGATCATCCTGAAGAGAACAATGGCGTGTAGGGTCCCCATGACCAAACAGAAGACGTTGAACCGTCCTGGAGGTGGTCTGAGCAGTCGTGTTGACTCGGATCGCGTGCTTAGATAAGTAGTGAGCATCCGACACCTGGAACATGAGGTGTACCTGTGCTCGGTCTCCCGAGTGAGTCTCCTCAAGTTGATAGCCATGTTCCGGAGATCCTGAAACTGAGTTGGGGTCAATCCACGCCCCGGTGGTACCTCTACCGGTGGACGAGAAGGTCCTGAACCATCGGCACATTGGACTAAGTGACCATGGAGTCTCTCCCATGAGTATCGATCCATTACTCGGGTGGACAAAGCCGCATACGGGTCATCCAGATGCAATGTTGTGGGTGTGGGACTCGCAACTAGGTTAGGGGTCCCCTGGTCCCTTATCCGGTACGGCAATGTGCCCGGGGGTATCACCCGCATACGAGCTGCGTGTCGAAGGCGTACTCCCTGCTGAGGAGGAGGAGGAGTAGGTGCAGCTTCCGGTAGTACAGTCCTCGTGCTAGATTTCCCGTGACTGTTGGCCGCTGGCATGGAGCTGTCCTCGGACGGCTTGGAGCTCGGGTCGTGCTAAGTCTGTGACGCCGAAATGGTGTGGTTTTCCGAGACGGCAACTGAGAAAGTGGATCGTGAACGAGATTGTACAGACATGATGTTATTGCAAGAATGCAGAGATATACTGAATACGGAGAAATAATACGTGAAGTACAATAATACATGCTCGGGTCGGTCGTTCGAGAATCGTGGACTGTTTGACCGAAATAACGCGATTCTCCAATCCACGATACCACTGAGTGACCCGGTAAGCATGCAAGGTGATAAGGTACTTCTTACATATTATTTCCTGAAAAGCATGAAAACGTGTCAACTACGAAAACATAGAGAGTGAGTTACAGTTTAAGTGTTTACAGTAAAGATAAGAGTTTTCTTCACAAAGAAAAGATATGAGTCCAATCATATAGAATAAAATCATTGATTCGTAAACATGTAGCGTATAAATGAAGGTGATTGTATCTTGATGGTAACTAAAGCATTGGCATAATATAAGTACATGCGGTCACAACTAAACCGATTTAACCGACTATGAGGCCCTTTTCCCCGCATTATCTACAAGGAGAAACAAGCAATAATATGCACCCCAAAATAAGTACAAAAATGTAAAGAGAGGGGTTCATTAACTCACGTTTGAGAGATTGGCTAAGCGGGCGTAAAATACGGAGTGCTTGTCCTAGGAAGAGCGATACCCTAACAATAATCAACCAAAACTAGGGTCAATACATATGTCCGGAAAGGTTTTCCTCATAAGAGAGTATATGTCCAAAACATCATGTACCGACTTTAACCAATTTGTATACAATTTAGGGGATGATTTCTAATGGTTAGTATTCTAAGAATGTAACCAATATCAACCTAGAATATTATCTCAACATATTCAGTTTAGAAGTTACACAAATTCAGTTTGTCAAAGTCTCGGGGCTCGGTACATTGGTTCAGCCACAACGGTTCAATACAACGATTATAATAACGAGGATGATTATCAAGGTTATATGTCACACCCCGCCAGTGGCGCAAACGCAGGTTGTGGCCGATTGGCGATCGTCATAACACAATAGTAATATAAAGACATAATCTATATGAATAAATAAATAATGTATTTTTATGACGTAGCCATACTCAAGGTATAAATCTTGGTACACGAAAAACCGTCAAACAGTACAAGTGAAAATATCCAATGCAATCATCAACAAAATGTAAGAATACTTGGGCATGCAAACCCGAAATATAATCTAAATGTATAGATATAAAACAACCACAATGCAAAGTAATCCTGAAGGTCATCTAGAGTCCGACTCCTACAGCCAAGTCCTATGCCTGCTCATTACCTGTAAGTAAAGCTAAAAATGTCAACATAACGTTGAGCGAGTTCATTGAGTAGTAGTAAAATAAGGTAATCTCATATCTCAAAAATCAGTAATAAAATAATCTGTAACTAATACATTTAAGTAGTTGAAAACATTATCACATCATACAACATAAGCATACATCACAAGTAATCATCATAGTTGGAACATCGTAAGTACACCTCATAATGAGCGTGCGGTATCAGTATGAACATATATTGATAATCATTATAGTTGGAATATCGTAAGTACACCTCATAATGGGCGTGCTGTATCAATATGAAACACATACTGATAATCATCATAGTTGGAACATCGTAAGTACACCTCATAATGAGCGTGCGGTATCAGTATGAAACACATACTGATAATCATCATAGTTGGAACATCGTAAGTAAGCATCGAACAACCGTCTCGTAATATTTTAGAAAAATTGCATTAGTTTTCGTTACACATTTTATGGTTTCTAAAAATAGTAAGTTTCCATAAATAAAAGTATCTATTTATGGTAAGTTTCCGAAACTAGTAATGTTTTCCATAATTAGTAAGTATGGAAATAAGTTCGTTTCTCGTAAAACATTTTTCTCAAAAATCATTTGGTTGAGCTTTACTTTCCCCCGATTTATAAAATGTAAAAACATAGTAAATTAGGGGCGATGAACTCACCTTATCGAGCCAAAGCGATAAGTACCCGAACTGTGTGGATAGTGTGTATATGTAGTAAGTATGTAGGTCACAAATAAAGTCCTCACTACACCTAAAGCTCCCCTAGATAAATGTAGTATTATTCATAAGTATGAGATTAACTAGTTTTAGACTTTAGATAAAACGACACAATTTTTAGTGAATACATAGGTTCGTTCAAACTGAAATATGTAGATTTCTAGGAAGAGTTAGACGAAGAATAATATATATTTAAAAACTAGACTCAGTGGGCTACATTTTACTCTAAGTGTTTGATACAAAAGTGTTGGGCCAAGAACTGGAGTGGATGAAGCTATGGAGTCTTCAATGTGAAGGAATACAGATGATTTCTGTTCGTGGAGGTCCGAACTGAAATCATCAAGAATAATCCGAAGTGAAGTATTCAGTTCCGAGAACAAGTTAGTTCAGATTCTCTGAACTAAATGAAGTTCCTCCGAACTGAAAATAAACCAAGGAATAAGTTAAGTCAACAGAAGTCAGCATTGAAGAAATCAGTTCGGAAGATGAAGACTTTAGTTCAGAACTGAAGTGAACTCCCCGAAGTGAAATTAAGATGTTGATAATGTTGTAATAATTTAGTTCGTAGTGTGTCTGTTCTTAGATTTTGTCTATAAATAGTGTGATAGGTAGTTTGAGTTTGTTGTCTTTGAACCCGGAACACTCTCAAAGAGGTTCCGTGAGCTTGAATGTCAATGTAACAAGCTCAGTTCCAAAACAGTTCACACTATCAAATGAAATCTATGAAAACAATTATGCTCTCATTGTTGTTCAAATTCAGTTTCACAAATTCGACTTCAATATTTACCTTCAGTTCTGATTCCAAATACAGTTCATGAGATTCCGCATCATGACCTGTTTTCAATTCGATTCGCTGAGTGTAGAGAGATTCAAGGACCTGTCAAAAAGAGTTTGTTATGAAAAATATATGGTCAAGACAAAACTGACTAAACAATCTGTCCAAATATATGGTTTTATATAAGTTGAGTTTTAACACGTTTTAAAGTCGTATAATTTATATGTAAACAAGATAACAATTTTTAAAACATTAAAGACCTGTTAAAAAGTAGGGGTTAAGATCAAAAAAGATCATAAAAAAATTTAAGACCAAAAGACCCAATCATAACACTCAATTTTAAAAACCCACTTAAAATATAATTTTGTTTAAAAATTAAATATCTCAAAAACCGTAAATGTATTAAACGAATAAATTATACCATTGTAACGAGCATTAAATTACATTTGTATAGAGTACCCACTCGATATACTTTTGACAAAATTTATTTTCGGGTTTTTTTACGAGTTTTAAAATTTTATATTACAAATCACTGTTTTATCATATGTGATATCAGTAGTTTGACATATTATTTTTTTGTTTTTCTTTTTGATTTAAGTTGAATGTATGTAATATAACAAATCTATGTTTCGAAACTCGTATTTAGTGTTCAAATCATATGTGATATTGTCTTACGAATTTCAACATTTGGCCATAAACGAAAAAATAAAAGTCGTCAAAATTCGAACTTTTTTCTGGGTCTATATAGGTTATACATTGTATAACATTGTTGTGTATTAAAATTCATATTTAGAGTTAAAATCATGTGGGTTATTGTCTTTTAAGTTTTAAAATTTTTACATACATAATATCATATATGATTTATATTTATATCATATATGATTTCCAGTAATATCATATATGATATTGTATTATCATATATGATTTTAGTATACATCACATATGATTTATATTCATATCATATATGATTTACACTAATATCACATATGATAATACTTTATCATATGTGATTTTAGTATATATCACATATGATTTATATTCATATCATATATAATTTACAGTAATATCACATATGATATAATATTATCATATGCGATTTTAATATATATCCGATATGATTTATATTCATATCATATATGATTTACAGTAATATCACATATGATATATTAGTATTATATGTGATTTTAGTATATCACATTTTATGTCAAAAAACGAGAAAAAATAAAACTAGTTAAATTTCAATTTTTTTCTAAATTTAGGTAGTTTATACATTTTATAGTAATTCTCTTTTATACAATTTTACGTAATGATGTAAATATCATATATGATATTATCGTTATAATTTCAATACCCATAAAAAAAAAAAAAAAAAAAAAAAAAAAAAAGTCGTCGAAAGTATATAACACCACTGCTCTAATTAAAGATAAAAACGAGAAGATCGCAACGGTGTATTTTGTTTCGTCTAACGATCAACGGTTTGTGAGATAAATTAATTTAAAAAAATAAAAGAAAAATGAGTTTTGGTTTTAATCTTAACCATTAGATTAAAATGAGATCAATGGCCAAAATGATTTTTTTTTGTCTCAAGAAAATTATGGGTCTTAATTGATCTTTTCTCTAAAAACTAGTAATAAACCATTTAAATTTTGATTAAGATTGTCTAAGTGGTTACACAAATTCGATTATCAAAACCTAATGATTTGTTTCAAAAATTCAGATTAGACCACCTGTTAGTATTTTACACTTTTAGGAAATTCTATAAATAGTTAGATAATGAATCCTACGTTTTTGAAAACTAGACTCTAAGAACTACAATATTCATAATGGTCACAGATTCTAATTCATTACCAAAATTGGGTTAAACACTGAAGAAGACAGACTACAACATGAATTCAAAAACTGTCCCCACTTTCAATAATTGTCTAACAACTTAAGGTTTTCTACCGATTAACGTTACAAACGAATAGACACGATATAGGTAAATATCAAACGATATAGCACGAGTTATAAAAGAGTCCAATTCAGTTTACAAAGATAGACCAAAAGATTACATAACAATGAATAACACAAGGTAACAAAGGTAGAGTTTTATACCAATAATCGGAACGGTTTGATATCCAAACGTTGACGAAAACCGTTACAAGCAACCAAACAATATGACAACACAAGGGGCTGTCCAAAATCAGCCGTGATCACCAAGACAAACAATTCAAATCAGTTTGTAAACATACATACATAGACAACAACGAAACGGCTAATGTATATATATGTTCTTACATGATTAAATCACGAAACTGGTTTACTATAGCTTGTCTAAGGATTGATTTCGACCCAATCAAGGAAACTACTAACATCTGAATTCGAGGCATCAGCAAAATGTGACCAGATATGACACCAAGACAACAAATTAAACCGATAAGTAATGCATCAAAACAGCAGCTACATATAGAATTGAAAGAATCGGTTAAAGGGGTAAAATACATACACGATGGAATCGAGTGAGTGTAGCCTGTTGGAACCCCGTTCAAAAGATCAACAACAATCTGAAATGACTAGCATGGTCCATAATCAGATTACGCAATCATCCAATACACCAACATGAATTTCGATTAGGTTAAGAAATCTGAATATTATACATATATACATGTATAGAACCGACCATAGAAACAGAATTTTATAACGATTATCAACACGAAAGACCAACATTATTGATGATGATGAATATGACCAGATTATAAACGAGATGATCCAAGACTTAACTTATCTTGACCGGTGGCTGCATCCAAGAAAGAATCCGAAATGAATAAGGAAATTAGGTTTTCTCAGCTAGCAACATATAACAAGAAAAACAATAGGATACCTCGATAGATTGTTGCAATGATGTCGAATTCTGAGGATGAATTGGGAATCTCGCTGATGATGATGGATGTGTAAAACATACGGCTTGCAAGGGGGTGTTTGTGGTGGCCGATTAGGAAGCAAGCAGATTAGGTTTTCGAATTACAATCTCACAAGAAGGAAATAACATGTTTACCTTGCTAGATTAGAGCTTCAAGATGCACGATTCAAATGAAGGAAGTGAAGAACTCGATGATGGTGGGAGAGATTGCAAAGAATTGGGGCTGCTAGGGTTGTGTGGGTGGCTGATTGTAGGAGGAGAAAAACCATATTAGGGTTTTGTTTTAGTTTAGTGTAATATGATTTAGGTTTGATTAAGGATGGTTAGGACCTATCTAGTGCATGGCTAGGACCAGTATTAGTCTAGGCTCGAATGAAGCAGTAAGGACTTGAATCACACAACTCGAACCTCAATCAAAACGAGTAGAATCTGAACCTGCAGTTGGGCTGTGTCGCATACCATACACAGTGTGGCGCAGTGGAACATTCATCTTCCAAACATTTCGTTTACTAAGCGTACAAGCAACAGACGACACCCAAAAGCGATATACACGGAATAAAAAATACTCGGGACCAATGTATAAGTAGATTACGTACAAGCATCGAACACGGACATTCAAATAGCTTTAACATCGTTTACGTAACAAAGTGAGAAATTCACGAAACATAGAAATACCTCGTTAAGTTATCTAGGAGCTCGTCTAGTGGGAACTAACTATTGTGCACCTAACTAACACGATAACATCACATATAGGATATACACACATGTCAAAAGTAATAATCACACATAAGTAAAGTACAAAGAACTTTTAATAAAAAGTTTTTTGTAAACACGGTAAGAGCTATCGGCATACTAGACTAACCTGAGTCGGAAAAAGTGACGGTTGTCACATTATACCTTAACGAGAGTGACGGTTTGCTAGTGAGGATCACGATCACAAAGGCTCATTCCTACTGAGATATCCTAAGCAAAATAGTAACAAGTGATACGATTCGATACGAGTAAGCACGAAAGAATGAAAAACGGGCATTCTGCCTAGAAGACCCGCCCGGGTCAGTTTGTGCATGAAAATTCACCCGGCCGGGCCATGCAGAAATGAAGGTGAAATAAACTGTTAAAATGATAACCAGAGGAATGGAATAGAGATTAGAAAACTGTTCTTCATTCTTGTTATTGATTTCAATATATCGTACATCATTATATAGACATATAAAATGACTAAATGAGGAAATTACAATAAATGACATTAAAAAGAAAAAGCTGGAAATTAGCTAAGATCAAGGTGGTCAATGGTTCTATTTTGGGATATGATGGAGACTGATCCCAAATATTAAATCAAATATTTCAACATTCCCCCTCAAGTTGAGTAGTGGGATTTCCGATACTCAACTTGTCAAGACAATGATTAAACACCTTTCCATTGACCTCCTTTGTTAATATATCTGCGAGCTGTTCTTCTGAGCGGACAAACGGAATCTCGATTATTCCTGTTTCGAGTTTTTCTTTGATGAAGTGTCGGTCTACTTCAACATGTTTTGTGCGATCATGTTGTACTGGATTTTCAGAAATTTGAATAGCAGCCTTGTTATCGCACATAATTTTGCTGGGTTGGTTTGGAGGGTACCCGATTTCTGTTAAGAGTTTTCGTATCCATAGTATCTCTGCTAGACCGCGTGCTATTCCTCGAAATTCAGCCTCCGCGCTCGAGAGAGCTACTACTTTTTGTTTCTTGCTTCTCCAAGTAACCAGATTTCCGCCAACAAGAGTAAAGTAACCGGATGTAGATCTTCGTTTTTCTTTATCTCCTGCCCAGTCCGCATCGGTATATATTTGGGTGTCTAAGTGCCCATTTGCCCGAAACAAAACTCCATGACCAGGTGTTCCTTTGAGGTATTGGATAATTCTGCATACAGCTTCCATATGGGTAGCTTGAGGTTGATGCATAAATTGGCTTACAACTCCCACTGCATAAGAAATGTCAGGTCTGGTATGAGAGAGATAGATTAGTTTCCCTACTATTCGTTGATATCTCCCCTTGTCGACCAATTTAGCGTTTTCCTCCATATAGAGCTTTTGATTCATGATCATAGGAGTGTCTACTGGTTTGCAATCAATCATCCCTGTTTCTGCGAGTAGATCAAGTACATATTTCTTTTGACAAATAAGAATCCCTCGTATAGATCTCAGGACTTCGATTCCAAGGAAATATTTAAGTCTTCCCAGATCCTTCATTTCAAATTCTTTGAACAGTCTGGTTATCTCTTCTTCATCATTACATGTGATTATCATATCATCAACATAAATAATTAAACATGTTACAAGTTTATTTCTTCGTTTGAGAAACAAAGTATGATCTGAGTTGCTCTGCTTGAATCCATATTTCTTCATGGCTAACGTAAACCTTCCAAACCAGGCACGAGGAGATTGTTTTAAACCATATAAGGACTTCTTCAGGCGACATACTTCTCTAGGATTCGAATTTTCCACAAAACCAGGGGGAAGTTCCATATAGACTTCTTCTTTGAGTTCTCCATGTAAGAAAGCATTCTTTACGTCCAGTTGAAGAAGAGGTCAGCCTTTATTCGCCGCTATAGAGAATAGGACCCTGATTGTATCAAATTTTGCTACAGGTGAAAAAGTCTCGGAGTAGTCAATTCCGTACGTTTGAGTGTACCCTTTTGCTACAAGTCGAGCTTTGTATCTTTCAATGGTTCCATCCGGCTTGTATTTAATAGTGAAGATCCACCGACATCCTACTGATTTTTTTCCATGGGGAAGGGTGCATTTTTCCCATGTACCATTTTTATTCAGTGCATCCATTTCAATTTTCATTGCCTTACTCCAGTTCTTAGATTTAAGAGCTTGTTCAACTGAACTTGGTATTTCTTCAGAACATATAGATTTGGCAAATGTCTGGGCTTCCGGTGACAAATTTCCGACCGCCACGTGTGCCATCGGATATCGGGAACTTTTAGTTGTCTTTTCCGGAGAATACCTTTTTGGAGGAACTCCTCGATTCGATCTTGGGGGGAGAGTATACATGGTTTGTTCAACCTGGCGATGACTCTTGTTCTGCCATATGGTTATTTAAATTAGGAGTTTCAACATACTCAAACCCTTCATGGTTAGTAGATGAATCAGAGATAATGGGAATAGTAACATGTTCTTGAGTTTGAGAGTCACTTACCTCTGACGTCAGGTTGGTAGGATCACTGTTAGTAGTACCGAGTTCAGGACTTGTGGATTGTGACTCGTGGATACTGTGATTACTTTCTGATGATGGCATCCACTTTATCCAACTCAATGTGTCATCATATTCCTTTTCCCCCTGACCAGTGTGTTGGATATTGTAAAAGTATTCAGTTTCGAGAAAATCACAGTTCATCGTGGTGTACATATGACGTTTGCTCGGACTATAGCACCGATAACCTTGTTGATTGACTCCATATCCGACAAACACACATTTCTCAGCACACGCATCAAGTTTGGAACGTTCTGACTTTGGTATGTGAACAAATACAGAACATCCAAAAACACGAGGTTTAAGGGTAAGAGTAGATGGAGGTTTGTGAAATTTAGATAGGGTTTGAAGTGGAGTTTTTAGGTCAAGGGCTCTTGTTGGGAGGCGGTTCATAAGATATGTTGCTGTGACAAGAGCTTCGGGCCAGAAGGATTTAGGAACTTGGGATTCAATCATGAGTGCACGAGTTATTTCTAAAAGGAACCGGTTTTTCCTTTCGGATACTCCGTTTTGTTCAGTGGTATGAGCACATGAAGTTTGATGAATTATTCCTTTTTCTTGACAAAATTGTTTCATGGAGGTATTAACAAATTCCCCCCCATTATCGGACCTAAGAATTTGTATATCACTTTTGAATTGGGTTTTCACCATGGCACAAAAACTTGTAAATTTTGAAAAAACTTCGGATTTATTTTTCAAGAGATAAATCCAAGTCATGCGAGTGCAATCATCAATGAATGATACAAAATAACGAAAACTTTGTCCCCCCTCAACTTTTGCCGGCCCCCACACATCCGAATGAATTAATAAAAAAGGTAAGTCAACCTTAGTATTATTTGATTTGAAAGTGTGTCTATGACTTTTAGCAAAAAAACATGTCTCACAATTCAAAGGTTTATTCGGCGAGAATAATCTAGGAAATAAGTAATGCAAGTAACCACTAGACGGGTGTCCCAATCTCCGGTGCCATAACCAAGCTTCCCTATTTGTAGATCCATGAGCTAGCATTGCAGTACCTTGTCGAGTCACTTCATCCACATAGTACAGTCCTTGCCGCTCAGTACCACGCCCAATGATCTTCCCTGTCCTGATGTCCTGTAAGATACAAAATGTTGGATGCATTAAAACAATACAATTAAGTTCCTTCGTAACATGACTAATTGAGAGCAATTTGTGAGACAAAGATGGGACATAAAGACAATTTTTTAATTTCATGTTTGGTGAAATTTGAATGGTCCCTCCTCCTTTTACTTGGAGAACCTCTCCATTTGCCGTATGAATTTTTGATTTTTGTGGTTTTGACATCGAGCACAGGTCAGATATTTCAAATGTCATTGTGTCGGTCGCACCACAATCAAATATCCATGGGACTTTATTTTTTTCATTTTTTGTTGCCATGTTAACCTCCCCAATATTAAAAATACCCTTTTGTTTTAAATAGAAAAATTGAGAGTTTGAAGGGTCTGAGGTGTTACTCTCAAACCCGATACCTGCGTCCCCACTTATTTCTCCCTTGTTTATCGCCGCAAAACATTTCCCATCTTCAACGATGCTTTCTGGACTTCCGGTGGGGGAATTTTTGTTGTGACTGCTGGTGGTCGTCGGATTGCTAACGGCGACGGCGGCCTTCCCATCTCTTCCCTTTTTGTTTCCGTTGGCCCACCACTCCGGATAACCCACGATTCTGAAACATTGGTCTTTCATATGCTTGGTCATGCCACATTCCTCACATTTTAATTTGCTTTTATCAACCCTAAAAGATGATGGGTTTGGTTTCTGGTCAGTCCGACGTCCTCTTGAGACTAACCCTAAACCATCGGAATCACTAGTAGGGTCCAGACCTGATGCTACCCCTTGTTGTATGTTCCCAAATATTCTTTGATGCTCTGTTTCTTTCCGGACAGCAGCATAGGCGGCTTCAGCAGATGGTAAGGGATCCCACCGGAGTATCTCTCTTTTAAGAGAATCATACTTTCGATCGAGTGCATTTGAAAATTGAAATAGTTTGTTTTCTGACCTGATCTTGTTATAGGTTGCGATGTCGGTGGCACATGTCATTGGGTTTGGATCTCGCTGCTCAATTTCTCCCCATATACCCTGCATCACAATCCAAAATTCCTCTAAAGGTACGCCATTCTGCTTGAATTCATTTGATTTGACATGGAGGTCGAAAGTTTGAAGTTTGTCTTTTCCACTGCTATACGTAACTATGAGAGCATCCCATAGTGTTTTTGCTGTCGGGAATTCTGTTAAGTTACTAGCAAGGGCTGGTTCTATATTTTGGATCAGCCATGAAAAGATTATCAAATCATCCTGTTCCCATTGTTCATTGCTTGGTTCTGGTGGGTTTTGGGTGAGATGGTTTAACAAGGCTTTCGATTTCCCCCCTATGGCGACTCGTATCATTCGAGCCCATAGAGCGTAGTTTTGACTTGTGAGATTCAGGCTGATTTTAAGGCTATCGGAGAGATTTGGTTTGGGATTCTGGTTTTGAATTGGAACTCCATTTTGAGGAGATTCGCAATTTGTATGGCTAGACTATTATTTTCTTCCGACATAATTTGAGTTTTGGTAGATGATGAGCATAAAGGATCATAATGGCTCTGATACCATGTTAAAATGATAACCAGAGGAATGGAATAGAGATTAGAAAACTGTTCTTCATTCTTGTTATTGATTTCAATATATCGTACATCATTATATAGACATATAAAATGACTAAATGAGGAAATTACAATAAATGACATTAAAAAGAAAAAGCTGGAAATTAGCTAAGATCAAGGTGGTCAATGGTTCTATTTTGGGATATGATGGAGACTGATCCCAAATATTAAATCAAATATTTCAACATAAACCTCTTCTTGCAAGACGGTTCCAACCATCCAACACTCATTTCTTGGAGTAACACAATAAACCCAACACTCAGTTTCATGACGGATTTTTCCTGGAGTAACACAATAAACCCAACACTCAGTTTCATGACGGATTTGATACATGCATGAGTAGATCGTGACTAATAGAGTGCGTTGAGAGAACTTACTAACGAGTTCTTAGCCGAAAATGTACTCGATGATGACAGAGAGGCAAGTCCAGTAGCTTCAAGGTACTCTAAGTGACATGCAACGAGTAAAAACGTTAGATCCAAGCTTGACGAACGAGAAAAGGAGACAAAAAGGTGGCCAAGGTCACAACCTGACCAAGGCCCGTCCGGGTGGGTTCCCCTTTGAAAAGGGACCCGCCCGGGTTCCCTTCTGAACCCGTTTTTGAGTTTGAAACTCTTAGATTTTCGGTTAAAAGTAGTTATAAACGGCATGCAAGTGAGAAAACTTGATGTTTAGAGGTTAAAGATGATACTTACTCGCTGAGATGGTGATTGAAGTCCTTGGATGATGATGTTGGTGAAGATTTCGGTAAGCAAAGGTGATGAGGATGATGGAAATGATGAACTAAGGTGGATTTCTTGATGCATAGGATGATTGATGATGATGATCTTGGTGTTTTGCTCTTGAATCCTCTGGAAATAATGATAATGGTGTTCTTGAGATTTTGGGGATGAGATGGAGAGAATTGGGAGAAAATAGTGTAATGTGTGTGTGTTAGTTTGAGAGAAGTGAGAGAGAGATGTGAGGTGAATGGGATGGGTAAATGGGGTTGGGTGAAGTGTTAGATAGGTGTCTTGGGCAGGAAAATGGAGGTAACCACGTGATGTTGCAGCCAAGAATCCACTACCCCACTATACCAATGAGCATTTGACAACAACAAAATTTGTTGTTTTCCCGTCTCCAACCCGCCCGGGTCATTCCCTTAAGGAATTGGACCCGCCCGGGTCCGGGCTGATAGAGATTTTAGTTGTCGTTTTCTTTGTTCAAGTTCTAGTCGTGCGAAGTCTCGATTAATAAGTAAAGCTCATGAACTTAGGATGTTCAGGCACTAGAAGTGGCCCGACATTTGACGGAATGTCACACATATGTAAGTTATTATATGTATATAATCTAAACTCGATAAAGCTCTTGACCTAAGTGTTTTGGAGCTCAAATTCGACTCGAAAGTCTACTCGAGTAGCTCGAGCTCGACTCATTTAAGTCGAGTCGATTTCAAATACTCTGCGAATCGATCTCGAATAGTTCGCAAGATGTCTCGTCTCGTTTACATCCCAAAACGGGATAGTTCTTAAACTGTAGGTAATCATTAACAAGTTTTGCTAAAGTGGAGAGACTATCTTTGTGCAGCCTTTGGGGTTAACATATAAGAAGACAGAGTAAAAAAAGCATCCTATACATTTTGTTTTTGCAAGGGAAGAGTACTGAATTTTGTTCACCATATCTCTTTATTATATCTCTTTACAGAACCATATATGAGGGATTACAAATTATAACCATATTCAAGTCTTTCGGTGGTAAGAATGACTTATTCAAAAAGCATTCAGGAACCACGAAATCGGGGTTACTCCTTCGAAATTAACCTTTTGGTTCAAAAGAAAGCTCTTTGAATGGGAAGTGCAATAGCAGTTAAACATCTACTTAGGAAGCATGAGCAGCGGTATGTAATGCAACTAAAGAAGCATAGATGCCATCCTTAATATTGATGAGTTCCAAATGTTTCCCTTTCTCTGCAATGACTCCGTCTTTTACAACAGCAATAACATCTGCTCCCTTAATTGTGGATAACCTGTGAGCCACCACCAATGTGGTTCTGTGTTCAATAACTCGGTCTAGTGCATCTTGTACTACTTTCTCGGATTCGGCATCCAGAGCACTAGTTGCCTCATCCAATAACAGTATCTTTGGATCTTTGATCACCGCTCTTGCTATTGCCACTCTTTGCTTTTGCCCTCCCGACAATTGGATCCCTTTTTCACCTACACTTGTATCATACCCCTGAAATCTCATAACAATTATGTTTTAGATTGCTTATTAATGAGAAAAATTATACTTGTCATAATATATTGGTCATGTTTTTGGAGATTATAACTTTCTGATGATTGTATTGTAACCTATTCGAAAAAACCAACCAACTAAAGAAAATGTAAAGTTAAATGGTTTCCAAATGTTTAGTTTGTGGCTGTGCATATGAATAAAGTGGACGAAGGTTAGCGATACCTGGTGTAGCCCACTTATAAATTTATGGGCATTTGCCAATTCTGATGCTGCGAAGACTTCTGCCTCAGTAGCATTTCCTTCCTTCCCATACGCAATGTTGGCACGTAGTGTGTCATTAAACAAGATTGGCTCTTGGCTGACCAAACCCATCTGCTGCCTTAACCACTTCACTTTTAGCTTTTGGATATCAACTCCATCAAGCATTATCCGGCCTGAATCAACATCATAGAACCTTTGGAGTAGAGAAACTAGTGTTGATTTTCCACTTCCACTTTCTCCAACAAGAGCTACCGTCTTAATAATTATATATGAGAAGCATTAGCATTAATATTGGGATATGGAAGCTAAAACTTTAAAGATGGTACCTGCCCACAATGGATATCCAAACAGAGGTCTCGAAATATTTGAATTCCGGGTCTAGAGGGATAGGTAAAATTAACATGACAAAATTCGATTTTCCCCTTCACAGATTCTAACGTGGTTCCAGACTCGTCAGTATAGTCTATTTTTGATTTCTGGTCAAGAAGAGCAAAAACTGAAGCAACAGCAATCTTGGCTTTTCCAGAGTCCGGAATGAAGGTTCCTGATTGAGAAATACTTATGGCAGCCAAACTCAATCCCATATACACCTTCAAAATAAAACTTACTTAGAATTATTGGCTAGTGAAAAGATACGGTCACTTAAATAATCTTACTTGGAAAACTTTAGGGAAAGTAGTTCTTCCTTCTGCTACAAAACGAGCTCCAACATAAAAACTCGTCGCGTATACCACAAATAACAAAAATATAGATGAGCCTAATGCAGCACCACTAACTAAACCATGTTTTATTCTTGCCATTTGAGGCCCTTCACATTTCTTTTCATATAACTTCATCACCTTATCTTCAGCACAAAATGAAGCAACTGTTCTGATGCTTCCTACTGCATCACTCGCTATTTGACTTGCATCCTCATAATGTTTCTACAAGCGTGTACATATTTTCATCATATGTTATATCTCTAGAAGATGCAATATCGACTCAAATGGACCAAACTGGACTTTTTTGATCTTAAATGTTGATGATAAACTCAAATAATTAGACTAAGTAGCAACTACTCGTCTACTCGGATGGACATGAAGTTCCACACCAGAATTTGTTGTTGTCGTTTGAATTCACTGTAGCAATTCCAATAAGTAGTTATCGTTTTCTTTTGGAATTTTATTTTCAGTTAATATGTAAACTAATAAGACTAGCAGAAGTGATAACAATTTCAAGTATCCACACAATTTTAAATGGTCTAAAAACAACAGGTGTAAAACTAGCACAAAAATTACTTATGAATGGTTGATTTTGGGGTCATGAACTGAAAGGGAAAGGAATCAAATGGGTCAAACATGTTAAAATGTTTAAAAACCACAAATGCAAGCGTCGGTTGTTTATCAATATTACGGGGTCAATCTAAACTTTAACATGACCTCCGACTACTACATGTTTTACACAAACTCGCTTGCCTCCCATTTATACCTCCCTTCAAATTTGAAACTATAGAGACATTTAGTTAGTTTATTTATCATTAAAAAAATGGAAAATAATAGTTGCTTACCATTGTGTCTGCACTGAATCCATTAATGAATCTCATATGAAGATATCCATTAAGTCCAATTAGTGGTAACAGTGGTAAAATTATCAAAGCCAACATCCAGTTTCCCATGAATCCAATAATTAAACCCGCTACTGCTGTAGCTGCATTTTGAACCAGTAATGAAAGATTATCTCCGATCAAACCTCTCACAGATGCTGCATCTGTAGAAAGCTTTGCACCAATCACACCACTTGAATTTTCCGTCTTATCAAACCAACTTATCTCCATCTGAACGACTTTCTCAAAGCATTTTAATCGGATTCTTCGTATTAGCTTACACCCAGCTACACCAAACAAATAAGTTTTAAGTGGTGTTGCAATCAAACTAGCCAAACCAAGGACAAGAAGCATCAATGCCCAAAACTCTGACCCTTTTTTAAGCTCATGAGCCGGCTTGAAGAATGTCTTGATAATACTTGAAATAAGATACCCATATATAGGTAAGATCACACCACTAACCGAAGCAGCTACAGAACCTAATAGTATTACATGGAATTCTGGTTTGTTCATATAAGCCAACCGAAGAAGTGAAACATTTGAACCTTTGTAAGAATCGGGTTGATTATTATGTCTTGAATCCTCATCAACACCAATGATGGGAAAAGAGTAACGACTCATGTAACTACTATTGGATGATTCTCGACTTTTGGATCTTAATATTGACAGTGGCTGTATTCCAGAAGCCACAGTAGCAATATCTGTGTTTTCATTATTATCACATGCATCTTTTTCAAAGTTTGTGTGGAGCTCTTGTAATTTTATAAGCTGGGAGTATGCACCTTCGGGATCTTGTAATAGCTCAGCGTGTGAACCTGGTTGGTCACAAATCAGAGAACAACTAGTATTTGATTAGATATTTGAAACAGAATGTACGAACAATTACCGAAAATGTAAATATGTCAACTGTTTCCACACTTGACTTTCTTCACCATATAACAGGTGACAATGCACATACAAAACTCAAATATATTTCCACAAGACTAAAATCATACTGCACATGTGTTTGGTAAACTGCAATCTTAAATAATGAATATCAAAGAGTGTTGGAGGTCAAACTATAATACCTCAAAAACTTAATTGTTGAATCTTCTTCGTAAAAATATATCATTGTAGCACATACATACTTATAAATAGTCCCCTAACTTTTACTATATTTTATCGATCAACTTTAGGATTAGAGGGGGGAAAAATGTGGAGAAGGACCTTTTTCTACGATCTTCCCATGATGAAGAACGGCAATAACTTGAGAATTTTTTATGGTGCTCAATCGATGGGCTACAATAGCAGTAGTTCGGTTAACCATGATTCTATCAAGAGCCTCCTGAACAACCCTCTCTGATTCTGCATCAAGAGCACTTGTAGCTTCATCCAACAGTAAAATCCGTGGGTCCTTCAAGATTGCCCTTGCTATTGCAATTCTCTGCTTTTGTCCTCCCGACATGTGAGTTCCATGATCACCAACCATTGTCTCTAGTCCCTAAACACATTTCACCAAATCAGATAAAAACGATTATCTACTGTAAGATGAGTTCCATGCTGCAACTAAAAATAAATGAATATGAAACTGAACCTGGGGAAACTTTTCTATGAACTTGGCAGCATTAGCACGCTCAGCGGCCACTTTGATCTCATCAGGTGTTGCGCCATCCTTCCCGTAAGCAATATTATCTTTGATGGTCGTACTGAACAAGACAGGTTCCTGGCTGACAAGACCGATTTTACTTCTAAGCCACTTCAGTTGATAGTTTTTAATATTGATCCCATCAATAACAACTTCACCTCTTTGCGGGTCATAAAACCTTTCTATGAGGCTTATTACAGTTGATTTCCCGCTTCCACTCTTTCCAACTAAAGCTGTGGTTGAGCCATGTGGTATTACAAGAGAAAACCCATCAAAGATGTTCTCTTCTGGTCTAGCTGGATAACTAAAAGTAACTCCCCGTAATTCAATATCCCCACGAATATCGGAAAGTTTCTGACCATTCGTGTCAAATGGATCTATTTCTGACTTTCTATCTATTACCTGAAATAACTTAAATCCTGCAACTCTTCCAGAGGTAAACGCACTCAAGCAAGGTGAAGCTTGCCCTAAGGAACTGATCATTAATACATTATTTTATAAGTTGTTGTATGTTCATGATAAAAAAAATATATAAAAAAGGAGTTAATGGACTTACAAAGAGCTTATCAAGACTGAAATCATTATGTTCAGGACTTGTCCTCCGGTATATCCTTTCTCTACAATCATTTTTCCACCGAACCATATCGCCAAAGAGTAGCAACAGAATACACAAAACATAAATATACCAGAACAAATTCCAGAAACAAGACTCTCTTGCACCCCAGCCCTGTAAGCATTTCTAAGATACTTGTCATATTTTGCAATAGTTTGCTTCTCTCCTGTGAATGATGCAACCTGAAGCAAACATATTACTCGGTACTCGTTTTGAAAGCCTCCTAAGTTTTTTTATTCAAACGTTTCGGTTTTAATTGAAATAATCTAATGTTGGTAATTATCCATGACAGACTGATTATTTATAGGAAAAAGGAACAAAAAGGGTTTTCATAACCAGTGCAAATGGTACTCGTTTTGACCAACTACCCAACTTTCCAATCATATAACCTCTAAGAAGAATCAAGATTCAGATAACATGGAGCGAGAGTTCATCGTGTATTCTCACCGTTCTGATAGAGGTAATTGTCTGTTCAACTACAGCTCCTCCAAGAGAATAAGCAGCTTGGCCCCTGGACATAAGCTTTGCCATGACAACTGTCATAAAGAAAGCTGACATCACAAGAGGAGGCATTGAAGATAATAACACAAGAGAAAGAAGCCATCCTTGGGAAAAAGCAATCACGAAGCCTCCCAAAAATGTTGAAGTCAGCTGTATAAATTTCCCAACCTGAAGAAAATGCAACATGATATAAAACTTTTTAAGTTCGCTTTCAAGTGACCATTATCGATAATTTCTCTATGGTTCTAGTACCTTTTCACCCATAGCATCCTGAATGATAACAGTATCACCAGACATTCGTTCCACAATTTCTCCAGTCTTGCTTTCTTGATCAAAGAATCCCACATCTTGCCTCAGTATTGTTTTTAAGTATAAACTTCTGATTCGTGCAGCCTGCCTCTCTCCAGTGACCATCCAGCAAACCACCTCTACAAAGTTATAACAACTTTTACTTCTCGGTTAGACAGTACACAAGCAGGCAATTAATGGTTTAACAATTAAGCTTACGAAAAAATGTTGCCACACCAGCCCCCAGAGCCAAGTAGACATATTTGAGGGATACCTGAACAAAAAGGTTAATCATAGTAGACGAATCAATTAAGAAGTATATAAATATCCGAATTCTTGAACTGTAAGAACATAAAACTGAAGTATTCTAAGAATAACAGTGTTACACTATAAATTTTCATAGCATATTAAATGTATATGATTTACCTTGGAAACTTGATGAACAATGGTCTTGCTTTCTGCGTTCTCTCCAAATGTGTCAATTAGCTCCCCGAATATCAGTGTCTGGAGAGGCATAGCGATCCCACTTCCAATGGCAGTAACTGTTCCGATGACCATTAACATGTAGTCAGTGGAGTCAGCAAAGGTAAAAAGCTTGTAATATGGAACTATATCATTTGCTTCCTTCTTTGTATTTTCTTTTTGAGATGTATTTGGTGCTTCTGTTGTCCGTGGGACTGGTAAAGGACTTGTTGAAGTATTAATGCCTTTTTCTGGTTTCATGTCTCCAATAACAGTTTCACTCTCTCAAAAATGTTCTCCAACTCTTTTATATACACTAAAGAAAAGAAAAGAAAAGTAGCGTATCTTATGATATTGAGGTGATCGACTATGTATGTCTCTTACTGCTATATAATATGGGCAGTATCTTTTCTTTTATTCTGAACGTTCTATGATACAACACACATACGTCAATGTCGAAACTAGTTGACCCAGTCGTTGTGTGTTGGTGCATAAATGCCAAGTGTTCTATTTACGATTAAATAAAGAAAGTCACTTTTTTATATCATAACAGTAATATGTGTACATGCATTACATTCTAACGCATTGCATACACCACACGAATACGTCAGGAGGAGAGTCTGACATTGGTCAGAACATGGTAAAACTGTCAAACAGACTTTCCACTGATGTTTGCAAGCCAATTTCAAGTACTATCAACCTTTCGCGTTGTGTTTAAGATGATCAGATAAGTTGACTTGATACCAATTAGTTTGATGCCTTGCATTGTTCTCAAGATCACTCTTTCATTTTGCGTCGTGGGCTTTGAGATGGTGATGTGCTCCTTTGATTGACTTAAGGGCTTCCTCTTGAGTTGGTTAATGAGATGTTGCTACATTGGGTCACATTGTTTTTCTTTTTAATCATATGCATCCTCTTCATGTGTATAAGGAGCGTTTTGCACTTCAATGTGAGGGTGATGGTATTCATTGTGAGATGATTCTTGAAATAAAATCTTATCTACTTGTGTGTCGCCGATCACTGCTGAAATGACATGCCATTGTGGTGTTTCAATTGTGAAAGCGCTTACTGATTTTGACATTATGTTATGTGATTTTTCATAGTGTGTTTTGTATTTGAAAAGAACGACAAATGAACGTGCCTTATTATCTAGGGACGATCGCGCAATATGCCCATATGTTTGTGCCAGGGGTCATATTGCACTTCAATGCCAAGTCCGGTAGTTAAATAAATGACAAGGGTAAGAGGGTCTTTGACATACATACTCATTCATGTTTGACAGCTACGCTAGAGGCACGTGTTTCGTGAATGTGAGGTGGTCGAGCCTTTTATTATCGGTGTACCATATGATTTGCGAACATCCGACCTGTTATTTCAACATAAGGTTGTAAACATTAGATTAGTTGTAGTTATAATTCCATATCAACATTATTATTTCAAATTGCTCTATAATACTAATAAGATTAATTTTTGCCACCATATATTAATTTTGTCTTACTTATATTTCTTTAAATATTCATTTATGTGTGTCCTTCCAGTTCAAGATGATGGGGAAACATAACAGAAACCTTTTCTAATGGTTATTAATTTTGGTCTTCGGTAGGATTTCGTTTTCAGATGACTCCTTCAATATTAAGATAGGCAAATAATGCGAACATGAATGCTCTTTATATTTGATATTTTATATATGATGTGGATGGGTAAACAGACCGATTACAAGATTTTTGTTTTTTCAACTGTATATAATAGTGTTAGTGTCAATGTCAATATGATGCATATATTCAACGAATATATATATATATATATATATATATATATATATATATATATATATATATATATATATATATATATATATATATATATATATATATAAAAGGAGGATATTATAAAAAAAGATTAGAAATAAAAAGTATAGGAAGAAATCTGGTTGTGACACGTGTCAAAAAAAAAATCTCATTATTATATCATTAAGGGTATAATCGTCATTTTGAGACATAATTTTCTCATTTGGTACCATTATCTCACCACACTTCTTCAGATCTGCTTTTAAATCCTCAAATTTCTCTCATTTTCATCATCTTCATTATTTCATTACATTTACACCTGCAATTAACCCTAACCCTAGCTCTCACCTAACTCCATTAATGGCGACTGACGTCCCGGAGCCTACTCCGACCACCGTCGAAGAGATTCCGCAGCCGGAAACTGAAGCTAAGGAGACGAAATCGAAGAAAACAGTTGTTGCTCCGAGAAAAGCTAAATCTTCGGCTACTCATCCGACGTATTTTTGAGGTAGTTTTAATCGATGAACTGATGATTTTCAATCACATTGTCGCTCCTGCGCCGGAAAATGAAAACCGACGGATTCAATTTGGGATGAATACGGCGGATGAAGGTGGATACGGCGGATGAAGGTGGATTCGGCGTTGGTGCTGATGAAGGTGGATACGGCGGCTGATGAAGGTGGATACGGCAGCTGATGAAGGTGGATACGGCTGTGGATTTTCCGGTGACGGTGGCGGTGGTGGTTCGTTTGGTGGTGGTTTTGGTGGATTCAATTTGGAGAGGAAGAATGTTTTTATGCATAATGTTTTGTAATTTTATGCACACGTATATCTAAATTTTATGCATAATGTTTTGTAATTTTTTGTATAAAAAACTTATATAAAATAAATGCACAAGTTATTGATAAAACCGATACACAATGTTCGTAATTTTTATATAGAAAACTTTTATGCACATAAAATCGATGCACACGTTATTGATAATATTTATGCACAGAGGTTCATAAAAATGAGGAATCGGGGGAAAATGAAATTATAAAAAAAAAAGATATTTCTGCTTACTACAAAAAGGACCTGGAAGTTTGAAAATATTACAAAAATGCCACCGCGTTGACTTTTTTCGGCTAACTTTTTGTTGACCAAATGTGTGGCTAAGATTCCTTCCTATCATTTTTATTTAAAAAAAATTTACAATATCCCTCCCATATATAAATATATATATATATATATATATATATATATATATATATATATATATATATATATATATATATATATATATATATATATATATAGAGAGAGAATGAGTTCTCGCAGTTCTCGCAAAAATCTGAGTTCTCGCATGAACCAATCCCTATATATATATATATATATATATATATATATATATATATATATATATATATATATATATATATATATATATATATATATATATTCATGCGAGAACTCAGATTTTTGCGAGAACTGCGAGAACTCATTCTCAGCCACTCATTTATTTTTGAATATTAAACATTTTTCTGAAATTAAAAAGGGTAAAATAGTAATCTTCTTATTTATAATTTAAATTTCTTTTTTCTTTTCTCTTTCATCTTAATTCTTTTTTTTTTCACTACATATATTTTTAAAATAATTATCATTTTATAGTAAAACTTTTGTGTTTAGTATTTTAAATCTTGTGCATTTATGAACAAAAGTTTTTCTTTATTAAAACCTTCAGCCAATGATTTTTTCGCATGGTTACAAATATCGTTATTTACATAGCAACTAGGAAAAGATAAATATACAAATATATTAATTTCACTTTAATGTATATGATGCCTCAGTAAGAATTTTTTATTTAGAGAACCATATATTTTCAATACTAAACTCACTTTTATGTGTGTTCATATGATCGCACCGTAATGTTTACAAATGAACAAGTGTGATAATATATGAACAAGTGTGATAATATATGAACACGTGACGATGTTCAGATGTGATGGAGAAAAAAATCCATGAATCAAGTATGATCAAATATGAACAACTCATAGTAATCGTAAAAAGTTAAAATAAAAACCTAAAACTAGGTACAAATCAAAGAAAGAAAATGAGTAAACGAAGGTTTTTCTTCATCATCATTTATGTTCTTGATTGTAATATTTGTTTTGCTTATCATCTGCATATTAAAAAATCATTTTAGTAATAAATTATTACTATTGAACAATCAAATGGAAATTCACAAACGTTTGGTCAAACAAAAATTAAAAAGAGACCTACAAAATAATTAAACTATAGAGTGTAAAATAATCGACCATTATGTAGACAATACACACATCACTCGATGTCCACCCAAGTCCTCTAACTAAACGAATACCATTTCATTGTAAATGTTGTTGATAATTACTTAATAGTATAAAACAGGTTTTTGTAAGATAATAATAAACAATCGTTGAGCGCTACATACAATACTTCGAATTCGTACATGCCAAATTATAAACATATATGGTTTATCTATTTAAAGGTCATAACATCCATTCTTAACCATACTTCTTATGATTATAACCGAATCGATTCAGACTTTAAACTACCTCAACTCACATCAATTAAAAAGTAACTTTACCATTTATAATTCCCTCCTTATGGTGAAATCCACACTACATAGCACATAAAGTAACTTCCATCGAGTAGTCTCAAACTGTCATTATCTCCTACATAGAAGTGTACTTTCCTAAATCCCATTGCATTCATAGCTTACAACACAACAGACGAAACATAACCATATAAAATAAAAAATCAAATCAGTAAACTGTATATAGCAAAATTACAGTAAATTTAACTGTAATTAGCTCCTAATCTATAGCTAAAACAGATTCAACTTAACAACAATTACAAAATGTAATTGCATTCATAGATTACATAAGGATAAGATAACAATATAACATCAAAAATCACAATCTGTTGGATCTACCTTTCGATTACCGCGGTCGTGTTTCTGATCATCATAATCTGTTGGATCTACCTTTTGATTGCGCTGATTGCGCGTGATGAGCCGCTGGTGGTTTTTGATTTCGAAATTGGCGATCGTGTGAAGTATATGCATGTTTTTTATTTCGGTTGTTGATGAAGATGATTGAGTATATGGTTTGGTTTGATTTGATTTGTTGCGGTTTTGTTGGAGAAAACAAGAGAAGAGGAAGACGTCACTTTAAGGAGAAAGAAAAGATTTATTAGGTTAAATAATATAAAATTAATATTGTCTAATAGTAATTTCCCAAAATACCCCTAAAGTCTTTTATCAATTAACATCAATTTTAAATGTATTTACGAAACTGCCATATAGCTTTTTAACCATGGATCAATAAATTAAGGGTTAAGATTTAGTTCTCGCAGTTCTCGCAAAAATATGAGTTCTCGCATGAACCATTCACTATATATATATATATATATATATATATATATATATATATATATATAGGAATAGAATCTAATATAAATAATGTCAACTCTACACAACAATAAGTATATTTTAAAAAATTATTAAAAAATAGTAAAAAAAAAAAAAGTCATATTTTTTCGGAGAATCTTTCTAAAATAACCTCCGGAATCTTTTTATAAAATAAAAATATTTTTGATTTTTTTTCCTGAAAAAAACGTAAATGTATTTTTCTAATTTTACAAAAAATGCATCTATTTTTTTTCAAGTATGCATTTATTTTATGGATAAAGTTGCATCTTATTATTAATATTAAAAAAAATTGAGTTAAAATATACTTTATTTTTTAAATTGCATCGACTTTTCTAAAAAAATGCATCTACCGAAAAAATGCATCCGAGTTTTTAAAAATAAAAAATTTCGAAAAAAAATCAAAAAAAATATTATTTCATAAAATGATTCTAGAGGTTATTTTAGAATGATTCTGCGAAACAGTTTTGAAAAAAAACATTTTCTACTATTTTTAAATTAATTTTTTAATTAATTTTGGAGTGCTCATACGAATATGTATTTTAAGCATGTAGTGTAGTGGAACCTCATCATATATATATATATATATATATATAGAAATTAATGGTTAGCTTGGCTACATTACCATGTAGCTAACATTGCTACATTATCACTATAGAAATTAATGGTTTTATTGGAAATAAAAGGAAAGTATGAATTATTCAAATTTAAATGCATTCAAGTTGGGAAGTTTTTATTCACGAAATGCAGGGGGTTGGCTACATTGTGATGTAGCTAATATTTACCCATATATATATATATATATATATATATATATATATATATATATATATATATATATATATATATATATATATATATATATATATATATATATATGGGTTTATTTTAAAACCCCTAAATTTTGAAGATTGAATATATATATATATATATATATATATATATATATATATATATATGGGTTTATTTTAAAACCCCTAAATTTTGAAGATTGAAGGAACTAATCTCTATCATCCATTTAGTTTAATCTAATGGTTAAAATTAATTGATTGGTTTTAACCTTGCAAGGGTATCTTTGTCAATAATAAAATTAGAAGGTACCTCCTAACAAATACCTTTTTATATAACATTATAACACAAATTCATCCTCCATTTTTTTCTCTCGATTCTTTTTCTCCCGATTCTTTCTCTCTCGCTTCCTAGCTTTCAAAACCGATTTAAGACTTCTTTCAATTCGTGTTAATTTCATGATTCTAAACTCGTAAAATCCAAAAAAATCTTTTCGTTTTTCATACTTAAGTTTTCGAAAATCAACATGTTTCGTAATTTCGTGGATTAAACATTGAATTAGAAGATAAAGTATGAATTTTTAATCGAATTAAACATTCAAGAGAAGATATGGTTGTCGAAATTCAGATAGGTGAATGTAGGTCCCAAGTATTGGATCACCAAGATTAAACCTATTGATTATGAGGCGGAAACTCAATAATCAATAATTATAACACAAATAATAATTACTTACTAACAAACGCGAATACTTCTATTAATACTAAATCACTTAAACCTTAATACAATCAGTATTCTTCAGTGTCTATTTCTCTCTGTATCTCTGTTTTTCTCTGTGAAGCATTTCTCTTAAACATAAACATGTTGTCCTTTACATAGGAAAACATGTTCTTTGGGCTTGAGCTACTAATGGGCTTATGAACAATAATACCCAAAAAAGACTTAGCCCATGAACAATACAATGTTCGTTGGACCATAAGAGACACGAACATGAACATTAATGATGATCGTTTATACATACGAACATCATGTTCGTTTCATGTTCATTTACATAGACTATAATTGCAGACTTAATTAATCTAGGACAACTGTCACATATATTGCACCAACAAACTCCCCCTTGACTGTTGCTTCTAGATTCTGTAATACGCTCAAAGTCTTTATAGTCTTTTACTTCCAGCAGGTTCTTCTAACTCATCGTTGACTTGAATGACTCCCCCTAAATTGTTGCAATAATCTTGTAATGAGGAATCAGTTTTCTCCCTTTGCGCTGTGAAGAGTCAGTCAGCTCCATTTGTTGTTGTGAACTTTGTTTATCAGAGTCTTCATCACGAATCTACTCAACTAAGTTTATCACTCTTTTGCATGTAACCTCCAAGATTCTAGCAAACTCTAACAAATGTCAACAAAACTCCCCCTGAGCTGTTTGACGCTGAACAACGTCTCAAAAAGTAGCGTCAATAGTAGAGTCTCGTACAATATCCAAAATCGGCAAACAAACGTTAGTAATTTTTTTTTTTTTTTTTTGATATCAACATGAAATTTTGATCTTTTCATGTCGATTCTAATTTTCATAAAGATATACAATGTTACAAAAATTTCAGCTAAGCAAGCAATGATCAGTTATGATGGGGAACCTAAGCCATAACGCGTCTTGATTGTTGTTAGGATCTGTCGAACTCTACTTGTACGAATACAATTGTGTAGATCTAGATCTATCAAAGAAGTTGCAGCGGATCAACACTTTGATATTAACAAGGGTTAATTGATTAACAGTTTATGTATATGAGTGAATAAATGTTAACAATTAAGAACACAAGAATTTCCACCAACATCCTCAATCTATTAAGAATTATGATCGTTAACAGACGCGTGTTTACAAACGACACAGGGATCTATTTATATAGATCTTGAGGAAACCCTAATTAAGATTAGGTTAAATCTAAAGAAATCTACGAAGATAATTATCAATATATTGTTTACATAATTATCTCCTTACAATGCGCTAACAAACTCTATCATATAAAGAGTAATAACAAGCACGGTAGTAGAAATTCTCGCCATGCATTCCATGCAGCCAGTATAAACTATCACCAGTCTTATGTCAGCAGTATTAAAGTACCAGTAGTAATCTTCAACACTTGATCAACAATATTATTACTCACCAGTATTAACAATATTGTTCCCAGTACTAACCGACACAAACATTATTAAAACCTTATAAACCCAACAATTGTCCTTTCTCGTTCACGTAGACAAACTCTTTGAAGAAACTATCCTTTTTGGAAACAGTAGCTTGAACGTTAGAATTCAGGTGGTTCCTTGGTGGACCGAAAGATTTCGATTGCCGAAAAAAAGAATTTACTCTTGGACTCGGGCAATATGGATTTGAAGTTCGAAATGACTGTCGAAATGGACGCGGTTGAAATGGACGATCATTTGAAACACTTGGGCGTTCCTGTTTTATAATCCAGTTTTGTTTCACGGGTTTCCGAGCAGGTGAAAGTGAGCGAGCCATAGGTTTAGCCTTTTGTGAAGACGATCTGCTAACTTGCTTTTTGTTTGGACACACATAAGCCACGTGACCATGTTCACGGCATTTAAAACAATCTAAATCATCCATCGCCTATTTGGGTGTTGAGTTTTCAGCTAAAGTACTCATTCTTGTCTCCGAAACACTTGACTCGTTTGAAGCACTTGACTCAGTCTGATCATCCCTTGTAGAGGAAGATTCACATGAAGAGTCAACTTTCTTTTCCTTCAATTCAAATTCAGTTTTAAAAAAACTGAAATTGTTATTAAAAGGTGGAGGTGTTTCATGATATCCCAAACCAGTAACATTTCCACTTGGCCTTTGACGACTCAGTATGGAAGTAAGAGTATTAGATGAATTTCGAAATTGTTCAGTCTTTCTGGTAAGCTCCAAACTTTTGACCTCACTGTCTCTGAGTTTTTTCTCCTTTTCAACGTACAGCTGCTTTTGCTTTTCCAAACTGGCATAAAGCATATCGATCTTTAATGACTGTTCACTGATAGTAGATAAGAATTCACTTCTATCTTTGGAATCTTGACGAAGCTTGTTGGAAAAATCGGTTTTCAGATTAACTTGAGCAACCAGTTCAAATTTCAAATCTTTATGTTGAGCCATCAGGGTGTCCAAGGATTCATTTAAGCGTTCATTTTCGTTGGTCAAAGTTAAAACAGATTGTTCTTCCTTACTGAAGTCTTCTTTGTCAGAACATGTACTCTCAGTATCTTGATCACTAACTGAAGCCTTGAATACATGATTTGAGTTTTCTGAACTTGTAGAACGTGTAGTCTACTCATAAGTTTCATCATCCTCTTGAACAAACATAGCCCTTTCGAGTTGAAACTTTCTTGATTCTCATTTTGCTCAAATTTTGGAATCTTCGACTGTTGACACTCTCTCGCAAAGTGTCCCAATTTCTGACAATCACAGTAGCATACTTTAGATTTTTCAAAACCTCTTTTTCGAGTACGAGGACTCCTTCCGGTTCTGGCTATAAACTTCTTGACTCTGTAAGTAAGCATTACCATTTTCCATTGAATATCCATCTCCTCCATGTCATCACTATCCACTTGATCATAATCTACATCCCAAAGTCCTTGGTTAGTTATCTTTCCTTGGATATGATCTTCATAAGCCATCATGAAGCAAGACAGAATTTCCAAAGATTCCTCAGTAGATTTCACACTCATTGGTATGTTGTGAGGAGCATTAGTTGCCTTAGAAGTTTTTCCAGATGAAGAACATGAGCTTCCTTTTGTAGTTTTATATTTATCAGATTGCAGGACAATAAATCCATAGAGTGTTGGATTTTGAACATATTCTTGTAATACATCAACGTTCATGCTTGTTACTTCATATCCTCTTAGTTTTCAACAATTTTCTCCAGTGTTAGGGGATCTTCGGTATCATCAGTCTCCTTGTCTATCTCATCATTCATGAGATTTGCGTATACCTCTCATCTCTTTGGTATAACATCCAACAGTCTCTCTATTTTCTCGTCTTCAACATCTATTCTGAAGTTATCAAGTTCAGCAAGCAAATGATAATATTTATTTATTGTATCTTCTAAAGATTCATTCGCAGTTGCTTTGAAGATAGAAAACTGTATTTTCAACATATTTCCTTTGGCTTTTCGTTGTTTAGCTGAACTAGCGCACCTTTTCTCAGTTGCTCTCCATAAGGCATTTGGTGACTTGTGTGTCCTAGTGAGATGTAGTAGTTCGTTAGGAAGAAACATTTTCAGACTTGCTGAAACTTTGTTTTCAACATCAAACGCTTTTCTGAATTCACCACATCTGAACGTCATTGAATCTACAGTAAGATTCAAATTTGTCAATCAATTCGTAATAATGAGAAGCATTAAGAAGTTTCGATGGACTTTCTGATTTTAATGATTCCATTTTATTTTATTTGACAAAGTACTGTCTTGACAAACAAAAATTAATCCATGAACTACTAACAAAATTTATTTCACCGCGAGCATATGTGATTGAATTTTATGTGTGTAGAACACCAAGTCCAATACAATTCATATTAATTTAGCCCAATACAATTCAGATTACTATGCCCAATTCAGATTACTATGCAATACAATTCAGATTACTAGGCCAAAGTCATTAAGTCCACTAATTTTATGTTTGTAATTTCACGAACTTGAAACGAATATCAAACAGTCATGAATCAACAAAACAAAAAAATCCATGAACGTTGCCTAACAAGAATCTGTTTCCACGAACTTGAAACGAATATCAAACTGAAAATCAATCCACGAACATATAAACCTGATCACCAC
This sequence comes from Senecio squalidus, assembly GCA_910822075.1. NCBI lineage: Eukaryota > Viridiplantae > Streptophyta > Magnoliopsida > Asterales > Asteraceae > Senecio > Senecio squalidus. The sequence goes on along the minus strand of CAJVGC010000060.1, from coordinate 28,985,250 downwards.
GAACTTAAGAACCTGATCAATTTTAACAGCCAATTATCCAAATTCCTTTTACGAACTTGATTAATAGAACACAAACATCAAATTGAAATCTCGAACTAGAATCCTTGCAAGAACAAAAAGCAGTCAAGAAACACGAATCAGTCAACGGACATTAATGAAGATAGCCGAAAAATTGAATTGACTTAACTCAAGATCTTGGTTTTTAACGAACTTGTTTTAAACCGGCGAACATAAATTGAAACAAACTTGAAACCAAACTTACAAACATGAAGGTCACGAACATCAAATGAATATCATACTCAAAATCAACGAGTCACGAACTTAGCCCACGAACAATACAATAATAATGAAAGGTGTTTGGGACTGCAAAAGGCCAGTAATGAGTGTCTAAAAACGAGTGTGATTGGGTTTGAAAGTTGGAGAATCGAGACATGCAAAAATTCAAATAAATTCCGGATTTGGTCCTTCCAGGACGGCGCACAAGGCCTTTGTGCGGCGTCCTGGACCATTTTTGTAAGGATTTTTGATTTTTGTTATTTTTGCGTTTTGTTCCGTTGGACCCTTTTCGTTCACTAAAAATTCTTAATTATGATACATTATGAACTTAGGAAAGTTCATTAGGTGTTTTCTTGGTATTAGGACTTATATAAATTGATTCCGGGTGTGATTCCGACACTGACCCGTTTCCGGTAAATGATCAGTTAAAGACAACGGTAGACAATAAGAGAGACGTAGAGTATAGAATGCACCAGAAATTGGACGGTTGTCACATCGCCAGTGGATTCGACGACTTTAATTCTACATATATTATTCGTCTAAACTCTACTAAACTATAATATTTAATACAACGTTAATTAATACGAGGCTAAACCTACTACGTTTTAAATACTTAGACCTTTTATGTCTTATGCTAGGGCACTTAGGCGGTGGGGCTTATTCCGCTTGAATTTGAGTTTCCGACACTCATACGGTTAATTACGCTTTTACGCTACTAGTGAGTTATTCGATGCCTTTTTACCGCTTTATAAATTTTACTTCGGGCATGATTAGCGTTAACTAAATTTTATATATCTTGCTTATGCAACTCAGATTATGATGCCTTAGTTTTAGCGTTTTACCTTACTTATACGGCCTTGGTGGTAGTATAAGGCCCCGTTTACACACCTGTCAACTCTTATTGAGCCAACGGTTATATATATAGATCTATTTGGGTCTAACAAACCCTCATCGCACGTATTGGGATTTTGCTGGTGTGCGGTCCTTGCGAGCGGATGTTATTACCGTAATATTATTTCATGACTAAACTTAGTTTAACGCACTAAGGGGGTTGTTTCCTTTTATGTTTAGGTTCAGGTTCTTATTACTATGCTAAGGATTATTCATATTTCTATTTGTATTAAATCGAGATATATATATGTTCATTTACTAAAGATTTACTAAACCTTTTATAAACTTTGGGTCAAAAGCTTTTATACTTATTATTTCTTAACTTTGCGAATAACCCACTAACATTGTGTTGACGTCGTTTTTTAACGCTATTTCAGGGATTTGAGGTTACTTGATAATGCTATTTATATGACTACGTGGATCTTGCCTAAGAACTTGTTTTGCTTATGTACTAGTTCTATTAGGAGCCGTATGTCGATTTTGTATTGTATTATTTTTCGAACTCATGTAACTTTGTAACTCGATACCTTATATTAATTCGATGTTACTCTTTTGTTGTAACCTATGTCTCTGATTATACTGATACTGTACACCTCGGTTTTCCGCCTGAGCGGCGTGTGACAAAAACACACAAGGACAGCAGATTAGAAATCGATTAATAACAACCCCAAATAGGGTTTTCGGCTATGAAGGAATTCACAAAAAGAACAACAATTTACCTGGATTAAAGGAGATGATGAACACAATGAAGGTGAAGAATAAACTAGGACGGATAGGTATGATGATGATGACGAACAGTAGCAGCAACGGCGGCAAGAAGGATGGAGGATTTAGGGCGACGGCTAGGAGGGAAGGAATTAGGGTTTGTAAGATTTTTGGTGTTTTTGTGTGAATGAAATCTATAGGTTAGTTTAGTTTTTGTTTAGCATTGGATTAGAGACCATTAGGCCTGGTTAATCCAGTAATAAAATCCCGACTCGATGGCTGGAGATCATGGTTGGCCCAAATAACTCGACACAAGACAACACAACGAACATTGAAAATCTGCTCGGGCACCCCGGTGCGTCGCACTAGGTGTGGGGTGCGGCGCACCTCCATCAGACACAAACCCGATTTTTGTTGCACGTAAAAGATGGCGATTCACGGGGACGAAGACCACACGTTAACCGTAATTCAAGACTAGAACAAGTTACTAAGTTGTTGTAATAACAAAACCGGAAGTGTCTCGAAAGGTTAAATAAAATATAACGAATACCTCATGGTAGGATTACGAAATCTAGAAAGTTTCTCGTTAATCTATCTAGGAGCTCGTCTAGGAAACTATCTACTGTGCACTTAACTAAGGAAAGCATCACACAAAAAGTATACACACATATCATAGAAGTCATCTTACATCAGAAAACATAACTTTTAATCTCGTATCAATAGTAGTAATCAAGTTTTTAAATTTCCAGTAAAATACGGTAATGATCGACAGGCATACTAGACTAACTAAGGACAGAGAGAGTGACGGTTGTCGCAATTCGTTTACTTCCAAATCCAACCCAATGGACTAAAATCATAACCCTAGTAAAACATATACAAAACATTATATATAAAGACTAATAAGACTCAAGATCACAATGTACCCAAACAAACAAGCCGAATGTGAAACTCGGCTGAAAGAATGAATCCGAGAGAAAGATTAAGCAACCGTGAGATGTAGATGAAGATGATGACCTCCTAGCTTGTTGTTGTTGTTCGAAAACTCCAAGAAGAAGATGGGAATCGACCAAGGAAGACCGGAAAGAGGGATTAAGATTGAAATAGGGAATAGAGGAATACAAATTTGATCGATTAAAGGGTTTAGGGTTATCCAATCGGTTTAGGGTTATGGGGTATGTTAATACTAACTTGAAAATATTACGAATAACTAAAATAGAAAGTTTTACTTTGTGTTCTCGTTAAATTTACAAGAATAGAAATAAGTGTCCAAATGTTAAATTTTTGTATGTATACATAGAAGCTCAACTTTACGCTAAATTGAAATTCCTAACATATTATGCAAGTATTTGATATATAAAAGTTCATCAAATGTTTCCCATCACAAATAACCACGTACATGTATTCAAGTTTAAAAAGATTCACGTTAATAACATTTAACACGTAATGACAGGCATCTAGAGAGAACGTTGACTAATCGAAAAATTTACGTTGACCGGGCGGATTTGGTGACGGTCGTCACGGTATCCCCCAATTAAGAAAATTTCAAAGCCGAAATTCGTGTAGTAAATCTGACCGATCACATTGAACTGGAAACATAAATAGTTGACACAATATAATTTGTCACCGATACGAATTTCGTTAAGTGAAATTGAAATTGAATATTCAAAAGCACAACCTCAAGTTTAACAAATAGTTAGGATTTGCGTCTGATCACATACGTGTTAGGATACACTCATAATTACGTTAGCTACGCGCAACTATAAACATACCCCACATGTATAACCACATTACCATACAGAAAATATACAGAAAATAAGAGATCGCAAGATTTTTCCGTCAACAATGACGAGAATTAGATTATAGTTGAACAGTGAAGTCAATACCTTGATAAATAATAAGCTACCCATTATGTTTGCTAGACATAACTTAAAACTCATCATTAAGTATGACCTATAGTTCTTAATACGAAACACTCAATTTTGAAACACATTCAACAAGATGTAAGATACGAATTTTAATAAATAGATTTGTTGTCTAAACGAAAAGTGAATAGATAGATGACCCCAACCTGAGAATAATACAAACGGAAATTGAAGTCAAAGATATTTCGTAAAACGTTGTGAATCATGTCCGATTGAAAAAGTTATGTCCATACACATATAACAATAAGTTATCTTTTATGTTGATCAGACATAAATGTTTTTTTCTATCATCACTTGCCAATGATTACTACTTGGTGTGTAATGCTAAATGTGAAACACGCTCAAAATAATATATGAGGATTAACATAATAGAAAGTCATCATAAATGAAATGCATGGGGTGACTATTTAAGGAGTTGACAGATACTTATTGCTGATAGAATACTCATAGATAGAGATGTAAACCCACTAGATAACTAAACTTAAGCAACATAATTAAGGACTAGATAACTAAACTTAAGCAACAAACTTAAGGACTGTATACTCCATGAAATCCTTGATATAAATGATGGCAAATAAAGTTGTGAATTTTCGATCTTGTACCTTGAACTGAAAATAATACGGAATTTTTTTTTTGAGAATCTATGTATACATAACCAATGTATTTATGATATGAGAAAATAATCCAAATGTGAAGCGAGTGCCAAGTGTATCAAGGAATGTGAGGGCTTTATTATTAAGTAAATTCAATTTATATATAAGAAACTAGTAAGAATGATAGTTCCTAATGTTAAAATTAAAATAATGAAATGGAAAAAGTTTGTTCTTCATAATATAAAAAAAAGTTAAAACGAGAATCAATATATAATAAATAGCTTATTAATAATTTTGAAAGATAGTTGGGAATTAAATCATGTTTACTAACATATTAGCAATAAGAGATGATTCTCAAAGAAACTATATATTGACATAGTAGCTACGCATGGTTCATCTTTCATTTATCTATACAACTATCTACATCTAGATTATATCGTGCTTATGTACTTACACCATGAGTTTTTTCACCATATGAATCCGGTGGGGTGGTTCGGTAATCTTACATTTCATTTTTCAGAACTGGAGACAGTGTCGGGAAGTTTATATGTCGCAGGTTTGTCAACACCCCGTCTTGAGTACTCTCTCCATCTTCGCGCAGCTGCAGCTGCTCTGCTTGCTCTCTCTTTCACTTCCTCCTCTGTGCCTAAGTTTCATCAAATTTCCTTTCAGATAATTATATACAGTCTATATATTTAACGAGCCTAACTGCTGAAATGGGTCAAAAGTACCCCCAGACTTAATCAAGTGCCTAGTTGTCTGTAACATCCTAAATTCTTTTATTTAATAAAATTTGGATCACTATAGTAATAATCATTTTTATTATCATATTTAGTATATGTAATAAATAGAAAAAGAAAAAAAAAGTCAACGCAACCACACTCGATCTGTTTTGATCCGAGCTCATTTTGGCCTCCACCCAACCAACCCGTTTGGTCACTTATAGCATTAACGCTCTTCGACATTGCTATGTTTGAAGGGGAAAGTAACAGTTTCTTTACATTTTGCGAAAAACGTTGGTTCATAAACCAAAAATGGGACCCCTACTAGGGCTTCATCAATGAAAAAAACATGCAGCATACTGAAAAAAGTGAATTCAACTTGTTTCCTTTAATCTTGTCTTAATGTTTTAGAGGATGATTGTTTGGATATATATTTAATAAATAAGAGTGGCCTTTACGTATAGCATGTGCAATTGTGTCGATATTGGTGTTTTTTTGGCTGTCCTCAAACATATGTACAGGTGTCAGTTTCAACCTAATTGTTTATGAACGGCGAACACCAAAAAAAAAAAATCAATAATGGGTCAAATGGGCTGAGCGGGTTAAACGGGTCAAAAGTCGTCCAAACTTCAAATTGCATGTTTATTGTTTAATGCAATTAACCTCCTAAAATGATTTATTCAATAACCAAAAAGTGAAAAAAAAAAAAAAAAGCGTTTTATAAAGCATGGAGGGCCACAGGGTTTTACTCCTTTCGCTTAAATATTTCATACCTGTACTTCGCTGTTTATCACCATTACCCCAAAGGTTGCTCCAGTAAGGTTCGGCCTTGTCATTAGAGTCCTTTGCTTTCATCATTCTTATTCTAGCTTGCTCCTGGAATAAATAAAGTTAATCTGTCAATATATGTTAATTACAGTTAGTTTCAAAACCGACAGGATAATGTTTGAGGTTCGGAAAACTATATTTTCCATCAGCGACCAATAATCTTTAAACGAAAAATGAGCTCACTCCCCCGTTATTATCTGAATATGGGGTAATAAAAACTAGTAAGTAGAGAAAATATATTACTTATTATAGAATCAATGTTCAAATATGTTAGGAAAACATGCAACAGTTGAAGCAATCTTGTTCCAAGCTTTGCACCTAAATATGTGTCATAAAAGCAAGCAACAAATAAAGATGGAGAAATTTCTATATATAACCACGTCATTTAAAAAGGGGAATTTCTACATATAACCAGCCACGTAACAAGGTTAACTTCATTACACTTATTAAGATTTCTTTTACTCGTGAACATTTTTCTTAAAAGTGGTTAACCATTAATATATATAATTTAATTTTTTAAAGTTTAAAGTGACAGATTATATGCTATAAGTATCAAATTACTGAATAATAGAACTTAGAGCTGAAATTCAATGTATAATCTTTTTATGTAGGAAAATTAGTATCATTGTACAAGATGAAACGAGTAGTATAAGCACAAGCGCAGCATAAATCTGTAGCTAGATATTTCCATATTACCTTAATATTATAAAAATCGTAATTTCCATATTTCACTAATATTTTAAAAATCGTAAATGTATAAATGCTTACAGTAGTTGTTACTTCTAGTAAGAGTTTCAGAATTATTGGACACTCTCGTATCTGAAGGAAAAGTAGCTTTGACAATGCCTTTATGATAAATTATTTCATATTGCTTTTGTATTAAAACGGTTTATATCTACATAGCAATAGAATCAACTGACTCGTCTAAAACAGGTAATCAGTTCTGAACATTAAACAAATTGCATATCTTACCAAAACTTTATTCTGTCTCTTTTCCCATCGAGTGCTTGCCTGCCAAACAGACAGCAGAATCATTAAGAAGAATGCAATGACACTTCTCCCTCAAAACATGCATGGTCAGTATCTAAAAAACACTAAGCAGAGCTCCCTAGAAAACAACTGTCACTTACTTATCACAGTTCGAATTAAGCTGAAGCAAAAGCAGTTGATTTAAAATACAAAACTTATCTTGTATGGATTATCAAAAATACAAATAACTAATTGATACTATAAGACTTGAAACATGTCCGTTCATAATTTGCTAGCTAAATTGTTCCTTTATTACAACTTCGAGGAAAGTCTACAGAGAACTTCAGCTTCAGGAAAGTCTTAATTGTTTTAAAATGCTTAATTCAGCTTCTAGGCCGCTTGAGTGATCCTTAGTGAAAATTACTCTCGCAACTTTGCTATGCATGTAGGTGTGAATGAATTTATCAAGTTTTGAGAGAACCAACAGTTTAAAGAGACTTTTCAGGATATATTAGTGGTGTAGGTACATTTATTGAGGCTTTGAAAGAATTCAGAGAGGTTTACGATTTTCTCAAACTTTGTAGTAGAAGGTGATATTAGTACGTCTGACATGAGGTGACATTTTCAATGCAGACGAAATATCACTAGACATTCAAGGGAGAAATTAGTGAAAATGTTTAAAATTTATCTTAATATAAGATTGACTAGGATCTAATAAGTAGTGATATGCCTCATGAATATTAATTGACCATAAAAAAAGAGTCGAGTTAAACACATTCATCGGCAGTAGTAGTCACCGCTCAAAGATAGGTCTTACCATTCTAAATACATCTGCAGATGAACCCATTCCCGCAAGCATCAAGGCAACCTGGACACATAACCAAATGCAGAGTTAGCAATATCACACGTCTTACATAACTGAAATAAGCTTTTCCGAAGCAGTTAATCATTATATATGTTTCTCACAAAATAGGACATCATTGTATTGTTTTCACAAAAGTTGCATAATAATACGATCTTAGCAGTGAGAAATACTGATAAATCTGGTAATACAAATTCCCTAGAACAAGATTTCCATCTGAGTGCGAAACTTCAGGCACACAAAAAGAATTGCAATAAATCAAACTACAACCGCTTGTTAAATCATATGATTTTAATGTATACTGGTTATTTGTTAGGAGGGGCATAGAAAAGGAATGGTGTCATCAAAAGAGACGTGACCGTCATTTTTAAACTATAGTTTCCAGCTCAAAACTTCCAAATCATACAGTAATATCTTCATCAAAATCAGATTCAAAATATGCAAAATTCCTTACATTCACTCTCTCTACCCTCCGCATTTCATCTTCAAGCAAAGATAGTTGTTGTGCAGAAGTCCAATGGATGCAATCAACAGGGCTGAAAAGTTTGTCGATTCATATTCAAAGATTAAATGATGAACATTTGAGGTAGTAACTCCTGAGATTACAATATCCTATTGCAAGGAAGAATTAGTACCAACTTTCAATGGCTTGTTGAACCAAGTCAGGATTTCCATTTTGGTCACACGCTCTGGCTCTCCCAAAGTCCTCCTCTATAGTGAAAACGTTTGAGCAAACATTGGCACAATTTTTGCAGCCTGTGGTACAATATATATTCGTAAAAAATATAGACATACCAATCAAGTACATAACAGAAATGCAAGAAATGTAACAAACCTATGCAACTAAACTCGTCAACAAATACATGATCCTTTGGGGTGGAATCATCAAAAAAAGGATTTATTGCAGTCAAAGCATATCCATGAATTTCATCATACACCATCCGTTGAGCTGGATCGCTGAGAACTTCATAAACCTCGTTAATGAAAATGCAAAAATTTGTAGTTTCTGGATTATTGCCGCCACTCAAATCAGGATGACATGATTTCATGCAATTATAATATGCTTTTTTAATTTGCTCTGGAGTTGCATCTGGAAGCTGATTACAAAACAGAAAAACAATGAAAATTTATTATTCTTAAGAGTAAATCAATATTAAATGAATAATGGGTGTTTGTTTGAGGTTATATAAGGCTTATAAGCTTATTAAATTTCGGCTTATGTTTTATAAGCCCGAATTTTATGGCTATGAAAAGTCTTACGGGCTAAATACACAGTAATAAGCTCATAATCCCTTACGTACGCCATAAAATCCAAACTTATGAAACAGAATCAAAAACTCAATAAACTCATAAGTATATAAGCTCAAACAAACACCCCTAAAAATCATAGAAATTGTGATACCAGTCCTAAAACAGCATAGTAATCATCAGCAAGAGGATCTATCGAAAACGGAGACTGATCGGTTGCCACTTTAACTCTGCTTAATCTTCTTCTTCTTCTTCTTCTAGTTTCTCCTTCCACACCACACCACCTTATACTGTTACTGTTCCAAGACAAACCCCGTTTGCTTCTTAATCCTCCTCCTCCATTTTGAAACGTAATCATTAAATCTATGCAAACCGGAGATAACAATAAACCCATTATTATTATTCAGCTTAAAATAAATGAAGGGTGAAAATGTTGTGTGATATTTAAATATATAAAACAAATATTGTGAGATGGAAAATTAAGAGCCATTTGTTTTGTAGTAGTGTGTACTCTCGTACAACTGAAAGAATTTAGCATGTCCATACACGTGCGGCCACGTGGGTATGCAACTCTTCCACGTGATGTTTTTGTAACCATCGGTTCAGCCATTTTAATAATTACGGTAATTTACAATAATAGTATTAGACAAAGTTGGTTGTTTAAAGTTTATCAAAAAATTCAACTTTAAACTAAATATAATGAAGAGAATGGTGGGATGAAATCAAAAATTTGATAACTAATTATTTGTAGAGAATTTGGTCGGATTAGTGTAAACGAACTTGGTTGGAAAAAATTTATGAAATGGTATAGCCGGAACGTCGACCTATGCCAAGTGTGCCGCCACGTCAGCATTGCACTCATCCTTTCGTCTAGTCATCGTGCCTTTTTGTAGTTAAAATCCGACGTGTCATAAGCAGGAGTTGGCACCTCTAGTTTTTGGAGAAAAAATTAGAGTTTCATTTTGGTGGTTTTAGAGTTTAAGTTAGATGGTTTTATGGTTTTGGTTTAGTTTTTTTGTTTAAAAAATGGTTAATTGTTAGTATTTAGAGTTAATTATGTATATAATTTGATGATTTTTATGAAAATTTTCAAATTGTGTTTTGTTAATATGTATTTGTTTTAGAGTTTATAAAAGTTAGATTAATGTTTATAGCTTTTTTTGTGTGTTTTATGCAATGTAAATAATGGCAAAAAAACATTTTTTCACAAAAATGAACAAGTTAAAATACAACATGGCACATTTAATCCGAAATACAAGCAATACAGGATATCACTAACGTTGATTACGTATACACGTACGGCTTCGACTGTTGTGACCTGTCTGTCCACAACCATTACAAGTTCGGGGTCTACTTTTGCTCGCCTGGTCCATTTCGTTACGAATTCTTCTTTGTTCTTTTCTCCCTCTTTTTGTAATGATCATGGTTTTATCCGTTTCGATCGTCCAGTTTGCTTCCCTCCAGTAGTCCTCGTGACGTAGGCCCCTAAGTGTTGGGGTATACTGTCGTCTCCACGTATTTGTGTTGTAGAAGGTAGAAGCCATTATTGGTGTAGGTTCTTGGATTCTTCAACTAGGACCATTGACGTGTCCATCAACAGCCATGCCATGAGAACAAATAAACCTCTGAATTTGCCACTTTCCACAAGTACAAGACTTAGCCGAAAATTGACCTCGTATTTGTTCCCCCCACCCATGGTTATTGGATCATTTGTCTCAGTCTCGTAAAAACCATTTGGGACATCGTAAGGTGTTACCCTTTGATGATTTGCGTATGATCCACGACCATTGTAGAGTCTCCACATGGCCGTTGAAAGCGGTGAATGACAGCTTCTAGCTCTCCCAGAGTTTTGTACGAAGTGTGCTCTGGTAAGTTCGAATGTACCTTCAATACATGCCTTGATAGGAAACATGTGCACCGTACGTATGACATTGTTATATGATTCGGCTATATTTGTTGTCATGTTTCCCCAACGTACATAGCCTTCATCATACAACAACGTCCACTTGTCCAAACCGATATTCTTTAGCCACCTCCAAGTTTCCCTATTAATCCCTCTTAATTTACCAACCGTGAAATTATACTTTCTACGCTTAGATGCAGTGCCGATCTCCCAACACCATTTTTTCAGCTTCTGGTTTTGAAACGTCTTCATAAGGTTACTTCTTATGTGTCTCAAACAGAATCGATGATACCAATCATCCATTTCAGCCACTGCGTTGATCAAACCTAACACACAAATTTATGTCTGAATGTACGGCAACATGATTCCGGAAGTTGTGCATAAACCATCCCCAGCTTTCATTTGTCTCGTTATCAACCATGGTGAAATCCAGAGGAAGTATATTCCCGATAGCGCTTTTGGTCATGGTTATAAGCATCTTCCCACGATAGTTTCCTTTTAAATGAGTCCCATCGACAGATACGACGGGAATACAGTGCTTGAAGGCTTCAATGACAGGTCCAAAAGCCCAAAATACATACCTAAATTTGGTCGTACCGTTTGGGTTTGTAGTCGGGGCATGTAACCATCTGACAATGGTACCCGAGTTTCTATGGACCAATTCGTCAATGTACTTCGGCAGCTCGGCGAAATTGCTCTCATATGTTCCATAGAGTCGTTCAATAGCAATTCTACGGGCATTCCATGCTTTACAGTAAGACACGTCCATGTCCCAAGTAGACTTGGAAGTGGCAACGATGTGTTTTACTTTGTTTGCAATGTCTAGCTTGATTCGGTTGGCAATTTTGGTTGCAATCATGCCTGCAGACAAAGAACGGTTGTTGTTTCTAGAGACCGATCCAACGCAGTTGTGGACAGGGTTCCAAACTACCAGACACCATATGCCTTTTTTTTCTACTTGAACCCCTAGCAGTCTATTCACATGGATAATGATGTTCATCTTTTTCGTAATTTGGACCATGTGTGTAACATATTGCTCTCCAATGCTCTGGCCTTGTATTTTTTAAGTACATTTCTCGATTACTTTTAAGACACCATATCCTAATGGCATATACAAATTGAGCCTTGCTCTTGAAGCACATGTCGGGACGTGGGTCTTGTCCTTCACACTAGTAGTCCACTGATTCGTCATCTTCGTCGAATGGAAGACGATTCCATTCTTCCTTTGCCCACAAATCCAACACTTGATTCCAAAAATACTTCATCATCTTCATGACGAGGTACGAAGTCATCATGATGTCCTTCGTCCTATGAAGCTTCTCCAAGAAGGGCATAGTGTTCTATTGTATATTCTTCCATCGTTTCATTATCGTCCTCTAAATCATCGTTTTCAGCAAAAAAAATCTTCCGGTTCATGGTGTGGGTGGCCTTCGTGTTGGTCTTCATCCGAGTCCTAATCTTCTTCGTGATACTTTTATGTATACCTTGATGGGAATATGTCTTGTGAAATATGTATACTTGGTTTAGCATAGCTAGAAGGGTGACACTGATCGCTATAGGATGATGGAAACCCTTCTTGAGACTGATGAGGATGTTGTATTTGTATGTTCCGCAACTGATCTGTAAAATTAATATGGTTTTGTTGAACTACTGGCAGAAATTGTGCTTGTATTTGAGGATGATATGTGTGGTTGGTGGCATTCAAAACATATATTGTTTCAAACGTATAATCATCTACAATGTTGCTTTGAATCACATGGTCTCTGTAGGTGTACCACAAAATTAGTTTCAAGCTAAAATATTGACTAGATAAACCGAATTTTTCGTACGCCATTTCTTTAAAACTTGCAAGATCGATCCTCCTGACAAGAGGAAAAACAATATGGGTTGTCGAATCATCGCCATTCAAGAAACCGTTTTGTAATAATAGTTCATTTCTACAAACTAGATGGACAAAGATTGGGGAAAATGCAGACATGATTTTAGGGTTCTGTATGAGAGTTGTTTGATATGAGAGTTGTTTGACAAGGATTGGGGAAAATGATTATATATCTAAAGAATCACTTGTTATCTGATAAGAGAAGATAAAAATCCCGGGATTCAACGTGGTCCAGTGAAAATGCCACGTAGATATTAGACATGGATAAAATCCAGTCTTGATATCGCATATTTATACGTTTATTTCTATGCGATATTCGGTCATTTTTCATATTAAACATGATGGATAAGATAGGTTTTTGCATTTAATCGTGTAGAAAAGTTGTTTTGTCTATTTTATAGGTTTATATGATTGGGAAGTGGAAATGGTGGAAGAAATGAGTTTAAAAGACGAAAAATGGTGAAATATGACAAGGAGAACGACGCAGTACCACCTCTACCGTTTTGATCATAACTTCTTCATACGATATCCGATTTAGGTGATTCAAATTGGAGAATAAAGAAGAAAGAGAGAGATACATTTTATAAATTTTGAATATTGGGAAATTTGGCACCCACTACGCCGTCCTAACCATCACAACGACGCACTGCGCTTTTTTCAGCAAAATTGAACTTCGACTCAAACACGAATTCTATCGATTTTTGCCTATAAATACCAACCCAAATCATCCAGAATATCAAGCATTCGGTTCTTATCAATATTTGGAGCTGGAGATCTCGGTTTGGAAGCTTGGAGAGCAAGGAAAAGAGTTAGAGTCGGAGTACGATTACAATTCGATCACGACACGTTTTGCAACTTTCCTAGTTTGTTTCTTACTCTTTTATTCCAAATTTTTAGTATGTTTTCTCTACTTTTATTTTCTATTTTGAACTTTAATATGAGTAGCTAAACACTTTTGAATGCTCGTTTGAATAACGGATCTTGTTTGACGGTTTTGTTTCGTTTTTGAATGTTTAGGTGTTTATGTTTAATCGTAGATCCTTATTTGTTTAAGTTTTAATATATTATCATAAAGTTGTTTATATACAAATTAATTAATCAACATTCTAGGTATTCGAGAGGAATCTAGATAGGTTAAATAAATTGTATGAAATAATCAATCGGTCTTTAATTGGTTTAAAATTGTTAGGATTCGAGAGGACCTAGTAATAACAACTTAGGTAATTAAACGTGAACGAGTAAGTCTAATTAATAAGATTCGAGAGAACTTAGTAATTAGAAAAGTTATTCGAGAGGAAACTTTATAAGATTAAATCATAGAACACCGGCTTGTTAATTAATGCTTAATTGTTGATAATTATAACTGTATTCGAGAGGAACATTATAGTTTGAAATAGTTAAAGTTAGTAAGGTATTCGAGAGGAATTTTACTATACATTAGAAGTTAAATATACATTCAATTACGTAAATTTAACTAGATTTCAAGTGAAGTATCAAACGAGTGTTTTTTCTCCATTATTTGATAACAAACAATTATTTTTTCTAAATCGATTTTTATAATCATTCTTAGTTTTCATTAGTAATAACAAAAACCCCCAAAACAAACAAGTATTATTAATTCGAGATTTAAAATCTAAATTAGTCCATGAGATCGAACTTTTACTCACTTAAAGCTATATTATATACGAATAGGTCCACTGCCTATAAGTGGGTAATTAAGTCTACAAGTAGGTCGAGTTTATTAAACTAAATTTTACACATCAAGTGTTAGCAACACCGGATCATTACCAACTTTTGAATGACAAGTGTAATGACTTGTTCAGTATAATCAATGCTTTAACATGCTTTATTAAAAGTTTGTATGATGTAAATAAACACTGTTTCACCTCCTTTAACCCTATCAAGTTATTATATTTAATATGGTAGAAAATAAAAATCTCGGGATTCAACGTGGTCTAGTGAAAATTACACGTAGGTATTAGATATGGATAAAAGTCGGTGGTAGCAACACCGGCTTATTTCTAACTTTTGACTGACAAGTGTAATGACTTGTTCAGTGGAATCGGTTTTTGACAGGCTTTATTAAAAGGTTGTATGATGTAAATAAAACACTGTTTCACCTGCTCTAACCCTATCAAGTTATTATATTTAATATGGTAGAAGATAAAAATCTCGGGATTCAATGTGGTCCCAGTGAAAATGCCACGTAGGTATTATATATGGATAAAAGTCGGTGTTAGCAACACCAGCTTATTACCAACTTTTGACTGACAAGTGTAATGACTTTTTCAGTGGAATCAATGCCTTGACATGCTTTATTAAAAGCATGTATGATGTAAATAAAACATTGTTTCACCTACTCTAACCCTATCAAGTTATTATTTTAATATGGTAGAAGATAAAAATCTCGGGATTCAAAGTGGTCCAGTGAAAATGACACATAGGTATTAAATATGGATAAAAGCCGGTGTTAGCAACACCGGCTTATTACCAACTTTTGACTGACAAGTGTAATGACTTGTTCAGTGGAATCAATGCCTTGACAGGCTTTATTAAAAGCATGTATGATGTAAATAAAACATTGTTTCACCTACTCTAACCCTATCAAGTTATTATATTTAACTTGCACACGCCGACAACAAATTCAATCTCATAACCATGGGTTCTTCCAGCAATTCGTATGCAGACACCTCCAATATCTTAGACACTGTTTTAAAACATATAGAAGAAGATAAAAAACGTTATGAAAAACTAAATTCCCTTATCAAAAGTTTCCAGAAAGTTTACAATGAAAAAACCCAACTCATACAATCACTTCAAGATAACCCCCACTTATCATTTTTAGAACAAGATTATCTCAACCTCCTTCGTCTCCAATGCGTGAAAGATTGGGAAAATACGTCGAAATGTACTGAGTTGCTTAGTCGGATTGATCTTCAACTTGAAGAGAAACATGACTTTATAGAGAGAAATTTCAACGTAAACGAAGGTCTACATGCGGTCAACATCTTCGAAAACAACGAACAAGCTATCATACCAGCTGAAAGTGCTGAGGAATTTTTCCTTCACGGAGACAAAGGAAAGAATGAAAACGACCAATATTGTAAAATTGTTTTTTTACAAGACGAAGTCAAATATTCTAGAACGCTTTGGGGCGTTTTGATAGGATTTATGCAAGACAATGCATTGTAGGAAAGTGTAAGCTTGTGATCTTTGTAATTTAAAGTTTTTTTTTGTTTTGTATATTATTAATTTGTTTTCTTATCTCAGCATGTCGATGCATGGATAAGGCGGTCAGAACTGGTTTATAGACATTTAATAGAAAAGGAAGCAATTCGCACAAGAACCAGGTATGCAGTTGTGCCTATATCGTTTCATGAAGATTTTTACGATCATCAAAATTGGGACAAAAACTTTGATCTAGCGCATGGATATAAAAAAACATATATACGCTGGAAGAACGTTGATTCATTCCTTATTCCAATTTGTTGTCCAAATAGTTATTGGTTTCTTATTCAATATAAAGTTGCTGAAAATGAGTTGACCATTTATGACCGTGATAAATCTGCTACTCCGACCGTTTATATGCGAAACTTAAAATCATTTTATCAAAAAAAACTTACTAATCCTGTTCACAGTGTTTCAGCGCCAAGGAAAGGGAAATTAACGGGCGTTTGGGTGCCAAAGAGTGAGAAAAGAGAAGTCAAGACCAGAGCAAGGAAGACGAATCAAGAGTCAAATCAATTTGTCATTAATAAAATCTGTAATAAACAGGGATTAGAAAACAATTTTTCATTTGTTAATTTGAAATTTGTAAGACAATGTTTGGACACAATGTTTGATTTTGGTTTTCAATATGATGAAACTGTTGATGACTCATATCGTCCTGTGATTGCTAACAAAAGAGGACCCAGTTTAAGTGGGTACCTAAATCTTCTTAAATTGCTTTGTGTTGTGTAGGCCCGTCATGTGTGGTATTTGGTCACCGCTTTGGTTCTGTCAAATTAGTGTAACTCATATCCACAAGATCATTAGTGTTCCTCGTATCCACAAGGTCATATTCGTATTTCATCTTAAACACAAAACTTAGAATAATTAACAATATATTCTAAAGTTTTTCTTAATATAGTTATCAAGAAACATATTTCTTTATTGAGTAGTAGGGCATCTACAACTCGTGTTAAATATTACTAATCAATCGTAACAAGGTTTACAGACCTTGTGCTTTAAATAGAATTATATTCAAAAAGGAATCATTAAAACTCTATTACTCAAACGACAATTAACGTTTTGAAAAAAATTCATTACAAAACGAAATCGTTAGAATTCTATTTCTCAAACGACCATGTTTTGAATATGACAATATTCCAAAATGGTTCGTTAGAATTCTATTTTCTTAAACGACATATGTTTATTAAACCGTTTAATAAAACCATTACAAATACTTTTATGGGGTTGGAATCTAAAACCTTTTTACAATTTGTAAAACAACTTCTACAAGTTTACCACAAGTAAACGTTCATACATACTCAAATTTATTTAGTTATTTATTTACTAAAAGAAGAAAAAAGAAAAAAACTTTGGAAAATAAGGAGACAAAACAATATGTGGAAACAAACTCGACACACTTTTTACTTCTTTTCAATCCCAAAACCATACCAACCCACTTTAATTGTCTATGCCCAAATCAATATACTCATAACTTTATGTTATAAAAATATTAAAAACAATTAAGGGCCAACCATATGTTATAAAATGCATTAATTTATTTAACAATAATGCACATAATATATCCCTTTCAACTTTCCTGAACATGTTTTACATGTAACAAGTTCTAACAGTTTTTCATAATTGTTCTAACATATATCTTCTAACAAAATTTGGTTTTCAACGATACATCAATAAAAATTTCTGACTTGTTTTGAAACAACTTTTTAAATCTTTTACTATAATATGGATACTCTCCACATTATAAAACAAGACAAGATGTAACAAATTTCTAGAACAAACTTTCTACTTAACAAATTGTTTACAATGTGAACACCAATGTATAGAATACTAATGAAACTGTTTTATAAAATAAACATAATTGGTTTCAAAGCTCTACGCAACATTATTTCAAATAACCACTTTATCAAAATAAAATAAAGGTTTATGTTTTAATATTATAATCAAAATCAATATAGTCTATACTTTTTGTTCTCTTCGTAAAAGATGATAAACAGTTTACACCATTCATATTTTCCAGCATAACCGTTTCTTTCTTTGATAGTAAACACAACGCCAGCACATCAATTGTATATCCAAAATTCCAAACAAGAGATAAATGGATTAATAACATGTCTAACCAACATAAATTAGAATTTCATTTAATTGTAGTATATATCATGTTATATCCCATGTTGGACATCATGTTTTATTTTTAAATAAACAAAAATAATGTTCCTAATCAAAATCTTCTTTAACATGTTTTAAATTTAACCACAAAATTGTTATAAGAAAGTGATATTTCATAAGACACGTATTTAATATATTTTGTTCAATTCGTTTCTCAAAATTTCATATAGTTTTGAATCAAAATATTTCGGGTATGACTTATATAAAATATGTTTTGAGATTGTAGGTAAAATATATTGTAAATGAAACGAATTACATTTAACATATTATAATTACAATAAATAAAACATATCATATGTTTGATACGAAATCAAAACAAAAGAAATACCGAATAACGGTATAGCCGAGGCCCGTGTTTCACACTGTCCCCTTAAAACATATTCGCCATCTATACGTCGTCTGTCTCCCAGGGTACAACGGCCAAAGCAGTAGTACTGCCGGACTTGAACTCGAATGCCTGAAATATTGTCGAAATCTTGTATTCGAACATACAAAAAGGTGTGCATTGTGGTGAGAAATGCTAGAGATATTTTATATGATTATTTCTTTTTTAGTGTCGTCACCATCACGTAGACTTCATCTTTATAGATCCAAAACAAAACCAATATCATTATGTTGATTATTAATTTCGTTTAATAATCATTATTATTTCATAAACCATGGTTGTTACAAAACTTGTCACTAATCCGACATAATGTCACAAAGTCATAATAAGAAGAAGTAATAGGGGTATTAACTCAATTGACTTTAATGCATAAAATACCTTATTTTGAGACTTGATATATCATTCACCTCATATCTAATTTGGACACACAACTCTTAATGTATCGTGTGTATATATATATATATATATATATATATATATATATATATATATATATATATATATATATATATATATATAGAGGTGGGTTCAAATAGGAACCACTAAATATTTGAGAACCATTAGGAACCAATATTCACCAGTGTATATACATATGATATTCACCAGTGTATATATATATGATATTCACCAGTGTATATATATGATATTCACCAGTGTATATTTAATATGATATTTACCAGTGTATGTATATACACTAGTGAATATCATATATATACACTGGTGAATATTGGTTCCTAATGGTTCCTAATTATTTGTATGGTTCTCATTTGAAACCAATTCTATATATATATATATATATATATATATATATATATATATATATATATATATATATATATCTAAATAAGAAGAGGTTCTTATAAACCAATACTCAGAGTAAAATAAATAAAAAAAAATATGAAAAAATAATTTATTATATGTGTAATTTTGTATTATGTTTATTTATTCAATTATAAGAAACTTTAAAAAAGCAAGTTTTGATATGTATCAAAATATATGTCGTTTAGGCACTGTGCATCAAATTCTTTGTTTTTATGAAGTAAATATTCAAATTTGATGCACAACGATAAAACTACATATTTTATGATGTACAACAAAACTTCGTTTTTTAAAGTTTGAGATATGGTTAAAATGAACGATAATCCAAAATACCCAATGTTATAAATTATTTTTTAATTTTTTTTTACTTGTTTTACCTTAAGGCTTGTTTTACAAGAACCAACCTCTATATATATATATATATATATATATATATATATATATATATATATATATATATATATATATATACATATATATATATATACATATATATATATACATATATATATATACACATATATATATATACATATATATATATATATATATATATATATATATATATATATATATATATATATATATATATATATATTATTTGAGCATACTTTTCTTGTGACCAAAGTTGGGGGAAACTCACTTTTTTCATCAAAATTCAAAAAATAACTATTCCCGCTCGACTGACAAGATGAGGTTCCTATTGGTCGTTCTGAATATATCCTATGTGCTCTATCAAAATCTATCTCCTATTTCAGAAAACCCGATTCTGAAATCTGAGAAAAATGGGAAGGACGTTGAAGTCAAGGTTGATGTTGATCTCGAGAAGCAACGATTTACTCGTATGGAACATGACGAACTATGTTGCGGGTACATTATAAACTCGTTGTATGATCGTCTCTCTGATTTGTATGCATCAATAAAGAATCCACAAGAGCTTCGGAATGCATTGGAGAACCACGAACAAGGTACAAACAAGTATTTAGTTTCAAAATTTATGAAATTTCAAATGGTTGGTGGGAAATTAATCTTGGAGTAAGTGCACGAGCTTCAAGTTCTCGTCAACAAATTGAAAGTTCTTACCAATATCTTTGCCCGGAGTTTTTCAAGTTGGTGCTATTATAAGCAAACTTCCGTCTTCTTGAAAAGATTTTTCCAAAAGAATGATACACAAGTTTGTGGACTATTCCTTAGATGACCTTTTGAAACATCTTCGAATAGAGGAGGAGGTGAGGACAAGGAAAAATAAGGTAGTCTTGGATCCCAAGTTTATCATGTGAAGCCGGAAATAAAGCTTATCATGTCGGGCCACAAGATCCTACGTTTGGAGTAAACCATGAGAGGTTCAAAAAATTCGCATCATCTAAAAGAACCGGAAAATGTCATATGTGTTGAGAAACTGGGCATTATGCCCGTGAAGGCAAAGAAAGGATATCCATAATTAATGATGGAATGCGGTGGACGCAGGCCCGACCCTGACATTTCGGAGGCCTGGTGCAAAAAAAATAAAAGAGGCTCTATAAAATTTATAATAAATACTTTTCATTATAATAAACACGAGTTACATTATTATTTTCTAAACATCGATTTTCTAGCATTTTTTGAAGCAAATTAATCTATTATACTTTCATAATCAATATTATCAAGAAACTCGTTCTCAATTGAAATTAAAGCCAATGCATTTAATTTCCCTTGAGACATGGTCGACCGCAAATAAGATTTTAAGAGTTTTAGTTTAGAAAAGCTTCTTTTCGCGGATGCAACAGTAATGGGAACAGTCAACAATATTCTGAATGCCAAACAAGAAACCGAATAAGTGTTTAACCGTTTCAAAAAATTAGGTATTGAGTTGCAAGGGAAACAAAATACTTTATAAAGATCCTTAAAATACACAAGCCAATCTCTATGATGCTTCTCTCCGTTTGGTAAGTACTTATCATAAAATTCTGAACAAAATCGTCTTTTTTTTACATCTTTAGGATCTTTACCTTTTAATATATCTCTTATAGGACCATTTTTCACTAGTAAATCTCTCCATTTAATATCGAGGGTGTCCCAATTCGTAGGATCATATATGTTGACTGGAATATTTTCCTGTTCTTTAGGTTCTCCATCGGTTTCAGGTGTTACACCTTCTCTATTATCCTCGTTAGATTGAACATTCGATTATTATTTCCTCTACCTGAAATGATTCCCGATTAGCTTCAGTTGTTACCCCTTCTCGTACTTGTTTGATAATGAATTTATCGATAGCACCTCTTTAATTACGAATAAAGCGTTCTTCATTTTCTTTTCTTTTGCGTTTAGAAGAACCCGATTCAAATTTTCTAGTTGGAGACATCCTTTATATAAAAAATAAATAAAAAAAACTTAACAAGTTAACAATTATCTACTAACTAACAGTGTAACAAATAATATATATTGTATTCTTAGACAATAGATAAACTATCCAATACGATACTTTTGGCAACATTAAACATAAATAATAATCAAATACGTACCTGAAATTGAAAGTATGTGGTGTGAAAAAAGTAAAAAATAAACTCTTCTTTCTCTTGTGACTCAAATGTGGGACAAAAATAATTTGTAAACTTTTACCCCCAAAAAAAAAAAAAAAAAAAATTTTTTTTTTTAAATATGAGGCCCCTAAAAATCGGACGCACGACCAGTACACCCCAGGGCCGCCACTGGGTGGACGTGGAGGAGACAACATAGATGGTTGCTCATATCCAAATTGGTGATGCCACTTTAGCGGACTAATGGTTTTATTAGAGCGATTAGTTTTAAATTGAACTAGTAGGAACTCGTGCTTTGCACGAGTTCGGGGGTTTATGTTCCAGCCTGCACTTTGACCATTAAACAATGTAAATTTACATTCGTAAGCCAAGAAAAAAGGCATCGTCTTCGTGAGATTATTTTATTCGCAAACTATATTTTTTATTTGATACTAATCTAAAAAAAATAAAAATAAATAAATAAATGAAAGCCCAACATCAACCAAAGCCCATAAGCCCAACACCCAACACATAAGCAAGCCAGCATTTGGTTTCTAAATTTTATAAAGCAGTACAAAATAAAGAAAAGAAAAAGGAAATTTTATAAAGCCAGCATTTGGTTTCTAAATTTTATAAAGCAGTACAAAATAAAGAAAATAAAAAGGAAATTTTATAAAGCAGTACAAAATAAAGAAAAGAAAAAGGAGTTGCTGGGCGGAGGCCGCGCGCTAACCACTCCGGCAACAACCTCTTTTGTAATAGAAATGATAACAATTGTATTTAAACCCAAATTTTTTACTAGAATAATATAAACTGCACAATTCCATAGTCATCCAACAGGTTTTAAATTAGAGAGTAATAAGGCATTTAAATTACTAGTCTGTTTACATTTTGCAATTTCAGTTCTAGTGTAATCATTTTTGCGAAGGCAATAAACTTCAGTTTTATTTTTGTTTTCTTTTATGAAGTAAATATGTTGGTTTATTCTTTTGTTGAAAACAATTTGAAATACGGAAATGTTCAATAAACAAATTATGACTAAAAAGAAAACAGAAAAAAGAAAACAGAAAAAAAAAAGATTATTGTTAATAAAAACTAGTATGAGTACTAAAGTTTTAGAAATTAGAGTTTTTCTAAACAATGTTGTTGATGAAGTTATTGATAGTGTGACTATTAATATCACAGATCAATAGAATAGTCTTTAGAAACTTAATACATTTTATGAAGGTAATGATATTATATGAGAACTTTATCAGAGAATCACGATGTGTCATTTCTTAATTTTGTGACACTTTTGTGAAGCAAATAGTGAGAATGGTACCATTATTGAATAGTTTTCAAGTATCTCGAAACTTGATTTTGACAATACTAAGTCTCTAATGGGAGTCTCAATAAGTGTCTATGACGAGTTTGATAAACGTGATCACTACTCATCAAATATTTTTTTTAAGTCTCTGACAAGAGACTTATTAACGAATTACTAGAGAAATGGGTTATAAATCATTTTGAATCGATTAGTGATGGTAACCCAACTCGTTTATAGAGATCCTACATCACAAGTTTAATGGGTAATAACAAATTATCAATCGAGAGTATAACATTGTAATATGTATGTATTCGATTGTATAGATCACAACCTTTGGTTTAATCTTTGGACACCATTAGATAATAAGGTTTGTGGTTTAATATTCGGGCGCCATTAAATTGATCTTACTTTGTATATATATTACACGTGGTTTAATATTTATGACACCCTGTTGCATGACTTGTTTGTGAGAAGAGAAATTGTTTAATCTAATGGGGGATTGTTGAAAATTAAAAACTATAATAATTCTTTTTTAATAATAGTTTGAACAATTTATTTAGATGAAGTTGGTTGCTTAAAGTTTATCGAGATATCAACTTTAAACTAAATATAATGAAGAGAATAGCGAGGTGAAATCAAAGATGTGATAAGTAATTATTTGAGTATGACAAGATAAATTTATAAGTCTTTGATACTAATAAGATTTAAGTGGGATAATGGGAAATATTCTTGGCTATGCAATCATGGGATAACAACGGACGAGATTTCATCTATAAATATAGCTGGTAAATATCTTTACAAAAAACACTAAGAAAAGAATATGTACTTATTCTTCTTCAAATCTTGTTGCTATTCCAAAAAACCATAACTTCATCTTGGTGTTATTATTTCTCTACAAACCATATGTGCTTTTTCGGATTATTTTTTTCACTTACGAAAAACCGTTTAAGATACACTAATCCTGGGTGTTACGGTACCAAGGATTGAAGCAATCATACATGTTTCGTAAAACCATTTAAGGACAAGATTTTATTTTCCGTATAGTTTTTTTTTTCTATTTCTTCTATTTCAGATCTTCTTTAGTGTTGTGAACAAAAAGTTTAGTTGTTCATATTTATTGATCGATGTGGTTATATATCCAACAATGATCTTAAAAGGGGGTGACAATTAAATTAATCAAAAGATTACATCTTTAAAGTTAGATTAAAAAGTCTCTTTTTAATATTAAATATCCTATCGAGTAATTTCTTAAACATATTTTAGCAAATTAAATATAGAGGGGTTGTTTGGTCATTTAACACATTTGATATACTTTTTACTCTTCACTCCTTTATTCCCTTTATGACTTTAATGTTTCATGCTTTCATCAAATCCATAATACTATATAAATCATATCATATTATTCTTTTTTATTTTTAATTTTTGTTTCTAAGAAAAATTAATGAAGATTATCCATTCATTTTACAAGAATCATCATCAATTCAATACTATGAATTAAATATATTATATTAAATTTACTAAATATATTTTATAACTCACTAATAATATTTAAATATTTTTTAATAAATAACTATTAATATAAATTAATAAGCTGTTAATAGAATAATTTAATAAACAATAAGAATAAAAACTTTCAATGCATTAAACACTAATTAGAATTATAATTATGACCTTTATAATACATTATAATTATAAAAAAAATACTGATGAAAAGTAGTTTGTTATAAATAACTAAAAAAGTGTTTGTTACATATTTATAACAATGGAATAAAAGAGAAAAAATAAATCAAAAAATCAAATCACACTAAAATATTTACCATTACATGTGTGATATACCACGACTATGGTGCTCGACTTTGATCAGTATCGTATATTTTTTATTACCTCTGGCTGCGAAGCGCAGGCACGCCACTAGTTTCTCTCAACCCCTGACTTCTTTCTCCGATCGTCATAGTTTTATTTCGATTATCGTCGTTATGAAGAAAGGAAGTGATGATGATCGACGCTCTTTACAAAATAGTTGGAAATCTACTTCGCTTTAACCTTGGTATTTATGCTCATTTTTTATGTAAGCTTTGACTTGCTTTTCTTAATTAGCATGATTTTACTGTACTTTCTTGTTCTTTCTTTTAATTTGGTTAATGTTTTAAAAATTAGTTTACTATGTTTTCTATATCCTTTACCTTTTTAATGCATGTAGAAGAACATAATTTAGATTATACCTCTTCCGGAATATCGTCCTTGGTTGTATCATATATAAGTCCTTGGTTGTATCATATATAAGTGCTTGATTTTGCCATTCATCTACAACTTGAAAGCTCCCATCATATCCAAAACCATCATGTGAAACCAAGGAAAAAGAACTAGTTGAGCTCCCTTGGTTGTTTTTGTTATTTTTTCCTTTGACCTGCATTTCTTTTTTAGTTGAGACATTCTCTAACAAGGGTCAAACTGTTGACAATCATATCACTTGACTATGCTCTTGTCAAACCCATAATTTTCATTTTTTTTTATTGCAAACTTTCTTCTTTTTGTCCCCTAGAAGGATCTTTTTTTATCTTACACTTAGCATGACCATCTTTCACTTGATATCCATCTCTTCTTGATTATCTAGATTGACTTGCTCAAAATAGTCATTAATAAGTGCAATATTCACATGACTTTTGAATAATGCTTCCCTTGTCAAGTATTATGAAGAATCTTATTGTTTTCCCTTGGATATCCAACTAGAATTTGCAACAAAACTGGATTCATTTGTTTGTCCACCCCTGACAGTTATAGCAAATGCAATTTTGAGAGTATCCGGTTCCGTTGTTTTTAATTAAATTTCAACCTAAAATCTCTTAATTCAGTGCATAGTTTATCTATTTCCATGTCAATCAAATCATCTCCTTGCCTGTAAATGACTGTGTACATGGTTCACTCATCATTCAATGATCTAAGAAACTTTCTATTGATGTCATCTTAATCCAGTTTAACACCAACTATAGTAAGTTCTCCTATTAGCTTGTTAAATGTATCGAGGGTTTGTGTGAGTTATCCTCCTTTGGTTGCACCAAAGTTCTCAAACTGTTCTTTAAGAATAGCATTCTGATTTCTCTTTGTGCTTTAAGTACAAACAAAATTCTACTATAATGCATCCATCAACACCTTAGCATCAGTATGGAATTGGTATTGGTTGTCATTTGGTATTGCTAGTAACAAGGTGCTTAATGCATTGTATTCACTCTCTCTCCCCCTTCTTTCAGTGGTGGATCAATAGATCCATTTGCTACAACCATATGGCCTAGTAGAATCACAACTTTGGATCCATTCTTGACCACTTCCCACATAGCATAGTCACTAACGAGCGTATATTGTTGGATCCCATTCTTCCACATTTCATAGTTGTTGGATGTAAGAATAGGAACCATGTTTGCTTGAACACCCTTATTTAGATTAGTCATCTTTTATAATTGTGATTGAAAACTTGTATAACCTTGTAGATCTTAGATATGGAGCAACTCTATGCTCTGATACCACTTGGAAGGATATGTGCTTGAATAAAAATAATAATTTAGATCTAGATCTATTAAAGAAGTTGCAACAAGTCAACACTTTTATACTATAAGGTTTGTAAACGGTTAATATGCGTATATGCGATAAACAATAAGAACCCCAAAACAAATCACCAACAACCTCAATCTATTAATGAGAATTAGGTTAACAGATGTACATACTTGTTTACATAAGGATCTATTTATATAGATGATGTGTATTTTATAACATAAAATTAATTAAAGTTTAGAAAAGTATTTTACCAATGTAGATTAACACACAATACAGGCAGTGTACCCGATCGTACGATAATACAGAATCAGTAAGTCCGGATCGAACTCAGGGAACGTGTATTTATATCCGTTATCTCAAATTATATAATTAAACTAAATAAAGCAAGTAAATATGGGGGGCGTTTTAGTTCTGTGAGAACATAATTCAGAAAACAAATAACTAAAGTAAAATAGCAATTTAATTAACTAAGTGAATTTATGGATGAAAAACTGTTTTGAAAAGTCTTTTAGATTTAATCAATATTTAGAAAGCAACGATTACTTGGAATTACGTTTCACCTGGATCATGAATAAACAAGAATATGTTTGATTGGTTTAACTGTGATTTCTATAATAACTAGATTTCCCGCTAGAGTTATCTAATCCTACAATTTTAGAGAAAGATCATACGAATGATCGTACATCAAGAGCTATCTTAGACTATCCACTCTAAATTGTGCCTTAATGTCACTATTGTTTACAATTTAATCTGTCGACTACGAATTAACAAAAGTCTAAATTATTCAATTTTGATATAATTTTCATGTTCATTCAATTCATTAAATCACTAATATCTTAGCCTATCTCAATTAAGTCTCAAGCTTCAATTATCTAATAAATCATATAATCGTAAATAACTGATAAACTTATAAGAACGCTAGTTATGTTATAGATCTATCAATCACGCTAAGTAGTAGATTTAATAACTTTGAATAAACATGGATCTCGATTAAACGTAAACAATAATAGAAAAACCAATTAGTTCAAACATAAACTTGATTAAAACATAAATCCAGGTTCAACAATCCAAGCACTCGCTTAATGAGTTTAGCTCATGTTGGATTGTAAACAAATAACAATAATAGTCTTAAAACAAAACATTGTATCAAGATAATAATGCGTAAAAGTTCAAACCAAACAGTTGCTACTTCAAAGATGATTAATGGTGATTAACCAAAGCTTCCACGTGATCAACGGCTTCTAGGACTCTCCTTGCAGCTTTCCAGAATGGATGTAGGTTGAAAATAATGAATAATGTATTTAAAATCCGAACCCTAGAAGCCTATTTATAGATAATTAAACCGCCTGATTTAGCCGGCGGCTGGCTGAATTCAGCCGGCGGCTAAAATGCACGGGTGAAAAAGTTGCTTCCGTGGCACGTAATGAACAAATGTGAAAAATTTAATTCAGCCGCCGGCTGTTTTGGTTCAGCCGTCGGCTGTTTTCCAATCCTCACATTTCTTGCTCGTTTGTCTCCGTTTCAAGCCGGTTTCAGCTCCTTTTCGCTCCATGATCCAAATATAACTCTAATCTGCAATTCTTACTAAAAATATACCAAATCATAACAAAAGTTGCAGAAAACGAGCGTAAATATGACAAATGTGGCTACAAAATATAGATTATTTCAGGCACATCAAATTCCCCACACTTGAATCTTACTTGTCCTCAAGTAAACTATTATATTTAGAACAAAACAAACATCTTCAATAAAAATAAAATACCCAACGAATCAAGTAAATTACAAAAAATTTATTTATGAAGATGAATTTAATAGTTACCAAGCCAAAATTTAAATGCATAACTAAACATCTCACGATTTGGGAAGTATAACACTCAATCACTCAAAAAGCTAATCTAAGTGTAATATATATATGTGAAATCGCTCAAAGCTCAGTCATGACAAGTATTCTATCATAGGCTTGATAACGATACGCTTCTCCACCAATAGAGTCTAAGTAACTAGTTCAGAGGACTTATGGTCATATCAATGGGTGATGGGTAAAATAATGGAAAAACGGGATGAAAGTGAATTAATATGAACGATATGAAACAATCAAATTCCAATTAGTCTACAAATCCAAATATTTTAGTCAAAAATCATATTACTTTCAAAACTCGATTGATTATCCCTAATGGCTCACTCTGATGAAACTCCTAAGACCAAACTTCGCTTTAATTCTTCAACGCTTCAATTGAGAATTTTTATTTCTCGCAAATTTCGTTAAATAACTTCAACAATTATTGGCTACCTAGTACGGGCTTTAATAAATATTTTTTTTCTGTTTTTTTTTTTTTTTTCTTTTTTATATTAAAGACACCGCTCAAAAGGTCCATCAAAATTATGAATAACTTTTAACTTATATCCACATGTAACTTCTTTCGTGAACTTAAGTAAATTAAACAACTCCACGCCATCATATATAACATTCCGTCTAATAATCAATCAAGTTTAAGAAAGAGGAAAATTTTCAACAAAAATATCTGGATTAAACGACTTATACATTTAGGCTCAATTTATGGAATATATATGGAAAGGTGATAAAAGAAAAAGGTTTGGCGCAAATATGGTATCTAAACGTCAAAAACACTAAAAACGAGTGCTCGATAGGTAGTGTGAGTCAAATAACCAGTGTAGTTACCGACTATAAGAAACGAATAGGCCAATCAACGGTTTAACAATCCTAATTCTTTTGCCTCTTTCCTAGTTACTGATAAGTAAAACTTATGCTCATTCATAGCCTCGAAGCGTATACAGTGTCAAGTTCTAAAGTCTACAAGTCACCGGCACATTCATAACAATTGAAGATAAAAGCATATAAAATGTATGCTATAAAGGCTCAAATCCTCACAATTATGTAACGGGTAGGTGTGCCTAGTTATGCAACTAGTTAAAACTAATTACGAGAAACATGTCAAAAAATTTTAAATTTTCACACAAATTGTTCCTAAGGACAAATAGATTCTTTCCTAACCCCTTCCCCACACTTAAACAATACAATGTCCTCATTGTAAAAAAAATTTCAGCGAATAAGTGGAAAAAGAAAAAGAGAAAGGAAAAAGAACTCCCCCATTTAGATGTCGAATGCTGTGAAAGGAAATAGCAATGGAAAGAATGTATGGCTGTAAAAGCTTAACGTCCTCAAAAAATCTGCATAGCTTCCTTTAAAAATTCGGATTTTCGGCATTACTTCCACTAAAATGGTTGATATTTTAAAATGGGAAAAACACATGCACACAAATTAAGCACCACAATTAAATAGTAAAAAGAAGTACATAATCCAAATACAAAAATCTCAAACAATAATCCATACGAAATAAATAAAAATAGAAATAGTCTTAAAAACACAAATATAACACCACATCATCACATGTCAGGCCACCGGCCTGTCCAAGCTGCACTCTGGCGCGCCTGAATGTCTCTCTGTTCCTCCTCATCTTGCTGTCGCTGGGCCTCGGTAGGAGGATGGTACTGGTAATGCTGAGTGGACCACATATGGTGGCGATCCTCATAGGTGGAGGAAGATGGCTGGTCCTGGTCCATCGGAGTGGTACTGCCAAATGAGTGGTAAGATCTGTCATAGGCCTGATAACTAATACCTGCACGCTGATGGTACTGGTACAAAACCTCGTCCTGATAACGGTTCCTGCTGTCAAACTCCGACTGCAAGTGCCCGACCTGGCTGCTGACATGAGTGATGTTGGAGTTGAGATCGTAGTAACGATCCTCCATGCGGTCCGCGAATGAGTCGAACCGGGATGACATCTGTCCCATACTCGATGTCAACGCTGCAATATGGGCAGTCAAGTCTAACTCCTGAACCGGTGGTGGAACATCCTCGTAACCTGGCGGAGCCTCATCATCATCCGACTCCTCAACACCATGACTAGTACTCGCTCCCTCAGCCTGAACAATGGGAACCCATCTGTAAGTCACAAAACCTCCTGGAGATTCAAACCTGCTCACTATACCGGATGACTTAAACCAAGCTGCCCCAAAAAGACGCATTCCTGGTGACAAAGCGGTACAAGTGTCAAATCCTGCCCCCCGGAATGTCAAGCGTCTACCAATCGCACTAACAAAGTGACCTCCCCTAATCACACTTCCGGGTCGTGCGCCCTTCAGTATGTGGGTCATCCATCGAGCCAAGACATAGGGGACATTAACGGGCCTCTTCTCAACAATGCACCCTAACCAGAATAGTTCCTCCTTGTGGCATTTTTCAATGCCCGATTTCCTGCCAATGACAAACAAGCAAACCATAGCAAAAATGGCCCGAACCTTCGGATCCCGAATCTGTGTATAGGATGGTGCCCGTAAGGTGCTCAACGCTCCACTAGCTATGGTGGACCAAATTGCTGCGTTCTCTCGATAGTCGGGAGTTTTAATCCCCTCAGCCATGAACTCATCAAAATCTGGGTGTGCTAGATCAGCCTCGTCAAATAACCCAAGTTTCTCCCCAAACTCCGATAGTGTCAACTTCCTAAGCTCACCCCCTAGCAGAAACTGTACGGTTTTGTGGGTAGGGTTGGTGTCAGCGTGGTTGAAAGTGAAGGAGCTATAGAATTCATATGTTGCCTCGATGTAAATCGGCTCATGGATAGAGAACAAACGCTCCCACGCTCTACAGACAAATCCCTGATAAGCAAACTCCAACATATCCACAAGCTCAGCAACTCCTGATTGATAATGTGAATCGTGTGGGATCACCTCATTCAAGAAAGTCCAATCAATGTCGTTAGGGGCATAGACTGGATATTGCTGCATATTGGTTAACTTGTTCCGGATTTCTTCCCTCTGTTGATGAGTAAGTCCTCGCCTTCCGGCGCCCACTTGTAGGTAAAGGTGATCGGGGTCGTAAACGGGCATGTGAGGTGGGACCTCTTGGTGGACATTTTGCGCGGCCATAATCTGCATAAAATAAGTCAGGATAGCCATGTTAGTAAAATAAAACAGCTCGAGAAAATAGAAGGTTGCAAGAACACATCGAAACAGAAAGCAATAAAATTTGAAACAGTCAGATTTGGCCGCCGGCTGGCTTAATTCAGCCGCCGGCTGAAAGGCAACCGCCGGCTGGCCAGAATTAGCCGCCGGCTAAATGCCTACGTGCTGACATTTTTCCTGTTAACTGCTCGAGCTGTTTGATTACTACCCCCTATCAAAAATAGCATGCAAGTCACGAATTTGCACACAAGTCTAGCTGAATTTGGTAAACCACATTCTGAAACTATAATCCCAATTCAACCATCAACAACAAAATCCTATCAAGAATTCAATTATCAATTCCAAACTCACTTAAACACACAATTCCTTCTCGTCAATTATAACATGGGAATCTGATTTTGAAACTCAATGTAACTAAAAATAAGTAGCAAAAATAAATCCTACTAACAAATTGAATTAACACCAAGTGACAAATTCCTAGCAAAAACCCCAATTTTTTCAAGTATTTCTCGACAAAATTAAACCATGGAAATCGAAAATTAAGCAAGGCCTAAGCATACAAATCATCTAAGGAGTGAATCCTAACAATTAATTGTAAAATTAAGCAATAAAATTTCCGGATTTGAAAACCCCCAATTTGTGTTCTTCATGTAAAATCAAAGAAAAACAATAAAGAGGAGTGAATAAATCATACCTTGGTGTTTGAATTAGAGAATGAAATGAAACAATTGAAGAAAATCGAACGAAAATGGCGAAGTTTTTTTTTTTTCTTTCTCAACCGCCGGTTAGGATAAGTGTGTGTGTGTGTGGATGTGAAGAAAAAGAGATTATATAATTTTTTCAAAACCTGATGTTTCAGCCGGCGGCTGGAAATTTTTAGCCGCCGTCTGGATTTTAGCCGCCGGCTAAATAAAGTCAGCCGCCGGCTAAATCTTTCTGTTCCAAAAAAAATTGTTTTTTCGTTCGGTGATTTAACACAATCTAACCTGGTGTCCGACATGTTTAGCAGCTCTCATATGATGATCTAAGTGAACCTGAAACAAAAATTCAAAGATTAAAATAGAAAAACACGTAGTGTACATATATTTTTGGTTTTTTTGTTGTTTTCTAATTTTTTAGTATTTTTTTTGATTTTTCTGAACAAAATAAAAGAAAGGGAAAAGAAGCGGGTTGTCTCCCGTAAGCCCTATTTGTTTAGTGAAGAGTCGTTAAGCTCGACTCAAACCATGTTTGTTAACCGTCACGTTCATGGAGATCGAGCTCCTCGTCGTCTCCAAATAAATCAAACTGGTTGTCACGTCCATCGGCATAATATTTCTTCAATCGATGCCCATTCACCTTAAAACTTTCGCCCTTTTCGTTGGCAATCTCCACCGTACCGTAAGGGAATACATCTAGCACGATATACGGCCCCGACCACCTTGACCGTAATTTCCCCGGAAATAGCTTCAATCTGGAATTATATAGTAGAACCATATCACCGTCGATAAAGTTCCTATCCGTCTTGATACGCTTATCGTGCCATTTCTTCGTCCGTTCCTTGTAAAATAACGAGTTCTCATAAGCGTTCATGCGCAACTCGTCCAATTCCTGTATCTGGTGGAACCTGTTCTTCCCTGCAGGTATCATTTCCATATTGGCAGCCTTCAAAGCCCAATAGGCTTTATGCTCAATTTCCACGGGTAAGTGACATGCTTTACCATAAATCTACTTCAAAGATGATTAATGGTGATTAACCAAAGCTTCCACGTGATCAACGGCTTCTAGGACTCTCCTTGCAGCTTTCCAGAATGGATGTAGGTTGAAAATAATGAATAATGTATTTAAAATCCGAACCCTAGAAGCCTATTTATAGATAATTAAACCGCCTGATTTAGCCGGCGGCTGGCTGAATTCAGCCGGCGGCTAAAATGCACGGGTGAAAAAGTTGCTTCCGCGGCACGTAATGAACAAATGTGAAAAATTTAATTCAGCCGCCGGCTGTTTTGGTTCAGCCGTCGGCTGTTTTCCAATCCTCACATTTCTTGCTCGTTTGTCTCCGTTTCAAGCCGGTTTCAGCTCCTTTTCGCTCCATGATCCAAATATAACTCTAATCTGCAATTCTTACTAAAAATATACCAAATCATAACAAAAGTTGCAGAAAACGAGCGTAAATATGACAAATGTGGCTACAAAATATAGATTATTTCAGGCACATCAATAGACCTTTTGGCTAACTAACCTTACTTTTCTAGATTTACAAAACATAAGAATATCTACTTAATATAGTAACTACTACAAAATCATAATGGATAAACATCACATATACTAGCACTAGAAACTAAACGTAGTAGTAATAATATTCTTCATGCAACAATAGTAATTCTTGGGTTGTAGTAGCTTCATCAATAGTAACTGATTAGTACTATGTCATCACAGGTAGAAATTTACATTTGTAAATTTAACCCAACACTATTTTATGAGTCTATCATCCATGGCTTGCCTTACACCGAACAAGAAATTGGAGCCCATAGTTGGTAGCAAGGAATGTATTGGATTGTAATGGTAGGGTTTAGAACCTTTTCAAGGTAATAAAAGTAATTTTAAACCTAGGAGAAAATGATCTATCACCCTCAATAATGTAGACCATGAAAGTTATTACTAGAATCAACTAACAAGACAATGAATCAAAATAAGGTAATTAAAGATGTTAGGTGATCTTAATTTTAAATGATTGTTTATAGATATATGTTCAGGTGTTAAAACGTTAGATACGGATATTAACCGTCAAAGTTTAATATACTCAAATAGCCTAATCACCTAGTGACATACTAGTTAATATGAAGTGATCACAAGTATTAATCAATAGGGTATTAGTGCATACAAAACATTATCTAGACGTTATAAATAGAAATCATTAAGGTTACCTAGTTTTATAAACAATGTCTTTCTTGTATCATCCCGAAGCATCTACTATTGGAATCATGGTAAACACTACTTGTCCTCTATCTATTTACTATTTACTACATATACCTTACTTGTCTTTACTTTTATTTGCTTAGCATAGTTTAGATTAAACAGCAAACCAAAACCAACTTTTAATAAAAACCTGGATAAAAAATCCGTTAATACTTAGACATTATCTATATACAACTCTATTGTTAGGTGAAATTCAGAAATGAACAATGAACAATGATTTCATTAAGCCCCTCAAAGTTACATTATCCATATACACCCCTCACCTATTTATGTACAAGTGTGAGTTTGGGTTCATTACAATTTCCTACCTTCTACAAACTATATTAACACATTCTAACCTCTTCAGTTTCCCACTTTAGTGTTGTTTCTAGAAAAGTAGATACAAATTATTACAATACAAATCAAAAACTATCATGCTAAGTTTCATTTCTTCAATCTTGAGTTTGAGATGTAGGAGCTTCCTTTTCTTTGAACTCGGGATACAATTTAGCACATTCTTCTTGCTCTTTTTGAATTTCAAGTTGTCGTTGAGCTTTGATTGTTGAGAAGATAGAAAATTTGTTTTCTCGAATCTTCAAGCACATTTCATATTTCTGAATTACTCTTCTTTTGTTCAAGCAACCTTCAATTTTATCTTTTCCAAACGCGTATTCTTTTCGTTCTAATTTCCACTTAGCCTTTTCATCAGAGTTAGCATCTTCACCTTTCTTGATAATCTCCTTAATCCTTTTGAGTACCAATCTAAGAGTGCCGGTAGAGTAGTGATGAACTTCTTTGAATAACATTGATCATGTTTCCATCCCAATGAGGACTTGTATAAACAATCCCTTTTCCTTCAACATTAACAATGGTCCAAAGTCGAATATGTTTTACTGAAAACACTCTTTTTGGTTGCACCAAGTGATGTGTAAAATCTAGTCTTAAATTTAACCTACTATTTCACGTAATTACACACTTATAGGCAGTGGACCTATTCGTATGTAATATAGTTTAAAAGCAAGTAAAGGTTCGTTCGCAGGGACTAATTTGGTTTTTAGATTTCGAATTAATAATACTGATTTGGTTGGGGGTTTTATTGTAACAAAAGATCGATGAAAATTGCAAATTAATTAGTAAAAGTGATTAATAAAAATCGAGTGAGAAAGTAATTGAAATTATCAAAAATTGGAGAAATTACACTTGTTTGACACTTCACTTATTTTCTATTTTAGTTTACGAAATTGATTGAATATTTAACTTCTAAAATATAATAAAAGTCCTCTCGAATCTTTTATTAACTTTAAGTATCTCTAATTATAATGTTCCTCTCGAATACAGTTATAATTATTAATAATTAAGCGTTAAGTAACAAGTCGGTATTTAGATATTTAACCTTATAGAGTTTCCTCTCGAATAACTCCTCTAAATATTAAGTCCTCCCGAATCTTAACAAATAGACTCACTCATTTAAGTTTAATTATTTAAGTTGATATTATTAGGTCCTCTCGAATCCTAACAATTTTAAACCAATTAAAGACCGATTGATTATTTCGTATAAATTATTTAACCTATCTAGATTCCTCTCGAATACCTAGAATGTTGATTAATTAGCTTATATATAAACAACTTTTTAATAATATATTAAAACTTAGACAAATAAGGATTTTCGGTTAAAAACAAATACCTAAAACAATCAATATCGAAAACGTAAACTTCAAATAAGATCCATAAATCAAACAAGCGTAAAAATAGTTTAGCTACTCATGATTGAGTTCAAAACAAACAAAACAATAATAGCAAACATACTGCAAATAAGTCTTAAAAAGGAAAGAAAAACGAACTAAGAAAACCGCAAACTTGTCGAGACCGACGTTGAACGAAAACCGAATTCCCTAGCTCCAAATCTTTTCCTCCAAACGAATCTCCAGCTTCCAATACTTGAGAATATTAATTGATGAATTTTCTGGCTGGAATGAGGCTCTATTTATAGGCAAAAATCGTG
The DNA here is from genome assembly GCA_910822075.1 of Senecio squalidus. Classification (NCBI taxonomy): domain Eukaryota; kingdom Viridiplantae; phylum Streptophyta; class Magnoliopsida; order Asterales; family Asteraceae; genus Senecio; species Senecio squalidus. Next base: position 28,948,579 of record CAJVGC010000060.1, on the reverse strand, counting down.
AGAAATTCGTCTTCGACTCGAACTCGAAAGCTGTTGAAACAGGTAGGTGCGCCGTTGTAACTGCCCAGAACGACGCACTCCTTGCATTTTTTAGTTACTGCGTTGTTCTGCTTGGTGACTGCGACGTTGTCCGTGATTTTTTCGTGACTGCGTCGTCCTGAACACTTGTGCGCCGTCCTAAGTTATTTTTTTCACCATTTCTTGTCGTTTAAACTCCTTTCTTCCACCTTTTCCACTTCCCGATCATGTAAACCTGTAAAATGGACAAAAACACTTTTCCATACAATTAAATATAAAAAACCTATCCTATCCATCATGTTTACTATGAAATATGACCGAATATCGCATATAAATATCTATATAAATATGCGATATCACCAAGTTCAGTTTTACTCGACCACTTTCTAGAGCAATTTGAAAATCAAAGTTGGTCTCTTGTTTTACTTGTCATTCCATAAACCGCTTAATACAAGATTTTGCATATCGAATTTATGGTTTCTTGTTTTCCCATCTTTTCATTTAAGTCCCCATGCTCCCTGAGGTGGTCCATAAGGAGGGGGAGACCATTTAGGAAGGGCTCACACTACCGGTGTCCTTACTTCTCATAGTGAGGCCCAGGACAGTGTGAACATCTCTAAAACCCAACCTAAGGCAACACTATCCTTTGATGCTGCTTTTGTGGCATCTTTAGAAGGTGTTCCCTGGTGCCAAGAAACGAGGGGGAGGGACATGCTTCTGCAGGGCAGAAGGGTCCCTCTACATCCGATGATCAACCACCTGTTGGTACTCAACAGGCAAGGGGTGAGGATAGATATAACTATTTTCCACTGGAATTGATGGAAGCTTGTGCCTCATTCTTTCTTAGAGTTGAAAAACAAAGGGAAGACCTTGCAACTTTAACCACATTGGTCCATACTCTGGTTGAGCAGCAGAAACAACTGCAAGAATTTTTGATGAAAAAGCCCACAACCAGGAGCATTGGTACATCTCCAGGTTCATCCAACTCTTCTTCTTCTTCGGATGACAACCCCCCTGCTGACAAAAAGGGGGAGAAAGAAATGGAAGATATTTTGTCCACAGAAGATGATGCTGAGGTTAAGGGGGAGGAGATAGAAATAAAGAGTGATGACACAGTGATAACTGCTACATCATCTCATGAAGAAGTTGAAGGTGAGAAGATGATGATAGATGAAGAGTTTGAAAAGGAGCAAAGAGTTGAGGGGGAGCATGAGATGGAAATTGAAGATGAAAAACAAGAAATAATTACCCCTACATCTATTGATGAAGTCCTAATTTCTGCTACAAAATTTGTTTCTATTGTCCCTACTTAAGTTTCTACTAAAGAATTACTTACTACTGCTCCTACTATTACAACATCTGTTTCTACTGAAGGAGTTTATACTGAAGATCCAGTTCCTACTGTCAGCACAATTAATACTGATCTTCAAGTTTCTACTGAAACGCCTCCAACAATTTCTGCTGCAGAGTTTGTTTCTACTGTCCCTACTAAGGTTTCTACTGAAGAATTACTTACTACTGCTCCTACTATTACAACATCTGTTTCTACTGAAGGAGTTTATACTGAAGATCCAGTTCCTACTGTCAGTACAATTAATAATGATCTTCAAGTTTCTACTGAAACGCCTCCAACAATATCAATTTCTCCACTAACATAATCAATTCAAACTAGTGAAGCTCCAAAGGCAATCTTTTCTGAAGCAACAACCATTACAACAGTTACTACTGCTACAATCTCAACTGTTGATGAAGAAGTTGTTGTTGCAGAACTCTTAAAGCTTGAAAGAAGTAAAATTCTTGAACAAAGAAAGATTGAACAAGCCTCTCTTCCCAAACAAAAAGCATTGACTATACTTGTAGCACCAGACAACACCAAATTGGTAGAAGGAGTAGACTTCATAGAAGACCATTCAAGACCAGCAGGTATAAGACCAATTATCCCTCCTCATAGATCATACATTCCCAAACCTCTTGCAGAGATTGAGCGAGCAGAGAAGGCTAAGGGAAAGAAAATAGTTGTTGATCTAAGTGAAAAGGAGAAGTTGAAGAAGAAGAAAGAAAAAGAAGAGAAGCTAGCTGACTTTGCAGCCTTTCAATTTGCTGCTGAAGACTTGGATGTAGGAGATGATCCAACAACTATTATTGACATTCACACCAAGCTTCAAATTCAAGAAATGGAAAAGATCCAGAAGTTGAGAGAAGAAGAGCTAGCATTGAAAGCTGAGCTAGAGAAGGAGATGGTTGAGTTAGCACAAGCTGAAAGGGAGAAGAAAAGAAAAGTCATAAAGAAGCAATCCACTCAAGACAAGCTTACTGAAGATAGAAAGAAGTTCATCTCATATTTAAAGACAAAAGGCTACAATGGTAAATGGGGCTAAAGAAGACGGGGAACTTGCTTACCTTGGTGGAGAAAGAAAGAAAAAGAGACTCTCAAAGACGGATTTAACTCAATAAACAAGAAAATTAAAAGCAGTATGAGTTGGAGAGATCTTTGAAGAGAACACATGAAACTGGAAGACTCATGTTTGATGCTGAAGGAAGGGAGATCAAAAACCCATTTTCTCCAGTTAAGCCTATTCCTACTGAGCAGCCGAAGAGGAAGAAATCAATGTCAACAAGAGTTCTTAAAAAGAAAACAAGAAGAGAAGACATTCATACTTAAAATTACTGCTCAAGGAAGTCTTGTTGTTCAAATTAAGAAAGAACCAGTCATTGTTGAAGAAAAGGAAGACGATATAGAAATATCACAAGATGATTGTTCAGCTTTGATTATAAATGAAGAAGGACTTAGAATAGCGCCTCTAGTTGTTGAGCTTCCTCAGATCATGGATTAGGAGTATACTGGTGGGCCAAACAAGACAGAATATGTGGTAACCAGGCAAGATAAGTCCAAGACTATTTTTCCAGCTTTTCACTGGATGGTAAGAGACTTCTCAAGATCTGATCTGGAGCGTATCTATGACATTGGAAAGATCAAGTATTCAAACTTTAGAGGTCAAAGCTCAGGCATAGATGTGGCCATGGATTGGTTAAATGGCATGTTCGATCCAGATACTGAGAAGATCAGTCATGCTTTCAAGAAAGGAGGTACAAACAACCCAATTATCAAAATGGTATATATATGAAAGAAGTGGTACTTATTCTATAGTTAGAACACATGGTGCAATGGAGTTCTATCTAGTAGATAAGAAGTATGCACATGGGTTGAGGACTTTGGAGGAGCTGATCAAAGTTAGATTGTATGGACTTATGGCTTCCAGAATGGCCCATGAGTTAGTCTGGAGTATCATGATGCAGTTAACTGAAGAAATAGCAAAGGAAGCAGCTGAGAAGAACAAGAACATAAGTGATAAAAGATAATTTTTTGTAATGAAAGTAGTTAATATTGATGTATAAAAACTTGTACTTTTGGTATCTATAAAAGTTCAAGTTAGGGGGAGATTGTTGGGATTAGAACTTAGTTAAAATAGTTTTAGTTTCATTAATACTGCTTCTAACTACTGATAGTAATGTATGTTCATTAATGCGGACGAAAGATGGTTAATACTGAAGATCATTAATGTTGAAGACATATAGTTACTACGGGAGACAAGTTAATACTGCAGTTGAAGATTAATACTGAAGACATTATTACTACTGCTTCTCATTAATGATGCTACTTCAACATAGTTACTGCGGAGCTGTTAATACTGTAACACTTGCCATGCAAGTTTAGAATAGAATAACAATTGTAGTTAGATTGTATTTCTATAATTAATAGATGTAGTTTCCTATTTTCTAGATAGGTTTAGCCTCAAGGTATAGATATAGATCTTTGTAATTGATAACATACGTTTTATTGATAATTATTATTAATCAATTGAGGCTTATAATTCGGCAAATTATTGTTCATCATTGTTCATACTTTAACAATTTTATTTGTTTGAATAACTTGTTAATATCAATGTGTTCATATCCGCTGCTGAACTTCTTTGATAGATCACGATCTAACAAAACAAGGTTTAGGTTTATACAAACGTATTTGACCTTGACAGGATGTTTGGGTACAAAAGAGATTTAACTGAAACAAACTACAAGTTTTAGTTGAAAAACTATGTACTGTTGGCCGGTGGATTCTCCGTTAGATTAGTTGGTCAAATGAAGATAGAAACTTTAGAAAAGAATTGGTTGGATGTACAAACCAAGATAATGATTAGAGATATGAAAATGATGAATGAAAAGAAAAGGGAGGAAGAATTGAACAGAAGATTGAAAAAGAGACTTGAAAAGGAGAATGTGGGTGGATCATGAGCTGAAGTTGAAATGAGTGATGCAAGTCAAACAACTTTGAAAGAAACACCATTGGTGAATCATGTAGTTACTGAGAAGAATGTAAGAGGATCTTCTACTCAATCAGTTGATCCTAATCAAAGTATAACCTTGAAGTCTCTAGTTGAGAAGCATATTCAAGAGGTTAAATTAAAGATGAATGTGAAACAAGAAGATGATGATCCTTTTGCTAAATATATGGATGATGAACCTTGGTTTCCTAAAGCTCAACAGAAAGCCAATCAAAAGCTCAAACTGAAGTTCAATCAACCCTACCTGAAGATTATTATGTTGATGATCCATTTGCAACCAAAATGATTGAAGAGTTGTCAGATTGGGTGGATAATACTGCTGCAGATGGGAGTGCACTTGACAAGTATGGCTTTCCTCTTGAACCTGAAGGACCATCTATGCAAGGATATGAAGAAGGATTTTGTCACACCCAGCTCAGACGGAAACCCGAGGTGTACAGTATATTAGGTATCAGAAGACCAAGTATTACATCGAATAAATACTATAACAATAAGATTACATTAAATAAAGTTAGGGAGTACAATAAATACAACATGAATACAAATCGTGGCTTAAATAGAAACTAAACTACGTCTAGCTAAGTCTCTTTAAAGTCCACATAAATAAATAAGACACCGAACTACGTCTAGTCAACTATCTTCGAAATCCTCAAAATCCATAACAAACAATGTACTCCGTAATCGATGTAAAATCTCAATCTCCTGAAAAGCGTTAAAATACGACGTCAACATAAAGTTGGTGGGTTATTCGCAAAGTTAAGAAAATATTAAGTATAAAAGCCTTTTGACCCAAAGTTTAGAAAAGGTTTAATAAATCATTAGTAATGAACATATATATCTCAATTTAATACAAATAGCATTTTGAATAATCCTTAGCATAGTAATAAGCACCTGAACCTAAACATAAAAGGCAACAACCCCCTTAGTGCGTTAAACTAAGTTTAGTCATGAAATAATAGTACGGTAATAACATCAGTCCGCAAGGACCGCACACCGGCAAAAATCCCAATACGGAGATGAGGGTTTGTTAGACCCAAATAGATCTATATATATAACCGTTGGCTCAATAAGAGTTGACAGGCGTGTAAACGGGGCCTTATACTACCACCAAGGCCGTATAAGTAAGGTAAAACGCTAAAACTAAGGCATCATAATCTAAATTGCATAAATAAGATATATAAAACTTAGTTAACGCTAGTCATGCCCGAAGTAAAATTTATAAAGCGATAAAAGGGCATCGAATAACTCACTGATCAGCAACTACTATGTCGGGTAGACACAAATAGGAGAATATGCTCCACCGCCTAAGTGCCCTAGTATAAAGACATCAAATAAGTCTAAGTATCTCGATAAGTCTAGTTGGGTTTAGCCTTGTATGATTTAACGTTATATTGTATAATTTATAATAAGTGTTCGAGTTAAAGATAAAGAATGTAAGATAATAACATCTCGATTCATCGTGACGAATATGAGTCAACGACATTTTGAGTCGAGGGCGACTAACAGAAGATATAATTAAGTGATGACAATACTGTCAAATAAGAGATGACGATACTTCGAGTCGATAGTGACTAATGGAAGATATCGTTTAATTCATGTCAATAATGACGATTAAAGGGGAATGATATTCCGAGCCGGGAATGACTAACAAAAATATCGGTCGAAGGATGAACATCGACTAATAAGGGTTAGTCAACGTTCATCGAGTTCATAGTTTAAGGAAGGTTGGCTTTAGTCAAAGTCAACTATGCACGATAAAGAGTCAAAGTCAACTAAAAAGTCAACAATTGACGAATTTGAATAACCTTTAAGTAAAATAACTTGAAATTGGCTTTATAAGGAGTTTAACGAGAGTTGACTTTAGTCAAAGTCAACTACACACGATAACGGATCAACGTTGGCCAAAAAGTCAACGTATGAAGTATTTGACGAGAATATGTCATAAGAATATGTTTCGAAGCGTTCTAAGTTAAAAAGTTTATTTCATAAAGTGTCAACGACAACAAAATAAGTTTATTACAACAAATTTAAGATTTACGGTCGATTATTGGAAGGATATGTATATTTTATCATAATAATGACATAAGTTAACAACACCGTGTTAAAATAATCATATTCGAGATTATTATTATGTTTCGAGTCCGAAACGTATGTTTGATAAGGTATATCGTCTTAGGTATAGTAATAAATATATATAAGTAAGTTTATTAGTATAAATACTCTTAGGTTTAGTAATTTATGTATGTAAATAAGTTTGAGTAAAAAAAAAAGAAAGGTTAAGTAACAAAAATAGAATAATATATAGAAATGAGATAATGTTAGTCACGTGTTGTACGATTACAAAAGTTTACCATTTCATTGGCTCCTGCTCAAAGCCTTAAACCACTCTCATTACTTTATATATTACCTTTATTACTAATATTTTCATTTCAAGATCAACGGCATCTTCATCTTTCACTTGGCGGACATGAAATTAAGATGTGTTTAAGTTTTAGAGATTCATTTTCTTATTAAAACTACATGTTTTTGGTATTAAAATGATAAAGTTTAATAAAAAGATATATTTAACTTTTTATGAATAAATTGTTATAATAATTCAATTCTTTTCATTAATGATTGAAATTTTAGATCTTTAATTAAATTTTTGATGAAAACTTTAAGAAATAAAGATGGTTAAAATCAAAAGGTTAAGAAAAACTTACAAAAAAATTGGTGAATAAACGTGTAGATGGTGATAATATGGAGAAACTCTCGATTTGGTCTTGAAATCTCAATGAAAAATGAAGATTTATTGTGGATTGGTGTGTGTGTATTTGTGTGTGTTCTAGAGAGAGGATTGGTGAAATTTTGGTGTTGGTGAAATGAAATAGCCGATATATGGACAAAATTGGGTGGAGGAAACAATTTTGCACCACACAAAATAGTTGGTGTGATTTTGGTCTTATCCTATAGGACTAAAATTGTAATAGTTTCTCCATGAATATACGAATAGGACTAGTTTTGGTAACAAAAATCTGATACTAGGATAATAATTAATAACAATAATGATAATAACGAAAATAATAATAATAATTTTAATAATAATAATAACGATAATAATAACAATAATAATAATAATAATAATGGTATATCTTAACGTTAATTTTTTTTTATCAAATAGTTAAAGGCATATACCACCCTAATTATCTTACGAGCATACTTACATCTAGGCACTTAGGTATAAACTGTTTCCGTCATAGAGGCCGGAAACCAAACTCTAAACCCGACTAAGTAAATAATGCATGATAAAAAAAAATCACAAATAATAATAGGGTCAAAATAAAATAAAAATAAATAAATAAATAAAATAAAATAAAATAATGGTAGACGATATAACGCAAAAGTGTTACAAAATATGCGGTTGTCACAGTCTCCCCACGTAAAAAGAATTTCGTCCTCGAAATTACTTATGAGTAAGACTCTGGACAAAGGCATAAGGAAAAAAAATGCGGATAAAATCACAACATCTCCGAATGACTCCAGGAAAAGTAACTGGATGGGTACAAATAGAATGATAACCCGAAATGTGAAACGAGCTAAACAGCTACATCACGGTTCTCCAAAAAGGACGTAGAATACGATAAAAGCGGACTAATAAGATATGGAGCGATCTACCTGTGTCTTCTCGTCTTCTATCCTCAAATAGTCGTAGCCCTCCACTCGACGGGGAAAATAATTAGAGATTAACAAGAATGATACTCAAAGAGTAACAAGAGACGTACTCGAATTGTCTTGTGGGTCAAATAAAATCTAGCCACATATATATTACAAACTTGGTGAAACACAAGAGAGGCTTGCATTTGCGATCATGCGAAGTTTCGAAACAACGGATTCTAGTATGATCAAGGAAATACAATGCCTTGTCATTCTTTGTCTCTAGATGCTAAGTTGAACCAAAGAAACGTTCGTTCTTCTGTAATCGAATAACTTAAGCTTTCGAGCTCGATGCACGAAATAATTACGAACATATACGCATAAGTTGGATCGTCTTTGTACGATTTAACACATCTGTGTACTCACTAACACAAATCGAAATATATTAAATTTCACAGTCATGTTCCAACGCAACTCTTCTCAAAGGTGATCTTATTATTAACAATTTTTCGAATTGTCGAATACGGGAAATTCTTGAATTTAGCATACCCGGTACACCTTATCCTACCAGTATCTCGGTATAGTTCTCGGTACTCAACGGTCAATTGAGAATGGTCGCAACATCGCATTGTTCCAATCAATGGAAAGCATTCTCCCGACCGAGACCATCAATTACGGTTTAATCTGTTGTAAGGGTTTCGTCATTAAAAGCGATATTCGGAAGATCTCAACGAATTATGATAAGATCGACTATTCTCATGATTAACGAATTTCGTTAGATGCTTGCGGTAGAAGTTATCTTCTTCACGTTTCAGATCTTGGCAAGATTTCAATAAATATCCTTTGCGTTAAACACGTGGTCGAGAAACTGAACCTCAGACCATTTATCTTGCACCTTGGATACTTAGCGTACATACGCTTCTTCTGAAATGAATTTCAAAACTAAACTTGGAAGTGCTTAGTGCTCTACACGGCTACAAGAAGTAAGAACGTCGTTGATAGAGAAAACTACGCATATGACGAGATAAGAATGGTGAATACGATTTCTTAAAATTAAGAGAGCTGCTTGCGCGTCTGTCAGATCAGACGGCCTTGCACGAACTCATAGTTATCGTAAGGCGTACGGAAATAGTCTTGATAACGTCATCCTTCATTGATGTCACACCCCGCTATAGAGGAAACACGGAATGTGAGAGCTGGAATATCATTACACGGTCATAAGCAAATATAAACGATTCAAGTCATTTCAATTAAATAAAAATAGTTCAAGTTTCAACAACCAAGCAGTTCATAAGTTTTAAATAAGTACAAGTACAATGTTTCCAAAATAAAATTCCCAAAATAGAAAGGTCTTTTCCCAATGAGCGCCTCACGTAACCATAATGACCCTTCCTTGCCATGCATTCCGTACACTTACATTAATTTCCTGAAACATAAGATAAAGTGTCAACTACATAAAGTAGTGAGTGAGTTACAGTTTAGAGTTTCGATAAAGTTTCCAAAAATAGAAAGTTGCAAAAAAAATATACGATGACGTCATAAGTAAAAGGGAACGGAGCGACGTTTGAACATATATGAAAAATAGTGAAGGTTTGAACGTACACAAGTAAATTAAGTAAATAAAATAAAACTCGTATAATTAAAGTTGTAGCGGAATCCAGGCGCTAAAAGGTGTATGCGTAGGGAGTATGTGTTTAACTAAATAGTAACTCGTATCAATCACTTGGCATAATATAAGTAGTAAGTATACACTAAACCGATTGTGTGGTCCTGATCTAGCCCAAAATGTTTGAATAAGTTGCTAAAGAATCTTAGTAATATGTACTTGGGACGCTAACCCTTAGTAAGGAGTGACCGCTCCTAAGTATCGATACCCATATGACTAACGGCTGTTGCTAATAGTGTATAAAAGTTCCTGAACCAAAACGGGCAAATGAACAAAGTTTCCAAAAGTAGTAATAAGTTCTTACGGGCTTATATTTTCATCAAGGATTGGTCGCTAACAAGTATCCTAAATTTAGTTAACCCGCTAAGGCATCAACACATATACGCAAAATAGTTCACAAGTTCCAAGTTTCCCAAAGTTCAAAGTTTCATAAGAGTTTCAATAAGGTTTCGTACAAGTTTCCAAAGTTTACGAGTTTCACGAATTTAAAATGTATCAAGTTTCCAAAGTTACGTACAAGTTTCCAAAAGTTTCAAGTAATTCGCAAATAGTGTTAAAAGTTACAAAGCATGATCTTATGTTTCCCCCAAATAATGTTTAAAGTACAAAAGTAAAACAAGGTGGGGTTGTAACTCACGGTTTGCGGAGATAAGAGGTATGAACAAGCACAAAAGAAACGGAACGCGTCGGGAATCACAAACGACCTAAAACACCGTAAAGTTGTACAAGTTTTATTAGTATAAATTGAGTTATGTTAAGTTCCAATTTAACATTTTCAATCTCATTTGTCTTATACTTAGATTCTGTCCCAAAAAGTTTATTACGGAAGGTTTATAAGGTTTATGTGTTCGTGTACGTTTTGTAGCCCGATAAGTCCAATTATGTCCAAAAAGTGTCAAAGTTCCAAGGCAAAGTGTATAAGTCTCGAAGTTATTATGTTACTGGATTTGAGATGTATTTTATGGTGAAATTTGAGCAGCGCTTCCGCGCAATAAAAATTATGTCCATTTTCAAAACACTTTCCCGCTTTAAAATGCACAATATAATCATTACGAACAATAATACACATGTTTTCATTCAAAAAGCTTTTCCAACCAATTTATATAACAAAAACAGTAGCTTTTCAAGATGTGTATATTCTGTGACAAATTAATTTAGCTTATTTTTATGTTTACGGCCTTTAAAACGATAAAAGTGACAAACAGCCATATTCAGGCGGCGGCTGGACTTTAGCCGTCGGCTGGAATCCTTCAGCCGCCGGCCAAAAGTCTTCGGCCAGCTTCAAAGTTGCTTTATTTTCCGATTTTAAGCTCGTTTAACCGTTAGATTCGACATGCAAACTGATATAACTCAAACATATGTATTTTTAAAGTAAAATCACTGTTTTCTTTTAGATTTACATGTTAAAAATATGGATCTATCATAAAAACTCGTTTTTTTTAAGCAAGAAACGTTTTGAATCTTTGTAAAAACATATTTTCAGTTTATGGATCTTACATGCAACCGATTATTTATGTAAAAAGAGTAAAATAAAGAAGTTCTACCGGAGGAAAAAGCAAGGTGACGGTTTGGATGAGTTTTAGCTCCAAAAACTTCTTGGAAACCCGATTTAAACCTTTCCTTTTGATACCCTTAACTCCTAGAACGTTTTTGATGGATTAGATGGTTGATATTTGTGTGTTTATAGACTGAAAATGGTGTTTAAGTTCCTGGATTGCTTGGTGTTCTTGAGAGAAAAAGAGAGAGTTTGAGAGAGTATAATGTGTGTGTGTGTTTTGTTTTCAAAATGAAAGTGTAAAAGTGAATATGGGTGTATGGGGAAGGTCAAGACTGACCTTGGGGGTCTCAAGGGCAGTAAATGTTGCCCAGTCCCGAGCTAAACAAGGTTGGTCCAATGAAATGGCATGCAAAAGTGAGTCATCGTCCAGCTGGACAGCGAGATTCAGTCGCCGGCTGAATATATTCAGCCGCCGGCTGGATTGAGAAATCCAGCTTTTTGACGTTTTAAGTTTTCCGTTATATTTAATTGAAATGACTTGAATCGTTTATATATTTGCTTATGACCGTGTAATGATATTCCAGCTCTCACATTCCGTGTTTCCGCTATAGCGGGGTGTGACAATTGACGATAACCATATCGAAGATCAGCTTTTGTAGGGTAACAAGAACTAGCACTACTCAAATGAGTCATCAGTCGTAGGGGTAAAATTACCGGTTACCTATCGTTAGCTTGTAAAGCTCTCAATAATAAACCCAACTATATTGACTCATTTTTTTTTTCTTCTTTGAAGATTTCACATGTGCACTTTACGGATAGGGACTAAGGCGTATAATATCGCTATCAGATAATTAATAACTCTGACTAGGCAACTCTGCCACTTCCGAAGGCGCTAAGAAATCAAGGGAATTTCGCAAAAAGCGTAGTTCCAAGGATGAGCTAAATATTAAATTCAGTTTGTCAACTTAAAAGAAGTTCAGGAAATTCTGCGGGAATACTTGCGCTTACTCACGAGAATCAAGTTGATCCTTTATCTTCGTTGTATCATATTTCGTCACCAGGTGATCAAGGTAAATCGGATTTCCTTAACTAATATACTCGCGAATCTTCATATTTACGGAGGCTTGAAATACGAATTGATGAAGAGGAAATCGTGAAGATGAAAAGAATAAAGAAAAGTGATCAAGAAGATGAAATGATATGAGCGATGAGATAATCCCGAACTCGAAATGAACGACGAAATAATTAAGCTCACGCATGACGAGATAATATCACGACTACGCACGTCGAGGAAAGTTCAAGAATGTGAAATGACCAGTAGGCCGGAAATATGAAATGACTAGAAGATCGGAAATATGAAATGACTAGAAGATCGGAAATATGAAATGACTGATACGTGGACACGATAGCGAAAAGGTGACGGATAAATCAAAGGCATGGTATGAATGATGATACGTTTAAGACTACGTAGATAACAAAGCTTTATTGAACATAGGATATGGGTGAATGAATCAATAAGGATATGTAATGAAAGGATCGTATAATCAAGAATATGAAGTGAACAAGGAATGATCATGTGTTTGTGCTAAAAGGAGAAGTAGTGAATACAGGGTGACGAGGAAAGTCGATAACACCGGCATCGGTTTCGAACGGATTTGTAATGTAGATCGGGTAACGGATCACTGCTTGTAAAGGCATACGAATCATCCTTTGCGGTACACGGACTTGGCACGATGTGCAGAAAGTCAATCCATGATAGAAATGATATTGGGGATTCTCATGGCGAGGAAAAGATTGATAGAAAAGGAACGGTTCGAAAAGGCAAAAATGTAGTTCCGATAAAGTCTTCGAAGTTCTTCAACAGCTAGTCGCCTGTTAGTTCTACATCGCAGGTGAAGTCTAACTTACTAGGGTTACGAAGAAGTAAGGCGTGGGAAAAGTCACGAGTCGAAATCTTCTCATTTCTTTTAGGGATATCTACGGGTTGAAAGTCACGAGGCGTGAAAGCGATAAAGAGGAAGATATGTAGATAGGAATAAGGATAGTTGATTAAGTGAAAGAATAAGGTGAGTCACTAATCATGCTTAGATAATTTAATTATAGGCTATAGCAAGACTTAGTAATCCTCATACGGAAAGGTAAAGTTCAAAATAATAAGTCGTAACAATGGTACAAGAGGGTTAAAGAAAGTAGACATAACGATGGTCGTGCTAAAATAAATAAAGTATCATACCATCAGAACCAAAGGTACCACATTCATATAACCAAAGGATAATCAGATTAAGTAAGCGAATCCGAAATTCAAAGTTTTACATAAACTGAATAAACGAAGTACAATAATTTCGAAAGGAATAAAGTACAATAACGTCAAATAGAACAAGACAATTCCACGTAAGCGATCCAATGGGTTACGAAAGCAAGCATCAAACTATGGCAACTTCACATCTGGAGTTCCTGCTACTCCGTTGTCTGGTGTGATGGTAGGAGGAGGAGAGCTGAAAGGAGAGGAATCCAAATTTGGATAATTGTCACGATTGTGTCCAAAAGTACCACACTATTAACACGATCCGGGAGTAATCTTGCAAAAACGCTCCGTGTGTCCAAATTTCTTGCATCTCTTGCAAAATGCGACTTCCCTAGTGTGGCCACCTCCACACTTGTCACACTTAGGGCGATCTCTCCAACCCTGTGTAGGTGTAGCTACACGATTCTTAGTTTTTTGCGGTCTTTGATCGTGGTTGTGGCTCTTTTTCTTGTAACGGGAGTTTTGATTTCTCTTACCACTAGTCTTGGGTTGAACCCCGGTGTTCGGTGGTATGTTACCGTGCTCGGCACTACAAGGTTCCCTACCAAAACTCACTCTACTAGGGGTAGATTTCCGAATACTCTTCATGACTCCCTCACTAACCTTCGCCACGAGATCGGGTAAGACGAAAGAAAAGCTTTCCGTAAGTATCTTTTCAAACCGATCGACTGAGCTACTCTCGCTGTTATGTGGTGTCGGCTGCTTACGCTTAAGAGTTCCTTGGGGCATCATCGTATGGGAAGAAAAATAAAAGGGATATGAGTGTGTGCATAACTCGAGGTTAAACTCAACGCAAAAAAAAAACGAGTAAAGACAAAACTTATAAAAGTCAAAGGGAATGCACACAAACTTTTTCAGAGTAAATCGATATAAGCCTAAAGTCATAGTCTAAGTGATTCACAAAGGAATCCACTTAGTTCGCTATAACCATTGGCTCTTATACCAATTTCTGTCACACCCCGCTCAGACGGAAACCCGAGGTGTACAGTATATTAGGTATCAGAAGACCAAGTATTACATCGAATAAATACTATAACAATAAGATTACATTAAATAAAGTTAGGGAGTACAATAAATACAACATGAATACAAATCGTGGCTTAAATAGAAACTAAACTACGTCTAGCTAAGTCTCTTTAAAGTCCACATAAATAAATAAGACACCGAACTACGTCTAGTCAAGTATCTTCGAAATCCTCAAAATCCATAACAAACAATGTACTCCGTAATCGATGTAAAATCTCAATCTCCTGAAAAGCGTTAAAATACGACGTCAACATAAAGTTGGTGGGTTATTCGCAAAGTTAAGAAAATATTAAGTATAAAAGCCTTTTGACCCAAAGTTTAGAAAAGGTTTAATAAATCATTAGTAATGAACATATATATCTCAATTTAATACAAATAGCATTTTGAATAATCCTTAGCATAGTAATAAGCACCTGAACCTAAACATAAAAGGCAACAACCCCCTTAGTGCGTTAAACTAAGTTTAGTCATGAAATAATAGTACAGTAATAACATCAGTCCGCAAGGACCGCACACCGGCAAAAATCCCAATACGGAGATGAGGGTTTGTTAGACCCAAATAGATCTATATATATAACTGTTGGCTCAATAAGAGTTGACATGCGTGTAAACGGGGCCTTATACTACCACCAAGGCCGTATAAGTAAGGTAAAACGCTAAAACTAAGGCATCATAATCTAAATTGCATAAATAAGATATATAAAACTTAGTTAACGCTAGTCATGCCCGAAGTAAAATTTATAAAGCGATAAAAGGGCATCGAATAACTCACTGATCAGCAACTACTATGTCGGGTAGACACAAATAGGAGAATATGCTCCACCGCCTAAGTGCCCTAGTATAAAGACATCAAATAAGTCTAAGTATCTCGATAAGTCTAGTTGGGTTTAGCCTTGTATGATTTAACGTTATATTGTATAATTTATAATAAGTGTTCGAGTTAAAGATAAAGAATGTAAGATAATAACATCTCGATTCATCGTGACGAATATGAGTCAACGACATTTTGAGTCGAGGGCGACTAACAGAAGATATAATTAAGTGATGACAATACTGTCAAATAAGAGATGACGATACTTCGAGTCGATAGTGACTAATGGAAGATATCGTTTAATTCATGTCAATAATGACGATTAAAGGGGAATGATATTCCGAGCCGGGAATGACTAACAAAAATATCGGTCGAAGGATGAACATCGACTAATAAGGGTTAGTCAACGTTCATCGAGTTCATAGTTTAAGGAAGGTTGGCTTTAGTCAAAGTCAACTATGCACGAT
The DNA here is from genome assembly GCA_910822075.1 of Senecio squalidus. Classification (NCBI taxonomy): domain Eukaryota; kingdom Viridiplantae; phylum Streptophyta; class Magnoliopsida; order Asterales; family Asteraceae; genus Senecio; species Senecio squalidus. The sequence continues at coordinate 28,932,815 of CAJVGC010000060.1, read as the reverse complement.
AAAGAGTCAAAGTCAACTAAAAAGTCAACAATTGACGAATTTGAATAACCTTTAAGTAAAATAACTTGAAATTGGCTTTATAAGGAGTTTAACGAGAGTTGACTTTAGTCAAAGTCAACTACACACGATAACGGATCAACGTTGGCCAAAAAGTCAACGTATGAAGTATTTGACGAGAATATGTCATAAGAATATGTTTCGAAGCGTTCTAAGTTAAAAAGTTTATTTCATAAAGTGTCAACGACAACAAAATAAGTTTATTACAACAAATTTAAGATTTACGGTCGATTATTGGAAGGATATGTATATTTTATCATAATAATGACATAAGTTAACAAAACCGTGTTAAAATAATCATATTCGAGATTATTATTATGTTTCGAGTCCGAAACGTATGTTTGATAAGGTATATCGTCTTAGGTATAGTAATAAATATATATAAGTAAGTTTATTAGTATAAATAGTCTTAGGTTTAGTAATTTATGTATGTAATTAAGTTTGAGTAAAAAAAAAAAAAAAAGGTTAAGTAACAAAAATAGAATAATATATAGAAATGAGATAATGTTAGTCACGTGTTGTACGATTACAAAAGTTTACCATTTCATTGGCTCCTGCTCAAAGCCTTAAACCACTCTCATTACTTTATATATTACCTTTATTACTAATATTTTCATTTCAAGATCAACGGCATCTTCATCTTTCACTTGGCGGACATGAAATTAAGATGTGTTTAAGTTTTAGAGATTCATTTTCTTATTAAAACTACATGTTTTTGGTATTAAAATGATAAAGTTTAATAAAAAGATATATTTAACTTTTTATGTATAAATTGTTATAATAATTCAATTCTTTTCATTAATGATTGAAATTTTAGATCTTTAATTAAATTTTTGATGAAAACTTTAAGAAATAAAGATGGTTAAAATCAAAAGGTTAAGAAAAACTTACAAAAAAATTGGTGAATAAACGTGTAGATGGTGATAATATGGAGAAACTCTCGATTTGGTCTTGAAATCTCAATGAAAAATGAAGATTTATGGTGGATTGGTGTGTGTGTATTTGTGTGTGTTCTAGAGAGAGGATTGGTGAGATTTTGGTGTTGGTGAAATGAAATAGCCGATATAGATATGGACAAAATTGGGTGGAGGAAACAATTTTGCACCACACAAAATAGTTGGTGTGATTTTGGTCTTATCCTATAGGACTAAAATTGTAATAGTTTCTCCATGAATATACGAATAGGACTAGTTTTGGTAACAAAAATCTGATACTAGGATAATAATTAATAACAATAATGATAATAACGAAAATAATAATAATAATTTTAATAATAATAATAACGATAATAATAACAATAATAATAATAATAATAATAATAATAATGGTATATCTTAACGTTAATTTTTTTTTATCAAATAGTTAAAGGCATATACCACCCTAATTATCTTACGAGCATACTTACATCTAGGCACTTAGGTATAAACTGTTTCCGTCATAGAGGCCGGAAACCAAACTCTAAACCCGACTAAGTAAATAATGCATGATAAAAAAAAATCACAAATAATAATAGGGTCAAAATAAAATAAAAATAAATAAATAAATAAAATAAAATAAAATAATGGTAGACGATATAACGCAAAAGTGTTACAAAATATGCGGTTGTCACAGATTTGGGTCAAGGTTCAAAGAGTTGACCCAAGAAGAGGCAAGAGCTGACAGAGAAGAGTTAAAAAGAATGAGAATAGGAATTCTTCCACCAATTGTGGGATGGAGCTGATCACTATATGTCAGGATCGTATTAGTCTAGATTAACTAATATGTTTGCTAACGTTAAGATCGAGATCTATTGAAGAAGTTCAGCAGCGGATGAACACTTCAATATTACGAGTTATCGAACAACTAGTAATGAATAACAAATAAACAAAGTAATTGTCGAATTGTAAGCCTCAATTGCATTAATCAATAATATATCAATACAACGTGTTTTCTCTATTCTCCAAGGATCTATATTTATAGACCTTGAGGCTCGTTCTAGATAAACTAGAATTCTACATCTATCCTTATCTAAATAAATCATTATCTAGATTTAAGGAAACTCTATCTAATTAACAAAAGGAAATCTAATCTAATTATAATTCTATCTAATTAGATTTGATACTTGCAAGATAAGTTTGTCTTCCGTGTCTTGGCTTGACTTCCTCCGTATCTTGACTTTGACTTTGTCCGTAGTAACTTCATGTCACCGTAGTAACTTAAGTATCCGTAGTAACATGTTGAACTTCCGTAGTAACTTGCCTTCCGTAGTAACTCATAATATCTTCCGTATTAATCACTTGAATTACTATTCTTGTTTGTTAAGTGAGTTGTTCTTGGTTAAACTATTTTAGCTAAGTTATAACCCAACAATCTCCCCCTAACCTTGAACTTTTATAGCATATCAAAAGTACAAGTTCTATATTTCAACCGTACTAACTTTTTACAAAACAGTAGTAAGTATTGTATGTTAATTACAACTACTTGTTTTTCCAGTCAGACTTTCCTTTGGACTTTTCTTCTACATGTTGACACATGATTTTCCAAATGAGTTCATGAGCAAGTCTTGAGTCTTGAGGTCCATTCAGCTTCAACTCAACAAGCTCATTCAATGTCTTCAAAGAATGTGGATATTTGACATCCACCAAGTAGAATTCTCTTGCTCCATGTCTTCTGATAATGGAGTATGTTCCACTTCTTTCATAGATGTACCAATTCAGAATTGGATTGTTTGGTCCTTCCTTCTTGAAGACTGAACTCTTCTTCTCATATCCAGGTTCAAATAGTCCGCATAAGATGTCCATTGCCAGCTCAATTCCTGGTACTCCTCTTTGATTAGAATACTTTGACTTGCCTATATTGTACATTTTTTCCAGCTCTTCTCTGTCAAAGAGTCTAATGGCATCATAAAAAGCATGAAGTATCTTTCATGATTTATCTTGTCTGGTCACTTCATACTCAGTCCTGTTGTCTCCTCCAATATACTTCCAATCAATGATAACTGGAGGTTTCACATTTAATGGAGTAAATTTCAAACCTTCAACGTGATTGATATATGCAGAATAATCTCCCCCTTGAGTAGTACTAGGAGGGTCTTGTTCCATATCTTCAGGCTCTGGTTTGACATCAGCAAATGGAATTTCTGGGCTTTCTTGAGAGGCAGCAGCAGCATCACCCATCTTTTGTCTTTTAGATGGAGGAATTGGAATCCTTTTTTATGACAGCTTCCTTCTTTTCTGCTTCTCTTCTGACTGTTTGTCTTTAGGAACAGGTTCAGATTGTATGAACACTTTCCTTCCAGTTTTTAGAGCAGCTTCAAGAGCATCCTTCTTCTTTTTCTCTTGAATCTTAGCAAGTTTAGCAAGAGCAGCTTCCCTTTCTGTTTCCTTTTGTCTTTCTTCCTTCACATGGTCCAGTATGTTGGATAACTTCATAGGACCTAAGGATCTCCCACTGTATCCTTTGCTTTTTAGGTACTTAGTGTACTTCTCTCTATCTTCAGCTAGCTTTATTTGAGTAGGAGTAGGCTTGAATTTGGACACTTTCTTCTTCTCAGGCTTGGCTTTGGCTTTAGCTTGTTTAAGTTCCTCTTCATGCATCTTCTGTGCTAGAAGCTCATCTGATCTTTCCAAAGATTTTACCAAACCCTGTTTGACCAATCTGTCCAAAATTTGTTCATTGGCCATCTCCTGAGCTTTTACTGCATCTTCTTCAGCAATTCTGTCCATTCTTTCCCTTTCCTCTGGAGTAGGTTCTTTGTTTAGCTTAGCATGTAGCTCATCTTCTTGAGCTATCTTCCTCTTTCTTTCTCTTTCCTCCTCTTCTTTCTTCTCAGCAGCCATTATGTTCAATAGCTCTGCTTGTTCTTGCTCTTGTCTGAGCAGTTCAATTTCTTCAGCAGTCATTCCTTGAAAATTAAAAGCTTCCTGATTGCTTCTTTCTTCTTCAGTTTTTGATTTCTCCACTGCAATGGCTTTGCCTTTTCCTTTTTCTTTTTCAGCTTCAAGGTCAACCATTTGTACTTTATTCTTCTTCTTGTCCACTGTGACATACCCAACTCTACCTGTAGGAACAGAAACAGACAAACCAGTAGATTGTTCAGGTAGTCTAAGAGAGGTTTGAATTTGTTTTTCACCCAATGCAGCTGATGTTCTCTGTTTTGAAACTAATTCAGCTAACATCTTCTTTCTCTCTTCTTCTGCTTTCTCCTCTTTGATCTTAAGCAGTTGTGATGCTATGGTGTCTTCATCAGCCATCACACTTGTTCTTGACATTTCTGTTCTTATAAGAACATTTGCAGCTTCTTCTTGATCAATGGTAGAAGGAGCTTCTGTTACAGTGGTGGAAGGAGTTGTAGCTTCAGATTGAATTGCCTGAAATGTAGTTGAAGCTTGATCGAACGTGGGAGGAATGGTTGTGAATAGGTAGGAATGATCTTCCTCCTCTGTTTCTGGAGCTGGACTGATAAGCATTGGGTCCGTAGCAACTTGCTCCATATCAACCGTATTAACTAAGTCCGTAGCAACTGGACTAGTTATCATGGGGTCCGCAACAACTTGGTCAGTAGCAACTGGGCTAGTTACCATAGGATCCGTAGTAACTTGATCCGTAGTAACTGGGTCCGCAGTAACCATTTCAGCATCTTGATCCGCATTAAGTGTTTCAGTAGCATTTGGTGAAGATTCATCTTCCATCTCGTCTATGGTTTCTTCAACCATTTGCTTGACTTCTTGCTGCTGCTGCTCCCCCTTAAGTGGAGTATCAACTTCCATCTCTTCACCCTCTGTATCTATCATCATATTAGCATCAAAGTCTGTCTCCCCCTCAACTATACTGTCTGTCTCCATTTGTTCATCTTGATTGGAGGTGGCAGTGATGACAGTATCTGTGCTTCCTTTGTCTTCATCACCTTTGCTCTCTCCAGATGATAACACATTCAATTCTTTCTCCCCCTTGTTGTCATCTGCTGGGGAGTCATCTGAAGAGGATGAGCTGGATGGTTTTGGTGAAGTTCCAGCATCTAGTGTGGTGATTCTTTTGGGCAGTAGCTGGACTGATATCAAAGCTTGTTGTGCCAGTACCTGTTGCACCAAAGAAGTTAAAGAAGACAGCATCTCTTCTTGTTTTTCAACCCTCACCATTAGATTTGGTACATACCCATCAATTCATTATAATGACTACCACTACCCTCACCCCTTTCCTGTTGGGTACCAACAGGTGGAAGATCCTCGGGAATAGAGAAACTCTTCTGCCTAGCAGAAGCAGGTATCTCCCCCATGGTCTCTTGGCGCCAGGGACCACCTTCCCAATCTGAGAACAAGTCCTCAGCAAGGGATGGTGTTGCCGTAGTTTGGGTCTTAGTTATGTTGATACTGTCCTGAGCTCTACTATGAGAAGTAGAGGCTGCAGTAGTATCAGCCCTCCCTACATGGTCTTCCCCCTCCTTAGTGACCAACTCAGTGAACAAGGGGGTGTGTTCAAGGTTTTCCCTTAATGTGTGTGGCAATCCTGAAGATGTTTCAGGGATTGCTTTTGCAGTAGTAGTATGAGGGATGGTTTTAGACACAAGAGGCTGAGTAACCCTCTTGAGTCTCTTAGAAGCAGCTTTGGGGGATTTGTGAGGTGCTGAAGCTGTGGGTTTAGTCACTTTAGCAGTAGTGACTGAAGCAGTAGCAACTGGAGTAGAACTCACAGTAGCAACTGGAGGTATAGGAGCAGTAGAAACTGCCGTAGTAACCTCTGGGTTTCCACCTGCAGTACCTGCTTCAGATATGGCACTAGTGCCCTGAGTAAGTGCAGTGGTACTGATGGTGGTAGCTGTGGGTTGGGACAGAGGTAGAGTTACTTGTCCTTCAGCTGTGGGAATTGTGACCACCAACATTTTTGAGAATAATGGTGTCACATGAGATGGTCCACCCTTGTTTACTTGTCTCATATTAGTGAATACCTTCTTTGAATGAGCGTGTGAGAGAAAATGTTTTTCAGATCTTGGGAGATCTTTGTGAACACAATTTATACAATGTTGAAGAAATCTAGGATACATGAGAAATTTATTTGGGTTTTCAAGATTTCTTCTCATTGCATCAAAAATCATGTAAGAAAAGTTAAAAGTAACCCCCGTAGCCAAGCATACCATTGCATTGGCTAAAGTTGAACTTCCTTCATGCCACCCTGTTCTTTTGGGGTACATACATTGTTGCAAAGTGTGCAACATGTATTTCCATTGAGGGGAAAGTTTTGCTTTTAAAAATGTGGAAACGTTTAGGTCCCCCTCATATCCCATGTTAGTAAAAGTAGTTACCAGGGTGTCATAAGGGACATGTTCTATACCTTCCTCATCTTGAAGGTTCAGATGTACTCGGAGAGAGGATTCTGTCACTTGGATTGCTTTACCCCTCACCACAGCATTGATGGCAATATCATCGTTGTCCAGAGTGGCAGACGTCCAAAAATCCCTAATGTGGGATTCATCAATCTCTGGATTGATGGTTAACGCCGTCTTGATCTTCGATTGATCAAAGAAATCGATTATTTGATGGAAATCGGCGTTATCGGTAGTCTTTTCCAAGCAAGCGACCATGTTGTGAGTCTTGAAAAATTGCAATTGTTCCGCCATTGTTGATTCTGTGATTGATTAGAAACAGTAATGCACAAGAATGTAGATGGTTAGTCACAACGAAATTGAAAATTGATTGATTTTAGGTCTAACGGTAACTTTTTCTTGGAAGATTTAGGGGTTTTACAACGTAAGTATCAAATATTCAATTTACCCCCTTTTATACCGAAAATTTTAACAACTTGACTCCCCTGATTAGACGCGGGTAATCATTCAAAGTAAGTCCAATTAAAGTACGCCACGTGGCAACAGTAGCTGTGCCTCGCGCCTGAATTTTCAAAAATTGTCCAATCAGGTTTTACCACGTGTTATTGTTATGTCTTCTGTGACTGACACGTGTAAAGTGGGGTTACAAGTTTTTTTGACTTGTCAAATCATCATTAATTAGGGTATTCTTATCTCTTAAGAAACCTTATTAATATATAATCTGCAGTATTAACAAAGGTCCGTAGTAAGTAGGTTAAAGGTCCGTAGTAATGGTTTCATGGGCCGTATTAACTGGACTGTCCGTAGTAACTTGAGTTACTGGCAGTATTAAACCAGAGGCCGTAGCAACTCATTACTCGTCCGTATTAACCATTCCGTCCAAATCTATAGCGTAGCAGTAGTAGTTAAACCTTCCCTTAG
>CAJVGC010000060.1:28877494-28925439 GCA_910822075.1 Senecio squalidus | reverse complement strand
ATAACTCATGGCTTAGGGAGGTCGGCCCAGACCCGATCTGACCCAACCCAATAGAAGGATCATGGATCCAACAACACAAAATCCGATCCAATTGGGCGACCCATTTAAATGGTTTTTCATATAGGTCAACATTGACCCGATCGAGTCAATCCAAATTCATGTTAGATTACACTTTTCCTGCTCAAATCCGTTCTTCATATAGGTCAACCCAAGCTTCTCTGATTCAATTTTTTCAAAATTTCTAGGGTTTATTTTGTAGAAATTAATAATTGGGTTTTGTGGAATAGTATTTTGTATTTCATCAACTTAAAACGTTTACATTGAAGGCCTATTTATAGGAAAAATAAACCTAACGGGCCCAAGCCCACATACGGGCTTGGGCTTAAATTCAAACTAAACGTCTATTTCTAACATTCCCCCTCAAGTTGATTAGTATGATTTCCAATGCTCAACTTGTCAAGACAGTGAATGAAGATCTTTCCAGTAACCGCCTTTATGAGAATATCTGCCAATTGATCTTTGGATGACACAAACGGAAGTTCGATAATCTCATCTTCAAGTTTTTCTTTGATGAAGTGCCTATCAACTTCAACGTGTTTTGTTCGATCATGTTGAACTAGATTTCCTGAAATCTGGATAGCAGCTTTGTTGTCACACATAATCTTACTAGCTTCCACTAGAGAATACCCAATTTCTGATAGTAGTTTTCGCAGCCATAGGAATTCAGCTAAACCTCGTGCTATTCCTCGGAATTCAGCTTCAGCACTTGATAGGGCAACTACCTTTTGCTTTTTTACTTCTCCAGGTAACAAGATTTCCTCCCACTAGAGTAAAATACCCTGATGTAGATCTCCTATTACCTTTGTCGCCTGCCCAGACAACATCAGTGTAAGCATCAATCTTCAGGTGCCCATTTGGTCTGTACAGAACTCCGTGTCCGTTTGTTCCCTTTAGGTACCTGATAATCCGTAAGGCAGCTTCCATGTGTTGAACTTGAGGTTGGTGCATGAATTGACTTATGACTCCCACTGCGTATGCAATATCTGGACGTGTATGAGCTAAGTAAATAAGCTTTCCCACCGTTCGCTGGTATCTTTCTTTGTCTGCCAGTTCAGCTTCATCTTCCATGAACAATTTCTGGTTAGCAATCATGGGAGTATCCGCGGGTTTGCAATCTAGCATTCCCGTTTCTGCTAATAAATCAAAGACATACTTTTGTTGACAAATGAAAATCCCTGACTTTGATCTTAGAACTTCGATTCCGAGAAAATACTTAAGTCTTCCCAAATCTTTCATTTCGAATTCTTTGAAAAGGTTGGTTTTTAATTTTGACATTTCCTCATAATCATCTCCTGTAATAATCATGTCATCAACATAGATTATTAAACAGGTTATGAGTTTACCTCTCCGTTTTAAGAATAAAGTGTGATCGGAATTGTTTTGATTATAACCATATTTCTTCATTACTGTGGTAAACCGACCAAACCAAGCTTGTGGAGACTGCTTTAAACCATACAGAGATTTCTTTAGTCGGCAAACTTTTCAGGACTCGGAACTATCATGAATTCCAGGTGGGGTTTTTGATGTGCGAAATCTAGTTTTCCGAAAATTAGCTTTTAACTAGACTACGACACCGGGGAGTGTACCCTTGTCGATCGTAGTAAAGTATGGGCAAATTCTGGGTTCGATCACGGGGACTATTTATAATTGAGATAATAGTAATAAAGTAACAAATAACAAGTAACAATGTGGGTTTTAGTCTTAGGAAGACTTTAAAGTAAAAAATAACTAAAAGTGATTTGTAATTCAAATAGAGATAAAATACGTTTGCTTGGACCGTTCACGAGTATATAATCTTTCCTAAGTATGAATTGATGATAAACTTCTAATATAAAATCCAAAGTTCCTTTCGAATACCGGATTTCTACGATTATTTATCCATGTAACGATTCCTTTCGAATACCGTTAACACCTAAAATAACCGTGCATAAAGTTTCAAGTCAATGTGTGAGAATTAACCTATAAGCTTCCTTTCGAATAACTTACTAATCAACAAACCGATTTCTCTTAATTTATCAATTAGCGTTTGTGTTTAATCTTATTTATTTCAATTACTATTAACGATTCCTTTCGAATACCGTTAACTTTCTATCAACTAAAGATCGGTCGATATATTCATTCTTATTATGTCAAAATCGGATTCCTTTCGAATACCCGATTTCTAAATAAAAACATAAGTAATTTTATAATTTCTAAAATCTTAAACCCAAACGGATCCCCAATTAACCTCTACACATCATAATCATACAATTCATACTCAAGATTAATCATACACACGATCACATATCCAAGCAGACGTATAACTAAATTAGCTACTCATAACGTTTATTAAACACGAATAATAATAATAAGACATGATTATATTGAAAATAAAAGAGTAAAAGTTTGATACCAAAGTGAAATAGTGCTAGCAAATTGCTTCCAAACTCACAAAACGATGTAAAAGAAAGGAAATACGACTAATGTTTCTTCTAAATTAAACCGAAAAATGACTTTGATTTCTTCTTTCCAATAATTATGTGTGATGATTTGATGATGTTTAGGGCTGATTATAGCACCCTAAAGTGATGAAAAAGATGATGATAATAGTGTAAAATCGTCCCCCTTTAAGCTAGTAACCAAGACCTTTCACTTCTCTCACTTGAAAACCAATTAAAAACGATAAGTAACTGCTGAAGCAAGGAATGCGGCGCATTAGCATTCAGGGGTCAGAAGCTTCAGTTTTGTAGAATTTTTCGTTGCGGTCGTTTTTGCGCCGACCGGAGGTCTTTCCGAGTCCGTATGCTCCCGATACATCCGTTTTACTATCAGCTGCATTTTGGTCCTTAATTGATCCTTTTTCATCCCAAACATATTAAAACACATGAAACATAAACTTTACACAAAAATAAGTAATACGAGGCTATCCATTACGTTTTGACTAAAAAACATAACAAATGTCGCGAAAGAATACGCGTATAATCGAGCGATATCAAACCCCCCATACTTAAGCATTTGCTTGTCCCTAAGCAAATCCGACTCAAACTAACTCTAAAATTATAACTTAAGAAAAATTAAGGAATCACGGGCTTTAACATTTAACTACATTCCGGTGTTCAAAATAAAGATATGCGTGAAATTGATAGATCGTAAAACCGACTTCGAACATCAAAAGCTACTAAATTACTTAAGCAGATAAAAACCGCAATTTCCTAATGTCAATTCCTAATTTATTCCCTAGTTTAGATATGTCCAAATAACCACCCCTTTTCCCTCACTCTCCAACCGAAGTTGAAGCGATCAGCCTTTCGGGCCGACCCCTATACCGCCTTGCTTTCGGTGGAAACCTTAAAATATAACTAAATCATTTCTTCATTTTGGTTCTTCTTTCTTTGAGAATTTTTGGTTAGTCACTTCATTTAGCTTTCCTCTCACTTTCGTTCACTTCAAATACTATAGATTTATATTTTATATTTTCTTTGAAGTGAACGGTTTTGTATAGTGAGGTTGAGTTCAATTTGTTGACGGGAAAGACCTATGGCCTTTTTCTTCGCCTCTAACTCTCATATGGGATTAAGTGATACTTGGATTCCCCAACTACCCCCGAAAGGGTGCAAGAGACTACAAGGGCTCGGTACTAAGGTTATCTAGTGGTTATCCGGATTTTAGATTTTTCGGGGAAACTTAAGGAACTAAAACTAAGAAACCTAAATTCTTACTTGAAAATATTTTATTAACTAAAGATGTTGCTAAACAATTTCACGTTAAAGTACCAGAATAAAGTTAAATATAAAAACCCCTATCATTTTTCCTAACTACGTTTAAGCGTTTTTTAATTTTTTTTTTTAAGACTCAAATGGGACAAAATGACACAACACGTAATGGATATATAGGAGGGAATATACAATAGGCCAAATTCCCGACGTCCCCCCCATACTTATCTAACGCATTGTCTCGAATACGTTTCCAAACTAGACAATTAAAAACTAAAAACTAAAAATCAAACAAAATAAAAGTAAAAGAAAAGGAAAGAAAATAAAAACCCGGGTTGCCTCCCGTAAGCGCCTTGTTTTTGTCTTGAGGCTCGTCATCTACAAATCAAATCATCAAAAAGAATTTCGTAATTAGAAACAATTAGTTCATTGCGGGTTTTGGCCCATGCGTCATGCCACTCCTTGGTTTCTCGCATTATCGAGCCATCCTTCCATCGTCTATAGTAGACACCTTCTCCCCCACACTTATCCTTTTCGGAACCATGCCCAATTGTTTTCCCATGTATAAAGTCATCCAAGTTCACATACTCCTCGTCTTTGTCCTCTATACCTTGCAAAACTTTTTCTTTTTCCAAACAAGTTAGACTAAAAATAAAGTCAACGGGTTTTTCGAGTATACCTTTAAACTTTGGACTTAAGTCCTTGTTGACTTTGAGCTTTGCACAAGATTCACCACCACGTTTTTCAACGATTTCTTTCTCAATTTCAGTTTCGGGCATCAACTCCTTTTCGACTTCAACCTTTTTCTCAACTTTGGTGACAACCGGTTTCGTTCCCAAATCAAATAACTCTTCAGAATCCTCCAAAGTTATATCTACACTAATCGGGTTGTCAACCGCCACCATTTCCGACCCATCAAGCTCCGCCAACTCCATATCCAAGCTAGTAGGTGTAGTGGGGTCCGGTTTTGGTGTCTCGTCTTCATTTTCGACCATTGGATCATTCCCCACTTGATTTTCCACCTCTAAGTCCTTTTTTCGGTCATTTTCGGGGTCCGGGGTCTCAATGCCCCGCATTGGAATGGAATGAGCCGCATTATTGGAAACAAAATATGGGCTTAATGAGGCTTGAATGCGGCGCATTAAGGGGTCAGAAGCTTCAGTTTTGTAGAATTTTTCGTTGCGGTCATTTTGGCGCCGACCGGAGGTCTTTTCGAGTCCGTATGCTCCCGATACATCCGTTTTACTATCAGCTGCATTTTGGTCCTTAATTGATCCTTTTTTATCCCAAACATATTAAAACACCTAAAACATAAACTTTACACAAAAATAAGTAATACGAGGCTATCCATTACGTTTTGACCAAAAAACATAACAAATATCGCGAAAGAATACGCGTATAATCGAGCGATATCAGTTTCCATGTAAATTTCTTCCTTTAATTCTCCATGTAAGAAGCCATTCTTGACATCGAACTGGTGTAACGGCCAATCCCTTTTCGCTGCAACTGAGAAGAGAACTCTAATAGTGTCAATTTTTGCTATTGGTGAGAAAGTTTCACAGTAGTCTATTCCATAAGTCTGAGTATATCCCTTTGCGACTAATCGAGCTTTATACCTCTCAACTGATCCATCGGGATTATACTTGATAGTGAACACCCAACGACATTTAACGGGTTTCTTTCCTGGGGGAAATTCACATTCTTCCCAAGTTTCACTTCTTTTCAGGGCTTCAAGTTCAGTACCAATTGCTTCCCTCTATTCCTTATACTTAAGTGCTTCTTCAACACTTGTTGGTATTTTTTCAGAACATATGGCATTTGCGAAGGACATGGCTTCCGGAACTAAGTTCCTTCTTGCGATATTTGCAACTGGATATCTTGACCTTCTTGAAATTCTTTCAAGTGAGTATATGTTGGGTGGAATCCCCCTAGTTGATCTAGGAGGAAGATCATACCGAGTTGGTTCAGTCACACTCGGATTTTCCATCTCAACCTGTTGTTCATCATCACACATATCAGAGTTATTTGAAATATCCGGAGATTCAGAGCCACTTACCTCGGATATCAGTTGAGGAGGATCATTATTAGTGGCAGTGGTACTGTCTTCAGAAACTTCAGGATTATCAGTTGGAGTGGGAGGATCAGTATCAGTAGGAGAGTCATGCACAGGTGGTGCCAAACTTATCCATCTTAATGCGTCATTGCCATTTTCCCCCTGACCATGAAGGTGGGTGTGATAAAAGAACTCAGTTTCAAGAAAGTCACAGTTCATTGTTGTGAACATGTGACGCCTACTAGGGCTGTAGCACCGATACCCGTGTTGATTGACACCATACCCCAAAAAAACACATTTATCTGCACATGGGTCAAGTTATGAACGTTCTATTTTCGGTATATGAACAAAAACAGAACATCCAAACACTCGAGGTTCGAGGGTTAGAGTGGATGGTAATTTATGGAAATGTGACAATGTTTGGAGAGGAGTTTTGAGGGCTAGAGCTCTAGTTGGAAGACGATTAACCAGGTACATGGCAGTGACCACAACTTCTGGCCAAAAAGACTTTGGAACTTGTGATTCAATCATTATAGCACGAGTGATTTCCAATAAAAAAAACGATTTTTGCGTTCTGAAACCCCATTTTGTTCAGGGGTGTGAGCACATGATGTGCCTGAAATAATCTATATTTTGTAGCCTAATTTATCATATTTACGCTCGTTTTCTGCAACTTTTGTTATGATTTGGTATAATTTCAGTAATAATTGCAGATTAGAGTTATATTTGGATCATGGAGCGAAAAGGAGTTGAAACCGGCTTGAAACGGAGACAAACGAGCAAGAAAATGGAAGTTTGGAAAACAGCCGGCGGCTGAAGCATTTTAGCCGGCGGCTGAATTAGATTTTCCACATTTGTTCTAAACGTGCCGCGGAAGCAACTTTTTCACCCGTGCAATCCAGCCGCCGGCTGAATTCAGCCAGCCGTCGGCTAAAATGGCGTGTTCAGTTATCTATAAATAAGGCTTCTAGGGTTCGGGTTTTAAACACATTATTCATTATTTTCAACCTACATCCATTCTGGAAAGCTGCAAGGAGAGTCCTAGAAGCCGTTGATCACGTGGAAGCTTTGGTTAATCATCAATAATCATCTTTGAAGTTAGCAACTGTTTGGTTTGAAATTTTATGCATTATTATCTTGATACAATGTTTTGTAATAAGACTATTATTGTTATTTGTTTACAATCCAACATGAGCTAAACTCATTAAGCGATTGCTTGGATTGTTGAACCTGGATTTATGTTTTAATCAAGTTTATGTTTGAACACTACTAGAAACAGGGCTATCCTTGACCCGCTTTTTATGACCCACGCAGAAAGATGACGCACAATATCCAGGGTCATAAAACAACAGTCATTTTGAGTAAAGAGATGACGCGTTTTAAGATGTGTCATAACACATGGGTCATAATCAGTTAAAATTAAGATTTCGTTATGACGTTTGTTTTTCTTCGTCCTAAATAGGTGTCATGTATATAGAATCTGCTTAAAGTTAAAAAAACCCTAAAATTTCAATTCCCCCAAAACTTCAATTCCCCCAAAACTTCAATTCCCGCTCTCTAAAATTTCCCCCCTCCCCTCTCAAACTCTCAAAACCTTCGATTATCCCGCCCTAATTTCACAGTCATTCAATCTATAGCTTCAATTATCTCAAAACAAAGCAAACGAAATCTATAGCTTCAATTATCTCCAGGTACCTATTTGAACAGTTTTTCTTCATCATTTCATGTTCCCGGTTTTATTCACTAACTTGTTTATCGCGTACTCCAGGTACCTATTTGAACAGAAAAAACTACAAAGCAAACGAAATCTATAGCTTCATTTTTCAAAACTCTCAAAACTCTCCAGGTGTTAAGGATTTGCAGTTAAGGTATGCCCTAATTTACTCAAAATATTACATTATATTGTTTGATTGATAGCTGTAGAGTTATAAAATCAATTTACTGTATCATTTTTTGTATCAATTTATGGTAAAATTGTATGCACACCAGGTGTTTGTGAAAATGTTACTATGATATTTTTGGTGTTTGTGAATAATATTGTATAGTTTAATAGAGTAAACTTATACTGTAAATGATTTGTATAATGTAACATGTATTGTTTAATATAGTGTTAAGGTAGTTATTTAGTGTTTTTGGTATCATAATAATGTAATATTTTCTGGTGTTCTTGTTATTTGTATGGTGTTAAGGTAGTTATTTAGTTATTTGTATGGTGTTAAGGTAGTTAATTAGTTAACAGTAAGATAATGTTTTGGTATCATAATCCAGTAATCTTTTTATGTTTTAGTTTAATAAGAATCGACACTTACACGAGATGTTTCTGTTTTAATAAGGTAATGGATAAATCTTGGATTTTTTGCGATAGATTATCAATTGAATACGAGGAAGGTGTGAATGCCTTTTTAGAGTTTGCACAATGCAACAACCCAAATTCCGACGCCATTCCGTGTCCTTGTTTAAATTGTATCAATTTGTGTCACACTTCCATCTCCAACGTACGTTTTCACCTGTTTAAACACGGTTTCGATGATAAGTATAGTGTTTGGTCCTTCCATGGAGAAATTTCATCTAGAGATGAAGCTCCTTGCCCTAATGAGTCTAGACCTCCTGAGTTCGATTACACAAAGGGGATGCTACATGATGCCTTCACATATGCAGAGAATGAACCTAGTTTACTGAAGTCCCTTCTCGAAGAATGTGACAAGCCACTGTTTGAAGGGTCAAAGCATAATGCACTAAATGGATTGCTGAAATTCCAAAATTTGAAGGGTCAATTTGGCTGGTCTGATACAAGCTTTGATGCTTTATTGGGTGAGCTAAATGATGTTTTGCCTTCAAATAATACAATCCCTAAGTCGTTATACGAGGCCAAGAAGTTGCTAAAAGGAATAAGCATAGAATACATTAAGTATCCTGCTTGTGAGAATGATTGTGTCCTGTTCTGGGATGAGCACAAGGATGCTTCTCACTGTCCAAATGAACCAACTGTATGTCTTAGTTTGTCATAAATTCATTTCAATTCTTGTCTCTTTTAATAATATTTTGTACATTTTGTAGGATAAATCATGCTATCTTGCGGTCGACGAGCCTTCAAATATAGTCGCCAAAGGAACGATAGTGAATCAGACTCTCTCGGGTATTTGAAGTTAAATTTAATTCTTTAATGTTTATATATATATTCTTACGTACTTATTAATATTTATTTGTTCATATATTAGATGTGAACATTGAAGTTAAGGTGGACACATCTGTTCAACCAGAAGCTTCCATACCGATTCCAATTCCCGATGAGTTTGTTGAGACTGTTAAAGATGCCATCGGGTACTTGCTAAGTTGGCCCAGTCACCTAGTCATTCCATGCTCTGGTTTGGTAAGACTGTTTTATAAAACATTTTAATAATTAGAACAAAATGGTTTGTTAATAATACTTAATAATAATTTTGCAGAACAAGATAGTGGCCAAAAAGAAGGATAAAAAGGCTGCCGATGACAAGGAGAAAAGAAGAAAAGAACAAAGGAAGGAACAGAGAAAAGAAGAAGAAACCAAAGAAGAAGAAGTAAGCAAAGAAGAAGAAGAAAAAGACTTGGATGTCAAAGAGAAAGAAACTGACAACAAGAAAAAAGAAAAAACGAAGCGACAAAGAGAACCCGACAACGAAGAAGAAGAACCGAGGATGTCAAAAACAGGTACGATGCCAAAAAACATCAAATTTTTACAGGTTTGTTTAAAGTTATTTTTAGTGACCATAAGCTGTATTGTTACAGTTGCTGTTGAACAAGCAAAAAGCCCAGAAACTGTCGGCTCCGTTGCAAAAGTGAAAGGAACTCCGTTGAAAAAAATGATGACGAGAGCTCAGAAGAGAGGGAGGAAAAGAGTTGAACAAAGGATGGGATTGAAAATGGCTGCAGTGATGGTTGATGGACAAGTTGCAAAGGTCGATAGCATAAAAGTGCAATCCGAGGATGAATTGTTTGGGCACCCCAGTTATACGTACTTAAACTGGAATGATTTTGACAAGTTATTTGCAATGGATGAGTTAAGCGGGGCTGTCGTTGCTTCTTATATCATGTAAGTGATTAAATATAGTTTATTAAAATTTTGACAGTTAATAGTATGTTAACAGGACTAATTGAATGTACACTTTGTATGTTAATTGTTAACAGGTTCCTGTATGAGCAAATCAAGAATGGGTCACAAACAGATCATGGAGTTTGTTTCATGACCCCGACTGCGATCATGCATCATGAACGTAAAGCGAGGGCCAAGAATATCGAGGATTCAAGTCGAGTTATTGCAAAAAGGTTAACTACAAGGAAGCAAAATGACCTCGTCTTAATGCCATACAATCCCGGGTTAGACTTTCGACAACATTTAAATTAATTAATATAAATTAACATTAATTAACAGAATCTTAATTTTTTGTTATTTGTAGACGACATTGGGTGTTAGGCGTGCTGAACATGAAGACAAGTACTTGCTATTATCTTGATTCCCTAAAGATTAGCGACGTCAATCATCAGTTCAAGCAGATAGTGGATGCGTAAGTAATACTTAACTGGGTACTTTTTAGGGTAAGTTATAGAATCTTTATGATGCGTAACTAATACTTAACTGGGTTCTTTGTAGGGCAATTGCATTGTATGATGTAGAAGCTGGAACCAATAAGAGGACCAAACTTAACTGGGTTAATTCTAAGGTTAGTTATTTGTTGAATATTATCTTAAGTTGGTTAGTTTTGTTAAGGATTACATAGCATATTAGGCATATTAGGATAGAATACCTATAGTTGTATGGATATTTATGATGATGCTGTTGAAGTGTAATTTTTGGAATAGAAAACCTGGCAGTGTCGTTATTACCAAACTTGAGCAAAATTACTTCATATTAGGCATATTAGGAGGCTGCTGAAGTTGTGTTTCTTGTGTAGTGTCCACGTCAGCCCGGATGCACCGAATGTGGGTACTACACGTTGAAGTTTATGAAGGAAGTAGTTAAACATGGAGTTCAGGTTCTGGAAAATGACATTGTAAGTACTAATTATCTGTTTTAAGTAGTTTAAGTAGTAATTAATTGTTTCTAAAATGTTGTTTTATTTGACTAGATTGGTGGTGAAAGCAATGAGTACACGGAGGCCGAATTCGATGATATTCGAGAAGAATGGGCAATTTATGTGTCAAACTTTATTTTTAGGTAGAAATCGAACTCGTTGTAATGAAACATGTTATAGTTAAGTTATTTGTACGTTATTAGACAAATGTTATGTAAGGAAAACGCATGGTTTGGATTATATATGAAATGCGTTAATTTTGTACAATGATCAGATTGTTGGTCAGGTTTATTGTCATGTATATATATAATATATATAATATATAATCACCAGGTTTTATAAAAAAGAATTTTATTTAAAAAAAATTAGTTTGCATAACTTTGACACGCAATTTCATATGTCATAAACATAAGTCATAAAATGTGGGTCTTAAACGAAGGTCAAAAACGTGAGTCATAAAATGTGGGTCTAACAACGAAGGTCAAAAACGAATGTCATATACCGCGTGTCTTAAAACGAAGGTCAAAAAAGAAGGTCATAAAACGAGGGACATAAGCGCGGGTCATTCAGCTGTGACGCCTCAATGCGCGTCATAAAATATTTATGACTGGTCCATCCTTGACGCGCATTTGCGCGTCATAAAGCCTCTTCTTGACGCGCAATGCGCGTCATTGATGGCCCTGTTTGTAGTAGTGGAACTAATTAGTTTTTCTATTATTGTTTACGTTTAATCGAGATCCATGCTTATTCAAAGTTATTAAATCTACTACTTAGCGTGATTGATAGATCTATAACATAACTAGCGTTCTTATAAGTTTATCAGTTATTTACGATTATATGATTTATTAGATAATTGTAGCTTGAGACTTAACTGAGATAGGCTAAGATATTAGTGATTTAATGAATTGAATGAACATGACAATTATATCAAAATTGAATAATTGAGACTTTTGTTAATTCGTAGTCGACAGATTAAATTGTAAACAATAGTGACATTAAAGCACAATTTAGAGTGGATAGTCTAAGATAGCTCTTGATGTACGATCATTCGTATGATCTTTCTCTAAAATTGTAGGATTAGATAACTCTAGCGGGAAATCTAGTTATCATAGAAATCACAGTTAAACCAATCAAACATATTCTTGTTAATCATGATCCAGGTGAAACGTAATTCCAAGTAATCGTTGCTTTCTAAATATTGATTAAATCTAGAAGACTTTTCAAAACAATTTTTCATCCATAAATTCACTTAGTTAATTAAATTGCTATTTTACTTTAGTTATTTGTTTTCTGAAATATGTTCTCACAGAACTAAAACGCCCCCCATATTTACTTGCTTTATTTAGTTTAATTATATAATTTGAGATAACGGATATAAATACACGTTCCCTGAGTTCGATCCGGACTTACTGATTCTATATTATCGTACGATCAGGTACACTGCCTGTATTGTGTGTTAATCTACATTGGTAAAATCCTTTTCTAAACTTTAATTAATTTTATGTTATAAAATACACATCAAGTTTTTGGCGCCGCTGCCGGGGAACGGTAGCTATTTTTATTCGTAATTTTAAATTTGTAATTATTCGATCCTTTTGGAAAGATTTATCTTTCTGGAAGTTGCATTTATTTTGTATTACGTGATAATTGTTAATTGGACTAATCGGATTTTTGAAGTTACAATTTTTCAGGAAATTTGCACACAGTACTTTTTAACCGCTGGCTGAATTTAAACAGCCGCCGGCTGAATATACCCAGCTGCCGGCTGATTAGCAGCTGTTTGTTTATTTTTCGTTTTATTGTAATTTTAATATTTCGGTTTGTTTAATTTTCAGTTATCACGGGCTACTGACATATTTTCTTCTGTTCTTATAGATTTTGCATGACCCGGAGTTCAAATCCAAATCTTGTAGAGCCTTTCGAAGATCCAGAGAAAGCTTTTCGCATTCGACGCAGACTGTTTTCCCCAAAAGCTCAACCACTCACCAGTTTTAAAATTCACCAAAACGAAAGTTTCACTTCTGATTTTATGCCATCTTCTGACGAGGAATACAACCAGCTATCTGATCAAGAGGACGAGAAACCAATCCCCAATTCACCAGTCACCGTATCAGATTCAGATTCAACTGAAGAATCAGAACACGAAATGGCAGTCAACATTAATGAGATCACTTTGGAGGAGTACTATGCTCTTACCCCGAACGTCACCACAGACGTTCCCAACCCAGCTATCACTCGAGGAGCCGACTTCCAGCTTAAGGGCCAGTTTCTCAAAGAACTTAGAGAGAACCCTTTTAATGGAGACGAGAATGAAGATGTTAATGTTCATGTGGAAAAGGTCATCGAGATTGCTGATGCTTACACTATTCATGGTGTGACAAAGGAGGCTGTTATGTTGCGGGTGTTTCCGATGACACTCAAAGGAAACGCAAAAAGGTGGATTGGGAACGAACCGACCAATTCCATCACTACTTGGGCCGATCTGAGGGCCAAGTTTTTGAAGAACTACTGTCCCCCTTCAAAAACCTCTAAAATGATTGATGATATCAGGAACTTTACACAGGGTATGTATGAGTCACTTTATCAAGCATGGGAGCGTTACAAAGACATGTTACACAAATGCCCCCAACATGATCTCAACAATCAACAGGTTATCAAGACATTTTACAAAGGGGTTGATCGTCAAACTCGTAACGAGTTAGACTCTGAAGGCAAAATTCCACGGAAAATTCCAGCTGATGCTTGGGCTGCTATTGAAAAATCTGCTAAACACTCCAAGCTATGGGAAGACGGTGGTAAAGGACGAAGGAAAATGGCTGATAACAGCGACGGTCTCGCTGTGGATAGTATGGGAAGAGACATCAAGCGAGTCAATGAAAAAGTTCATGCTATTCAAGTCGGTTGCGACATTTGCAACGGATTCCATCTGACCAAGGACTGCCCTAGGAAGGATGAGGAAGAAGCTACTGAAGAGGGATGTATGGAGATTACCAAGGAGGAGATAGGAATAACAACAACTATCGCCAAAGAGGAGACAACAATGGTTATCGCAAGCCCTACAATAACAATCAAGGAAATTCCTACAACAACAATCAGGGAAATTCAAATGGGCAGAAACCATACCGGCAAGGACCACCGGGGTTCTATGCTAAAGAGACTCCTAAAGGACCGTTTCCACCTAAAGACGATTTACATGAACTGATGAAACAACTCATGACAACAAACAATCAGTTTATGAAAACCACGATCAAGCGAATGGATGACACTGATTCCATCATCCGTAATCAAAGCGCTTCAATTAAGCAACTCGAAGGCACTATGGGACAACTAGCGAAAGTAGCCGGGACAGCTACCGAGCTTTACGGAAACAAATCCTCGAGATCACGTCAAAGCAGTTACCACCCGAAGTGGTAAAACTATCGATTCTTCTTTTACAGGTGTTACTAACAAAGTTCCTTTTAATTTTGAACATGTTAACGAAGAAGACGGACACGAGAACGCAGATAAACCGATAAATTCTGCCACTTCTGCATTTCAACCGGCGGCTGAAGAACGCCAGCCGGCGGCCAAATCTTTTCAGCGGCGGCTGATCCACTGGTCTCGAAGAAAAATCCACCTACTGCTACTACGAAGCCAAAAACCACACCGGGGTTTAAGGACTTCACGCCTTCTGTTCCATACCCTGATGCTTTGAAGAAGGACAAGGACACTGTCACGTACCACAAGTTTCTCGAGAACATGAAACAGCTTCACATTAATATTCCGTTTATTGAGGCGATTAATCAAATGCCAAAGTATGCAAAGTATTTGAAGGATCTTGTGACAAATAAGAGTAAGCTGGAAGACGCTTCCATGGTCACCATGAATGCCCGCTGTTCCGCATTGATGCAAAACAAGTTACCTTCGAAATTAAGCGATCCAGGCGCTATTTCTATTCCTTGTTTAATTGGAAACTTAATGCATTAGCTGATCTAGGAGCAAGTATTTCTTTAATGCCATATTCCATGTATGCTAGATTAGGTTTAGGAGAACCCAGACCTATTCGTATGTGCATTGAATTAGCTGACCGCTCTGTTCAATATCCTAGGGGAGTTGTTGAAAATGTTCTTGTTAAAGTTGACAAATTTGTGTTCCCTTGCGATTTTGTTATTCTTGATATGGTAGAGGACCCTAGAGTACCGATTATCCTATGACGTCCATTTTTAGCCACTTCTCACTCCTTAATTGATGTCTTTAACCGTAGAATCACAATGCAAGTAGGAGACGAGAAAGTTGTTTTTAATGTCAATGATTCCATGGACTATCCTTCTGTAGTAGATGATACTTGTTATTATTTAAATTGATGAGTTTGTGCAGATGTTACTGGAGGATGATCAGACTGATTCATTCCTTAATGAAGGCTGGAGTGGAGATTTTGACTTTGCAAAAGAGTTAGCTGAGTTTGATATGCTATTGGAGGAAGTCAAGTCTACACTGACCACCGAAAAGCAGGAAACAAACGAAGAAAAACCACCAGCAAAATCCAGCCGGCGGCTGTCTAAAGCCAGCCGACGGCTGAAGAGTCAACCGGCGGCTGTTTGTTCCCAGCCGGCGGCTGGATTACCCAGTACAGGGATTTCGGTTCACGGTGTTCCATGATCACGAGCTGAGATAATGGAGATTAAGACATCGATTGAAGAACCACCAAAACTGGAGTTGAAACCACTTCCGTCCCATCTGGAGTATGCGTATTTGCAAGGTACAAGTGACTTACCCGTTATTATTTCTTCTAACTTATCTTGTGGGGAGAAAGATCGTTTATTACAGGTACTTAAAGCTCATAAGCAAGCTCTTGCATGGAAGATCACTGACATTCGGGGGATTAATCCATCATTTTGTACGCACAAAATTTTAATGGAGACCGACTTCAAGCCGATCGTTCAACCGCTTCGACGTTTGAACCCGAAAGTGAAGGACGTTGTGAGGAAGGAAATCATCAAGTTGCTGGATTCGGGACTCATATACCCTATTTCTGACAGTCCATGGGTGAGTCCGGTGCATGTGGTTCCGAAAAAGGGAGGTATGACAGTCGTTGCCAACGAGAAGAATGAGCTGATTCCTACACGAACGGTAACAGGGTGGCGTGTCTGCATTGACTACCGAAAGTTAAATGACGCCACCCGCAAAGATCATTTCCCTTTACCATTTGTTGATCAAATGCTTGAACGGTTAGCCGGGAAAGCCTTTTATTGTTTCTTAGATGGTTTTTCAGGTTACTTCCAGATTCCCATTGAGCCGGAAGATCAAGACAAGACCACCTTCACGTGTCCCTTTGGCACGTTTGCCTATCGGAGAATGCCGTTCGGTCTGTGCAATGCACCTGCTACCTTTCAGCGGTGTATGATGGCAATCTTTCACGATATGGTGGAGCAATTTATGGAGATCTTTATGGACGACTTTTCGGTCTTTGGAGACTCATTTGATTCGTGCTTGGAACACTTGGAGAAGATGCTGGCAAGGTGCGAACAATCCAATTTGGTGCTTAACTGGGAGAAGTGCCATTTCATGGTCCTCGAAGGAATTGTTCTAGGACACAAAATTTCAAGTGCGGGGATCGAGGTGGATCAATCCAAAATTGAAGCTATTTCGAAATTACCTCCACCAACGAATGTCAAGTCGGTAAGGAGTTTTCTAGGTCACGCAGGTTTTTATAGACGTTTCATCAAAGATTTTTCTAATATTGCGCGACCCATGAATCAACTCCTAGAAAAGGATTGTAAATTTAATTTTTCTTCTTCTTGTTTAACTGCATTTAACATTTTGAAGGAAAGATTGATTTCAGCACCGATTATGACTAGTCCCAATTGGGATTTACCGTTTGAGCTGATGTGTGATGCGAGCGATTACGCGGTCGGAGCAGTTTTAGGACAACGGATTGATAAGAGATTTAAACCCATTTATTACTAAGCAAAACCCTTACAGATGCGCAGGAAAATTACACCACCACTGAAAAAGAACTGCTCGCTGTTGTTTTTGCGTTTGATAAATTTAGATCTTATTTAATTATGTCTAAAACTATTGTATTTACTGACCATTCTGCTTTGAAATTTCTTTTTAGAAAAAAGGATGCCAAACCACGATTACTCCGCTGGATTTTACTTTTGCAGGAATTTGATATTAAAATTCAGGACAAGAAAGGAGCGGAGAACTTGGCGGCTGATCATTTGTCTAGGTTGGAAAACCCGGAACTGGAGAGGCTAGATGAGTCAGTGATACGAGACACTTTCCCCGATGAAGCTCTGATGACGGTTAAAGTAAGTGACGAGGTACCTTGGTTTGCTGATATTGCCAATTACTTGGTTGCCAAAACCCTTCCCACGAATAAAACTTATCAGCAAAAGAAGCGATTCTTCGCTGATTTGAAACATTATTTTTGGGAAGACCCGTTTTTGTTTCGTGCTTGTGCAGATGGCGTAATTCGGAGATGTGTTGCTGGTGAAGAAAAGGACAAGATTTTACGCCATTGCCATTCGGGACCTGTAGGAGGACATCATGCCGCAAACTTCACAGCCAAACGTGTTTTTTATGTCGGGTTCTATTGGCCATCAGTGTACAAGGATGCTCAGGAATTTGTGAAGAAATGCGACGCCTGTCAACGGACCGGTAATATTTCTTCACGCGATGAGATGGCACAAACGGGCATCCAGGTATGTGAAATTTTCGATGTATGGGGTATAGATTTTATGGGACCTTTTCCTTCAAGTCGGGGAAATAAATATATTTTAGTAGCCGTCGACTACGTATCAAAGTGGGCCGAAGCGAAAGCTTTACCCACCAATGATGCGCGGGTCGTCGTCAATTTTTTAAAACAATTATTTTCCCGGTTTGGTACCCCTAAAGCTTTAATTAGTGATAGGGGTACACACTTTTGTAACGCCCAACTTGAGAAGGTGTTGAAACGATATGGAGTTAACCATAAGTTTTCAACAACTTATCACCCCCAAACAAGCGGACAAGTCGAGGTTACTAACCGAGGCTTGAAGTTCATTTTGGAAAAGTCCGTCGGTGCAAATCGTAAGGATTGGTCCGATAAGTTAGACGATGCTCTTTGGGCGCATAGGACAGGCTTATTAAACTCCAATTGGTTGTACTCCTTATCGTTTAATTTATGGTAAAGCATGTCACTTACCCGTGGAAATTGAGCATAAAGCCTATTGGGCTTTGAAGGCTGCCAATATGGAAATGATACCTGCAGGGAAGAACAGGTTCCACCAGATACAGGAGTTGGACGAGTTGCGCATGAACGCTTATGAGAACTCGTTATTTTACAAGGAACGGACGAAGAAATGGCACGATAAGCGTATCAAGACGGATAGGAACTTTATCGACGGTGATATGGTGCTACTCTATAATTCCAGATTGAAGCTATTTCCGGGGAAATTACGGTCGAGGTGGTCGGGGCCGTATATCGTGCTAGATGTATTCCCTTACGGTACGGTGGAAATTGCCAACGAAAAGGGCGAAAGTTTTAAGGTGAATGGGCATAGATTGAAGAAATATTATGCCGATGGACGTGACAACCAGTTTGATTTATTTGGAGACGACGAGGAGCTCGATCTCCATGAACGTGACGGTTAACAAACGTGGTTTGAGTCGAGCTTAACGACTCTTCACTAAACAAATAGCGCTTACGGGAGACAACCCGCTTCTTTTCCCTTTATTTTATTTTGTTCAGAAAAATCTAAAAAATACAAAAAAAAAAAATTAGAAAACAACAAAAAAACCAAAAATATATGTACACTACGTGTTTTTCTATTTTAATCTTTGATTTTTTGTTTCAGGTCCACTTAGATCATCATATGAGAGCTGCTAAACATATCGGACACCAGGTTAGATCGTGTTAAATCACCGAACGAAAAAACATTTTTTTGGAACAGAAAATTTAGCCGGCGGCTGAATTTATTTGGCCGGCGGCTAAAAGCCAGACGGCGGCTAAAAAATTCCAGCCGCCGGCTGAAACATCAGATTTAAAAAAAAAATATATATCTCGTTTTTCTCTCACATTTCACACTTCACACACACTTATCTCTTTCCTAACCGGCGGCTGAGAGTAAAATTCACCATTTTCGTCGTTTCAATTCCCTTTCTCTAATTCAAGGACCAAGGTATGGATTATTCACTCCTCTTTATTGTTTTTCTTTGATTTTTCATGAAGAACACAAATTGGAGGTTTTTCAAATCCGAAAATTTTATTGCTTGAATTTACAATTAATTGTTAGGATTCATTCCTTAGATGATTTGTATGCTTAGGCTTTGCTTAATTTTCAATTTCCATGGTTTAATTTTGTCGAGAATAATTGAAAAAATTGGGGTTTTTGCTAGGAGTTTGTAACTTGGTGTTACTTCAATTTGTTAGTTGGATTTATTTTTGCTACTGATTATTGGCTAGATTGAGTTTGAAAATCAAATTTCCATGTTATAATTGACGAGAAGGAATTGTGTATTTAAGTGAGTTTGGAATTGATAATTGAATCCTTGGTAGGATTTAGTTGGTTGAATTGGGATTATAGTTTCAGGATGTGGTTTAACAAATTCAGCGAGACTTATGTGTGCAAATTCGTGACTTGCATGCTATTTTTGATAGGGGTTCGTAAACAAACAGCACGAGCGGTTAACAGCAAAAAATGACAGCAATTAGGCATTTAGCCGGCGGCTGATTCTGGCCAGCCGGCGGTTGCCTTCCAGCCGGCGGCTGAAATCAGCCAGCCGGCGCCAAATATGGCTGTTTAAAAATTTATTGCTTTCTGTTTCAACTTGTTCTTGCGACCTTCTATTTTCTCGAACTGTTTATTACTACTAATATGGTTGTCCTGACTTGTTTTATGCAGATTATGGCCGCGCAAAATGTCCAGCAAGAGGTCCCTCCTCACTTTCCCGTTTACGACCCCACTCACCCATATCTACAAGTGGCCGAAGTAAGGCGAGGACTTACTCATCAAAGGAGGGAAGAAATCCAGAACAAGTTAACCAATATGCAACAATATCCAGTCTATGCCCCTAACGGTATTGATTGGACTTTCTTGAACGAGGTTATCCCACACGATTCACATTTTGAATCCGGAGCTGCTGAGATTTAGGAGATGTTAGAGTTCACTTATAAGGGATTTATCTGTAGAGCTTGGGATCGATTGTTCTCTATCAATGAGCCGATCTACATCGAGGCCACATATGAGTTCTATAGCTCCTTCACTTTCAACCACGCTGACACCGATCCTACCCACAAAACCGTATAATTTCTGTTAGGGGGAGAGGTTCGAAAGCTGACTCTAAAGGAGTTTGGGGAGAAACTTGGGTTATTTAACGTGGCTGATCTAGCACACCCAGATTTTGATGAGTTCATGGCTGAGGGGATTAAAACTCCCGACTATCGAGAAAACGCAGCAATTTGGTCCACCATAGCTAGTGGAGCGTTAAGCACCCTACGGGCCCCCTCATATACACAGCTTCGGGACCCGAAGGTTCGGGCCATTTTTGCTATGGTATGCTTGTTTGTCATTGGCAGGAAATCGGACATTGAAAAATGCCACAAGGAGGAACTATTCTGGTTAGGGTGCATTGTTCAGAAACGGCCCGTCAATGTCCCCTATGTGCTAGCTCGATGGATGACACATATACTGAAGGGCGCACGACCCGGAAGTGTGATTAGGGGAGGCCATTTTGTTAGTGCGATTGGTAGACGCTTGGCATTCCGGGGGGCAGGATTTGACACTTGTACCGCTTTGTCACCAGGGATGCGTCTTTTAGGGGCAGCTTGGTTTAAGTCAGCCGGTATCGTGACTCGGTTTGTAGCTCCTAGGGGCAATGTTAGCTATAGATGGGCTCCCATTAGACGGGATGAGGGAGCGAGCAGTAGTCAAGGTGTTGAGGAGTCCGATGATGAGGAGGATCCACCGGTTCAGGAGTTTGATTTGACGGCTCAGATGGCTGCTTTGACATCGAGTATGGGGCAGATGTCATCACGGTTCGACTCATTCACGGACCGCATGGAGGATCTTTACTACGATCTCAACTCCAACATCAGCCAAGTCAGCAGCCAGGTCGGGTACTTGCAGTCGGAGTTTGATAGCAGGAGCCGTTATCAGGATGAGGTATTATACCAGTACCACCAGCGTGCAGGTATTAGCTATCAGGCATACGACGGATCTTATCACTCTTTTGGCAGTAGCACTCCGATGGACCAGGACCAGCCATCCTCTTCCACCTTCGATGATCGCCACCATATGTGGTCCGCTGAGCACTACCAGTACCACCCTCCTACCGAGGCCCAACGACAGCAAGATGAGGAGGAACAGAGAGCCATTCGCGCGCCAGAGTGCATCTTGGACAGGACGATGGCCCGACATGTGATGATTTGGTGTTATATTTGTTTATTTCAGACTATTTTTATTTTTATTTCGTATGTATTATTGTTTGGGATTTTTGTATTGTGGTTGGATTATGTACTTTTTATTATTTATTTGTGGTACTTAATATGCGTGCATGTGTTTTTCCCATTTTAGAACACCACCGATTTTAGTGGAAGTAATGCCGAAAATCCGAATTTTCAATGGAAGCTATGCAGATTTTTTGAGGACGTTATGCTTTTACAGCCATACATTCTTTCCACTGCTATCTCCGTTCACAGCATTCGACATCTAAATGGGGGAGTTCTTTTTCCTTTCTCTTTTTTCTTTTTCCACTTATTTGCTGAAATTTTTTTACAATGAGGACATTGTATTGTTTAAGTGTGGGGAAGGGGTTAGGAAAGAATCTATTTGTCCTTAGGAACAATTTGTATGAAAATTTAAAATTTTTTGACATGTTTCTCGTAATTAGTTTTAACTAGTTGCATAACTAGGCACACCTACCCGTTACATAATTGTGAGGATTTGAGCCTTTATAGCATACATCTTATATGCTTTTATCTTCAATTGTTATGAGTGTGCCGGTGACTTGTAGACTTTAGAACTTGACACTGTATACGCTTCGAGGCTATGAATGAGCATAAGTTTTACTTATTAGTAACTAGGAAAGAGGCAAAAGAATTAGGATTGTTAAACAGTTGATTGGCCTATTCGTTTCTTATAGTCGGTAACTACACTGGTTATTTGACTCACACTACCTATCGAGCACTCGTTTTTAGTGTTTTTGACGTTTAGATACCATATTTGCGCCAAACCTTTTTCTTTTATCACCTTTCCATATATATTCCATAAATTGAGCCTAAATGTCTAAGTCGTTTAATCCAAATATTTTTGTTGAAAATTTTCCTCTTTCTTAACTTGATTGGTTATTAGACGGAATGTTATATATGATGGCGTGGAGTTGTTTAATTTACTTAAGTTCACGAAAGAAGTTACATGTGGATATAAGTTGAGACTTATTCATGATTTTGATGGACCTTTTGAGCGGTGTCTTTAATATAAAAAAAAAGAAAACTGAAAAAAAATATATTTATTAAAGCCCGTACTAGGTAGCCAATAATTGTTGAAGTAATTTAACGAAATTTGCGAGAAATAAAAATTCTCAATTGAAGCGTTGAAGAATTAAGGCGAAGTTTGGTCTTAGGAGTTTCATCAGAATGAGCCATTAGGGATAATCAATGGAGTTTTGAAAGTAATATGGTTTTTGACTAAAATATTTGGATTTGTAGACTAATTGGAATTTGATTGTTTCATATCGTTCATATTAATTCACTTTCATCCCATTTTTCCATTATTTTACCCATCACCCATTGATATGACCATAAGTCCTCTGAACTAGTTACTTAGACTCTATTGGTGGAGAAGCGTATCGTTATCAAGCCTATGATAGAATACTTGTCATGACTGAGCTTTGAGCGATTTCACATATATATTACACTTAGATTAGCTTTTTGAGTGATTGAGTGTTATACTTCCCAAATCGTGAGATGTTTAGTTATGCATTTAAATTTTGGCTTGGTAACCATTAAATTCATCTTCATAAATAATTTTTTTGTAATTTACTTGATTCGTTGGGTATTTTATTTTTTATTTGAAGATGTTTGTTTTGTTCTAAATCTAATAGTTTACTTGAGGACAAGTAAGATTCAAGTGTGGGGAATTTGATGTGCCTGAAATAATCTATATTTTGTAGCCACATTTATCACATTTCCGCTCGTTTTCTGCAACTTTTGTTATGATTTGGTATATTTTCAGTAATAATTGCAGATTAGAGTTATATTTGGATCATGGAGCGAAAAGGAGTTGAAACCGGCTTGAAACGGAGACAAACGAGCAAGAAAATGGAAGTTTGGAAAACAGCCGGCGGCTGAAGCATTTTAGCCGGCGGTTGAATTAGATTTTCCACATTTGTTCTAAACGTGCCGGGGAAGCAACTTTTTCACCCGTGCAATCCAGCCGCCGGCTGAATTCAGCCAGCCGTCGGCTAAAATGGCGTGTTCAGTTATCTATAAATAAGGCTTCTAGGGTTCGGGTTTTAAACACATTATTCATTATTTTCAACCTACATCCATTCTGGAAAGCTACAAGGAGAGTCCTAGAAGCCGTTGATCACATGGAAGCTTTGGTTAATCATCATTAATCATCTTTGAAGTTAGCAACTGTTTGGTTTGAACTTTTATGCATTATTATCTTGATACAATGTTTTGTTTTAAGACTATTATTGTTATTTGTTTACAATCCAACATGAGCTAAACTCATTAAGCCATTGCTTGGATTGTTGAACCTGGATTTATGTTTTAATCAAGTTTATGTTTGAACTAATTGGTTTTTCTATTATTGTTTACGTTTAATCGAGATCCATGCTTATTCAAAGTTATTAAATCTACTACTTAGCGTGATTGATAGATCTATAACATAACTAGCGTTCTTATAAGTTTATCAGTTATTTACGATTATATGATTTATTAGATAATTGTAGCTTGAGACTTAACTGAGATAGGCTAAGATATTAGTGATTTAATGAAATGAATGAACATGACAATTATATCAAAATTGAATAATTGAGACTTTTTTTAATTCGTAGTCGACAGATTAAATTGTAAACAATAGTGACATTAAAGCACAATTTAGAGTGGATAGTCTAAGATAGCTCTTGATGTACGATCATTCGTATGACCTTTCTCTAAAATTGTAGGATTAGATAACTCTAGCGGGAAATCTAGTTATCATAGAAATCACAGTTAAACCAATCAAACATATTCTTGTTAATCATGATCCAGGTGAAACGTAATTCCAAGTAATCGTTGCTTTCTAAATATTGATTAAATCTAGAAGACTTTTCAAAACAATTTTTCATCCATAAATTCACTTAGTTAATTAAATTGCTATTTACTTTAGTTATTTGTTTTCTGAAATATGTTCTCACAGAACTAAAACGCCCCCCATATTTACTTGCTTTATTTAGTTTAATTATATAATTTGGGATAACGGATATAAATACACGTTCCCTGAGTTCGATCTGGACTTACTGATTCTATATTATCGTACGATCAGGTACACTGGCTGTATTGTGTGTTAATCTACATTGGTAAAATCCTTTTCTAAACTTTAATTAATTTTATGTTATAAAATACACATCAGCATACGAGCTTTGATGAATGATTCCCCGCTCTTGACAGAAGTTTTTCATGGAAGAGTTACAAAATTCTCCCCGTATCACGTTTAAATTAGGGTTTTTACCATGTTACAAAATGATTTGAACTTAGTAAACACTTCAGACTTTGTTTTTAAAAGATAAGTCCATGTCATTTGAGTACGACCATCTATAAACAAGAGGAAATAACGAAAAATTTGTCCCCCTTCAATTTTTGCGGGACCCCAAACATCAGAATGAATTAACAAAAAAGGAGAATCAACTCGAGTATCATTTGGTTTAAACGTTTGTCTATGACTCTTTGCCAGAATACAAGTATCACAATGAAAGACTTTATTCTTAAAAAATAAATGCGGAAATAATTGTTTCAAATAACCAGAGGACGGATGTCCTAGTCTTCGGTTCCATAACCAAGTTTTCCTATCGTTGGACCCATGAGTAAGCAAAACAGAGCCTTGTTGAGTAACTTCATCGACGTAGTACAGTCCTTGTCTTTCAGTACCACGCCCAATGATCTTCCCCGTCCTAATATCCTGCAAGATGCAAAAAGTGGGGTGTATTAATACCACACTGTTTAATTCTTTCGTAACATGACTAACGGATAATAACTTGTGTGATAATGATGGCACATAAAGACATCTAGAGAGTCGTAATTCTTTCGATATTTCAATGGTTCCCCCTCCTTTAACTGGTAGGATTTCCCCATTAGCTGTGTGAATTCTTGTTTTATCAACTCTATAGTTGGACGTTAGATCGGTGATATCAAATGTCATTGTATCGGTGGCACCACAATCAAAAATCCAAGAAGTGCAATTGGAATCTTTGGTTGCAACATGAGCTTTGCCAGAAAGAGACTCATATTGTTCTTTTTTTAAATCGTAATCATTTAACTTATCGAGTAAGTTTTTATTAAAAATTTTTGGATTTAAAAAGGAATTATTACCCGGAGGGTTTGGTGTAAAAAGACCACACCCTATACCTGGTTCTGGTGCGCCATCGATACTCTTTTCTCCTCCGCCTCCAGTTTCACTGCTTCTGACAGCGGCCACAACTTTTCCAGTCTTGGAGGTCTTGTGATTCTCATTCCACCATTCTGGATATCCGACGATTTTAAAGCATTGCTCTTTGGTGTGTTTTGACATACCACACTCTTCACACTTGAGCTTGCTTTTATCTACCTTTGATTGGGTCCATCGCCGGTGGTATTTAGCCCAGCTGCCACACCCATATCCGCCTCATGATTCCCGACAATAATAACTTGGTGAGCGTTTTCTTTCCTGACCGTAGTGTTAGGATCTGTCGAACTATACTTGTACGAATACAATTGTGTAGACCTAGATCTATCAAAGAAGTTGCAGTAGATCAACACTTTGATATTAACAAGGGTTAATTGATTAAGAGTTTATGTATACGTATGAATGAACACAAACGTTAAGAATTAAGAACACAAGAGATTTCACCAATAACCTCAATCTATTAATCGTAACAATGAATAATAGACGTGTGTTTACAAATGTGACGTCCCGTCAATTTGAGGTACTTGAGTTACCGTCATTATTTATATTTTATTCGCAATTGATTTCGACCCTTGTATTTCGCTTTGTTTTGCTCACGATTTGCTGTTATTGAGTATCGGGTTTTATGTATTTGCTAAAGTGTCCCTCGAGACGTAATAATATTAGTTTATCTAAGTGCCAATTAGTTAGTATCCTCATAATTATAAGTTAGAAGGTTTATGCCAAATTTGTCGGTTATCGGATCCTTTATCCTCGAGTTATCGCACTTTTACTCTTGTGTACTCTTTTACCGAAATCGTGCGAATCTCGAAATCGAAAGTGAAAATATAAAATTAAATGAACCTAATATAAGGTAAATCAAAGTGTGAACTTTCCTAAGTTCAACGCAAAAAGAATCGGGAACTTTCGGCGAACGAAACTCCTTAACGATCGCGAAAACGAAAATCAGAAAATGCTGGAAAATCGCCCGGTGCGCAGCACCAGGGCATAGGTGCGCAGCACCACTTCCCAGAATTCAAAAATTTTCACTTTTGGTCCTTATCTCGTTTTACCCATCCACCACCCAAACCAACCAATAGAAATTCGACCTTTTGCTCTGATTTCTGCCAGATTATCAGTCCCAAAGTGTATTATTACACTTTCCTTTTCATTTTATTTCTTTTTCATTTTCTTAATTCCAAAACACACACACACATTTACTTCCTTCATTTTTCTCTCTAGTTTCTCTCTATCAATCACCTCTTCCAGAAACATTTCACCATTAAAATCCATTTCCAATCCATACAAAACGTTCTAGACTTCAAGAGAAACTAAGGGGTGTTGTTCATACCGAAAAGGGACCACTTTTGCAAAGGTTTTGGAGCTCTATATCCGTCCAAAACATCATCCAAGTGTTTCCTCCGGTAGAAATCACTTTCTTATCATTCTTTACTGTTTTTATTAATTGCATGTATGATCTAAGCCATAAAAATGAGTTTTTGTAAAGATTTATATCACTTTGTTTACAAAAACGATTTTTATATAAACACTACTTAGATCTATGTTTTTGTGGGTAAAAGTTATTTAGAAACCATAAAAATGATGTTTTATAAGTTATCTACTGGATGCATGTCGAAATCTTTGAGTTACAAAACGATTTTAGCAAGAAAAACACGAATCGGGAAAATGGCAGCAGCCAGGTGCGCAGCACCTGTGCCCAGGTGCGCAGCACCGGGCTGCTGACCTCCCGAAAATGTGTCGTTTACTCGCTTAAAACTTGTATTCACGTTCTGGTCTTTTGTCAATAATGTTTTGGGGCTGAGATGAGTAAAAACAGTATTAATGGTGACATTTGGTACATTCAAATCCTTCGTTTTACTAATATTTGGCGTTGTTGTGTTTCGGAGGCGGATATTCTCATCGTTGTACCACCGAAGTTGTCATTCCAAATTCTGGTCAAATCAAGCGGAGTTAGCGGTATAACTTGTTACTCTTGTGAATCTTGTGATTTCATTATATGTGTATTATTCGGTTTTAGCCTTGAAAATCGGTTAGGATAAATTATTAGACCAACACTCGTGCGTTTGATCGATTTGGACAAAATGTTAAAGTATAAGTAACCAAAGTATTATGTAAAGCTAAATATGGTATTATGTATTGTGTATAATGGTTTAAAATGCATGGTTGTTAGCGGGAAAGTGATTGAATAAATGGACTAATATTTTATGGCGCGGAAGCGCTGCCGAAATTTCATCTCACAACTTTTTACGACTTAAAACACTTATGTAAATAAATCGTATACCAAAGTAACATATTATACAAAAACATTGTCTTTGGACTCAAAGACACCGACGAAATCTCGAATGTCATAATATTACTTAAATGGACATTTTAAACCTTTGCGATACTTTAAACTTCGTCTCAATTTAATCATTGTTTTAAGTCATCAAAATGTGATTTTACGACAAACTTTATAAATGGTTTTGAAAGACATTTTACTCAAAACATTTTGGTATGAAAAGACTTCAAATTATTCAAAGTGTCAAATTGGACTTTTAATTTGATTTTGACTTTAATAAGTCAACTTAATTGACATTTGACTCTTATGAGTCAACATAATTTAAATTTGACTTTCATAAGTCAACCTATTTGACCTTTGACTTTTATAAGTCAACATCTTTAATCTTGGTCAACTTAATGAACATTTATATTAATAATCCTTTCGACTCGGAGTTATCATTTGCTTCCAACGGTCGCTGTTGACGTGAAAGATCGATATCTTACCGATCGGCCCTTTCTGGCGCGGAACATCGTCTTCTTAATCCGTCATCCTTATTCGATTTATTAAACGTTGGAATATTATATTAAACGTAATCTTAACCGACAAGGCTAAACCGGACCTAGACTTATAGAGGTACTGAGACTGTGTGTTTATTGTTTAAGGCACTTAGACGGTGGGATTGTGAGCCTGTGATTGTATTTACCCGAGATTTGCTGGAATTGTACTGTGAGTTATTCGTAGCCCTTGTCTTAAATATTTTGGGCTGTAAAGCGTATTTTAAAATGTCTGCTTGTATGCGGAATGTTGTTGATTATCTTGTTTGCCTAGTGGATTAGGTCTGCCTTAGATTAAGCCATTAGCCCTTGTTGGGGCCCCCTGATACACTTGTTAAGCTTTGAGCCCAACGGTTTTACATATATATAGATCTATATGGGTTATAGACCTAACCCTCTCTGCTCGGTAGAATGTTTCTAGGAGTGGAAGTTATGGCCGGTTAATTTAATTGTTACCTTTGGTTGGCGACCTCAGGATTTGGGGTTGTACGGTCAGGTTCAGTGTATGAATAGTCTAGGCAAAGTACCTCTCACTATTGGTTGTTGAAAACAAGATATATCATTTGAAATTAACGTTGTTTGATGAAAACTGTCGATGGGTCAACTTTTACTTTAAAATTGCGAATAATTCACCAACATGTTGTTGATGTCGTTTTAACGCTTTGCAGGAAATTGAGGATTTCCGTGATCATGCCATAGTTTATTTTTGGATCGCTTGCTTTGGGGAAATTTGAATTTGAATTGTTTATTGTAATTTCCATGACGATCCTTTTGTTGATTTCTTTTGGAATTGTATTCGTACTTGGCGCCTCATCGCCTTGACTTATTGATGTATTTTGTAACATTTGGCATGATCAATTTAATTTGATGTTTTGTTTATCGGTTATATTGTTGTAATCTTGACTTTGATATTATAACTGGAACGCCCTGCGTTTCCGCTTCCAAGCGGGGTGTGACAGAAGTTGGTATCAGAGCCAAAGGTTATAGCGAACCGAGTGATTTTAACTGAGTAAATCACTTGGACTATGACCATAGGCTTGTTGAATCGATTTTCTCTGATTGCAATGTGTGCACTATTTTTCATACGTGTTTATTTCGCGTTGATTTTGTGGCGTTTGGCCTTGTTTTTGCACACATTTGCTGATCGAATTTCTTTCCTTTTATTTTAGGACGATGGCGCCTAAGAGGAGAGTTGCGACACGAAGTTCTTCTAGACGTGCTACTGCGAACGCGAGGGCTAATACCGCGAGTCAGAATGCGAGAGCGAATACGTCGAACTCAAGAAGGAACAATGTGGAGAACAATGAATCGAATCCTGACATGGCTCAGATGATTGCTCAGCAGCTAGCGGCGATGATGCCCGAGCTTGTAGCTCAACTTCGAGAGGGCACCGCCCAAGCTAATGGTTCGGGTTCCGGAAACCCTGAGCCGGTGGTTACTAATGAAGGTCCTGAGTTGGTTGTTAATAACAACGGCCCTGAGCCGGTTGTCAATAACGAGGGTCCCGAAGTCGTGATCACTGGATCGGGTAGAGCAGAGGGCTCAGCTCGTCGTGCTGAATGCACAATGAAGACCTTTATGAGCTGCAAAGCCCCGGAGTACCGCGGAAATGAGGGAGCGACTGGAACGCTTCAGTGGATGGAGAAGCTAGAATCTATTTTCGATGCTATCGACTGTGCGGACAAAGATAGAGTCCGATTCGCTACGTTTGTGTTTCAAGGAACGGCTCTGACATGGTGGAACTCGGTCGTGAATGTGCGAGGCCGAGCGGAAATTAAGACCATGACTTGGGAACAATTGAAGGAGTTAATGATTATTGAGTATGTACCTGAATCCGAGATTCAGAAGTTGGAAGATGAACTGTGGAACTTGACCATGGTTGGGTCAGATATTCAGGGATACACAACGCGTTTTCACGCTTTGTCCCAACTGGTTCCACACTTGGTTCGACCGGAGCTCAAACGAATCGGTCGCTACACTCACGGATTACCCCCAGCAATCCGTAAGAGTGTCCTGTCCAGCAAACCGAGCACGTTTCAGAGCGCGGTTGAGATTGCGATCACCTTGACTCAGAATGCGGTCCGAGATGGTGAACTACCCCCGATGATTGTTAAGCAAAACTCCAGTGGGAAACGGAGTGGGGGAAACCGCAATGAGGATTCAAGGAAGAAGTTTAGGAGGAATGATGCTCCTCAAGCTGTGAAATCTTATGCTGCTGTGGCAACGGGTACCCAGGGTAAGTACCCGCAGTGTGGTCGGTGTAGTAGGTATCACACCAAGGAAGTAGCTTGTTGGGAATGCAGTATTTGCAAGAAGTTGGGCCACACGGACAAGTTTTGTAAGGCCTTTAAGGGAAAGTGTTTTGGATGTGGTTCCCCGGATCATCATAAGGACAAATGTCCTAAGTTAGCTGCAGCTGGTAATGCTCCTCGTGGTAGAGCGTTTGTTGTGGGAGCCAAGGAGGCTCAGCAGGACCCACACGTTGTTACAGGTACGTTTCTTGTCTGTGGTCGACCTGCGTTTATCTTATTTGATTCTGGTGCGGATAGAAGTTTTATATCTGATGAGTTTAGGACTATGATTCCCTGTAAGTCTATACCTTTAATACCTTCTTTTGAGATAGAATTGGCTGATGGCGAGTTCTTGCATGCGTCTGAGTTACTTTCCGACTGTAGTGTTAGTTTCGACGACCACTCTTTTCCTATCGACTTAATTCCGATTAGGTTAGGTAGTTTCGACGTAATTATCGGCATGGATTGGTTAGAGACGCATCGTGCGGAGATCGTATGTTTCGAGAAGATGATCCGTATTCCGTTACCGCATGGAGAGCCGCTTTTAGTTCAAGGAAATAAGGCAGGGAAGCGTCTTAAGATCGTCTCGTGTATGAAAGTCCGGGAGTACATTAAACGGGACTGTTCACTCTTTCTTGCACATCTGGTGAAGAAGGATAACACTGAGAAGCTGGAGGAGAAGCCAGTAGTGTGTGATTTCCCCGACGTATTCCCAGAGGATTTACCTGGTTTACCGCCTAGACGTGAGGTAGAGTTTAGGATCGACTTAGTTCCCGGAGCAGCGCCAGTGGCAAAGGCTCCTTATCGGTTAGCACCTTCGGAGATGTTAGAGCTCTCTAAGCAGATCCAGGAGTTAGTGGATAAAGGTTTCATTAGACCGAGTTTCTCTCCGTGGGGCGCGCCGGTACTCTTTGTGAAGAAGAAGGATGGTTCGATGAGATTGTGTATAGATTACCGAGAGCTGAATAAGCTGACAGTAAAGAACCGCTATCCTTTACCTCGTATAGATGATTTGTTCGATCAACTTCAAGGTTCATGTTTCTTTTCTAAGATTGACTTGCGATCCGGTTACCATCAGTTGAGAGTGCAGGAGGAGGACGTTCCGAAGACTGCTTTTCGGACGCGATACGGTCATTATGAGTTTTTAGTTATGCCATTCGGTCTCACGAATGCGCCTGCAGCATTTATGGAAATGATGAACCGTATCTGCCGTCCTTACCTCGATAAGTTTGTGATAGTATTCATCGATGATATTCTGGTTTATTCTCGTAGCCGTGAGGAACACGAGGAACACTTGAGAATAGTGTTGGAGTTGCTCAGGAAGGAACAGCTTTACGCTAAGTTCTCGAAGTGTGAGTTTTGGTTAACTGAGGTCCAGTTTCTCGGCCACGTGGTTAGCAAGGAAGGCATCCACGTGGATCCTGCCAAGATTAAGGCCGTCAGAGATTGGGTTGCTCCTAAGACGCCCACCGATATCCGTTCATTTCTGGGTCTAGCAGGTTATTACCGTCGCTTTATTGAGAACTTTTCAAAGATAGCTTCGCCGATGACGAAATTGACCCAGAAGAACGAGGAGTTTGTTTGGGGTGCCGAGCAGGAAGAAGCTTTTCAGTTATTAAAGAAGCGGTTGTGTGATGCTCCTATCTTGAGTCTTCCCGAGGGTACCGAAAATTTTGTTGTATATTGCGATGCTTCGCATAAGGGACTCGGGTGCGTGCTGATGCAGAATGGAAAGGTCATTGCCTATGCCTCTCGTCAGTTAAAGATTCATGAGAAGAACTACACAACCCATGATTTGGAATTAGGCGCAGTTGTTTTTGCTTTGAAGATTTGGCGCCATTACCTGTACGGTACTAAGTGTACGGTGTTCACCGATCATAAGTCGTTACAGCACATCTTTGATCAAAAGATGTTGAATATGAGGCAACGCCGATGGGTGGAATTGCTTAACGATTATGATTGTGAGATTCGTTATCATCCGGGAAAGGCTAATGTAGTAGCCGATGCGTTAAGTCGCAAGGAATCGGTTAAGCCGGTGAGAGTTCGAGCTATGATGGTTTCTATTCAGTCGAGTTTGAAGACTCGTATTATTCAGGCACAGCAGGAGGCTCTCACCGAGGATCGTCTGAAGGACGAAGGATTATTTAGTCTGGCACGTCAGTTGGAGCCGAAAGACGACGGTGTGTTGTATTTCTTAGGTCGTATTTGGGTTCCCGTCGGTCTTAGGCAGTTGATATTGGATGAAGGTCACAAGTCGAATTACTCTGTTCATCCCGGAGCGGATAAGATGTATCACGACTTGAAAGATTTTTACTGGTGGCCTGGTATGAAGAGGGCGATTGCCGAGTATGTAGGCAAGTGTTTGACATGTTCTAGAGTTAAGGCTCAGAATCAGAAGCCTTCTGGCCTTCTTCAGCAGCCGGAAATCCCACAGTGGAAGTGGGAGAATATTACTATGGATTTTGTTACAAAACTTCCTAGGTCTTCAGGAGGTTATGATGCTATTTGGGTCATTGTTGACCGACTGACTAAGTCAGCGCATTTTCTACCTATTCGAGAAGATTACCGGATAGAGAAGTTATCTAGGTTATATATTGATGAGATCGTGGCCAGGCATGGAATTCCTGTATCTGTAATTTCTGATCGCGACGCGCGTTTTACTTCGAGGTTCTGGCAGACGCTACAGCGAGCTTTAGGAACGCGTTTAGATATGAGTACGGCTTATCACCCTCAGACCGATGGACAGAGTGAGCGCACGATTCAGACGTTGGAGGATATGCTACGCGCGTGTGTTTTAGATTTTGGCGGGAGTTGGGATAGACATTTACCGTTGGTCGAGTTTTCGTACAACAATAGTTACCACTCCAGTATTAATTGCGCGCCTTTTGAAGCTCTTTACGGTCGTAAGTGTAGGTCTCCACTCTGTTGGGCTGAGATTGGTGATAGCCAGATTACGGGTCCCGAGTTGATCCAGGAGACGACTGATAAGATATTTAGGATCAAGGATCGTCTAGTAGCCGCGAGAGATCGCCAGAAGAAGTACGCGGATTTACGTCGGAAGCCTTTGGAATTCAAGGTCGGCGATATGGTGTTGTTGAAGGTTTCTCCTTGGAAGGGCGTGTTTCGTTTTGAGAAGCGCAGCAAGTTAAGTCCACGTTTTACGGGTCCGTTTAAGATTTTGTCTCGTGTTGGACCAGTGGCTTACCGTATTGAGTTGCCACCTGAGTTGAGCGGTGTGCACAACGTGTTTCATGTATCGCATCTCAAGAAGTGTCTTGCTGACGAGTCATTGATTGTCCCTTTAGAGAAACTAAGTTTGGATGATTCGCTTCACGTAATAGAGGAGCCGGTAGAAATCGTTGACCGAGAAGTCAAGCGTCTGCGGCGGAGTCGGATTCCTATTGTAAAGGTCCGATGGAACTCTAAGATTGGAGCCGAGTTTACGTGGGAACGGGAAGATGAAATGCAGCGGAAATATCCCCACCTCTTTGCTAGTAGCGATGCCCAATAGTAATTTCGAGGACGAAATTCTTTTAACTGGGGGAGGCTGTGACGTCCCGTCTATTTGAGGTACTTGAGTTACCGTCATTATTTATATTTTATTCGCAATTGATTTCGACCCTTGTATTTCGCTTTGTTTTGCTCACGATTTGCTGTTATTGAGTATCGGGTTTTATGTATTTGCTAAATTGTCCCTCGAGACGTAATAATATTAGTTTATCTAAGTGCCAATTAGTTAGTATCCTCATAATTATAAGTTAGAAGGTTTATGCCAAATTTGTCGGTTATCGGATCCTTTATCCGCGAGTTATCGCACTTTTACTCTTGTTTACTCTTTTACCGAAATCGTGCGAATCTCGAAATCGAAAGTGAAAATATAAAATTAAATAATATAAGGTAAATCAAAGTGTGAACTTTCCTAAGTTCAACGCAAAAAGAATCGGGAACTTTCGGCGAACGAAACTCCTTAACGATCGCGAAAACGAAAATCAGAAAATGCTGGAAAATCGCCCGGTGCGCAGCACCAGGGCATAGGTGCGCAGCACCACTTCCCAGAATTCAAAAATTTTCACTTTTGGTCCTTATCTCGTTTTACCCATCCACCACCCAAACCAACCAATAGAAATTCGACCTTTTGCTCTGATTTCTGCCAGATTATCAGTCCCAAAGTGTATTATTACACTTTCCTTTTCATTTTATTTCTTTTTCATTTTCTTAATTCCAAAACACACACACACTTTTACTTTCTTCATTTTTCTCTCTAGTTTCTCTCTATCAATCACCTCTTCCAGAAACATTTCACCATTAAAATCCATTTCCAATCCATACAAAACGTTCTAGACTTCAAGAGAAACTAAGGGGTGTTGTTCATACCGAAAAGGGACCACTTTTGCAAAGGTTTTGGAGCTCTAAATCCGTCCAAAACACCATCCATTCATTTACATCCGGTAGAAATCACTTTCTTATCATTCTTTACTGTTTTTATTAATTGCATGTATGATCTAAGCCCTAAAAACGAGTTTTTGTAAAGATTTATACCACTTTGTTTACAAAAACGATTTTTATATAAACACTACTTAGATCTATGTTTTTGTGGGTAAAAGTTATTTAGAAACCATAAAAATGATGTTTTATAAGTTATCTACTGGTTGCATGTCGAGATCTTTGAGTTACAAAACGATTTTAGCAAGAAAAACACGAATCGGGAAAATGGCAGCAGCCAGGTGCGCAGCACCTGTGCCCAGGTGCGCAGCACCGGGCTGCTGACCTCCCGAAAATGTGTCGTTTACTCGCTTAAAACTTGTATTCACGTTCTGGTCTTTTGTCAATAATGTTTTGGGGCTGAGATGAGTAAAAACAGTATAATGGTGACATTTGGTACATTCAAATCCTTCGTTTTACTAATATTTGGCGTTGTTGTGTTTCGGAGGCGGATATTCTCATCGTTGTACCACCGAAGTTGTCATTCCAAATTCTGGTCAAATCAAGCGGAGTTAGCGGTATAACTTGTTACTCTTGTGAATCTTGTGATTTCATTATATGTGTATTATTCGGTTTTAGCCTTGAAAATCGGTTAGGATAAATTATTAGACCAACACTCGTGCGTTTGATCGATTTGGACAAAATGTTAAAATATAAGTAACCAAAGTATTATGTAAAGCTAAATATGGTATTATGTATTGTGTATAATGGTTTAAAATGCATGGTTGTTAGCGGGAAAGTGATTGAATAAATGGACTAATATTTTATGGCGCGGAAGCGCTGCCGAAATTTCATCTCACAACTTTTTACGACTTAAAACACTTATGTAAATAAATCGTATACCAAAGTAACATATTATACAAAAACATTGTCTTTGGACTCAAAGACACCGACGAAATCTCGAATGTCATAATATTACTTAAATGGACATTTTAAACCTTTGCGATACTTTAAACTTCGTCTCAATTTAATCATTGTTTTAAGTCATCAAAATGTGATTTTACGACAAACTTTATAAATGGTTTTGAAAGACATTTTACTCAAAACATTTTGGTATGAAAAGACTTCAAATTATTCAAAGTGTCAAATTGGACTTTTAATTTGATTTTGACTTTAATAAGTCAACTTAATTGACATTTGACTCTTATGAGTCAACATAATTTAAATTTGACTTTCATAAGTCAACCTATTTGACCTTTGACTTTTATAAGTCAACATCTTTAATCTTGGTCAACTTAATGAACATTTATATTAATAATCCTTTCGACTCGGAGTTATCATTTGCTTCCAACGGTCGCTGTTGACGTGAAAGATCGATATCTTACCGATCGGCCCTTTCTGGCGCGGAACATCGTCTTCTTAATCCGTCATCCTTATTCGATTTATTAAACGTTGGAATATTATATTAAACGTAATCTTAACCGACAAGGCTAAACCGGACCTAGACTTATAGAGGTACTGAGACTGTGTGTTTATTGTTTAAGGCACTTAGACGGTGGGATTGTGAGCCTGTGATTGTATTTACCCGAGATTTGCTGGAATTGTACTGTGAGTTATTCGTAGCCCTTGTCTTAAATATTTTGGGCTGTAAAGCGTATTTTAAAATGTCTGCTTGTATGCGGAATGTTGTTGATTATCTTGTTTGCCTAGTGGATTAGGTCTGCCTTAGATTAAGCCATTAGCCCTTGTTGGGGCCCCCTGATACACTTGTTAAGCTTTGAGCCCAACGGTTTTACATATATATAGATCTATATGGGTTATAGACCTAACCCTCTCTGCTCGGTA
The DNA here is from genome assembly GCA_910822075.1 of Senecio squalidus. Taxonomy (NCBI): domain Eukaryota; kingdom Viridiplantae; phylum Streptophyta; class Magnoliopsida; order Asterales; family Asteraceae; genus Senecio; species Senecio squalidus. Next base: position 28,888,602 of record CAJVGC010000060.1, on the reverse strand, counting down.
GAATGTTTCTAGGAGTGGAAGTTATGGCCGGTTAATTGATTGTTACCTTTGGTTGGCGACCTCAGGATTTGGGGTTGTACGGTCAGGTTCAGTGTATGAATAGTCTAGGCAAAGTACCTCTCACTATTGGTTGTTGAAAACAAGATATATCATTTGAAATTAACGTTGTTTGATGAAAACTGTCGATGGGTCAACTTTTACTTTAAAATTGCGAATAATTCACCAACATGTTGTTGATGTCGTTTTAACGCTTTGCAGGAAATTGAGGATTTCCGTGATCATGCCATAGTTTATTTTTGGATCGCTTGCTTTGGGGAAATTTGAATTTGAATTGTTTATTGTAATTTCCATGACGATCCTTTTGTTGATTTCTTTTGGAATTGTATTCGTACTTGGCGCCTCATCGCCTTGACTTATTGATGTATTTTGTAACATTTGGCATGATCAATTTAATTTGATGTTTTGTTTATCGGTTATATTGTTGTAATCTTGACTTTGATATTATAACTGGAACGCCCTGCGTTTCCGCTTCCAAGCGGGGTGTGACAACAAACGACACAGGGATCTATATTTATAGATCTTGAGGAAAACCCTAATTAAGATTAGGTTAAATCTAAAGAAATCTACGAAGATAATTATCAATATACTGTTTACATAATTATCTCCTTACAATACGCTAACAATGTTTATCAACTAAGCAGTACTAAAACAGACGTGAATCGTAGAAAGTCCTCTCCATGCAGGCCATGCAGCCAGTATAAACTATCTACAAGTCTTAAGTTATATAGCAGCGAGTCACCAGTATTAATCTTCAACATTATTAATCTTTGCCAGTACTAATAACATGACTAGTAACAAAAACCTTGTAAACCCAACAATCTCCCCCTAAACTTCTGCATTCACCAAACTGCACAAGTTTCTTCAAATCAAAAATATGGAGAATGTTGCCAATACATTTACCTGGATACATTGAGTTTATATGATTAGTTATTTGACATCTAATCTTCCGAAGTAGCTGAATAGCTTCTTCAGAACTTTGACCGGCTTTCAACTTGATGTCTAGCATAATGATCATGGTGTTCACCCCATGATTATATTTCTTCTCAACAATAAAATAGTGTGTTGACCCATCACTTCTGCTTAAAGAGTATACCCCACAGCTTTAATAGTGTCTCCATTCCAAAACAGGGATAAACCTTAACACTTTCTCTGGAACATTCTCAGGCTTAAACATAACTTCAAGTACTTCCATAAGCTTATCCTGATGATCAAGGACAATACCTTTTCCATTATTGTAGTCTCTGCAACCAATGAGGAACAAATCCACCAAGTCTTTACGACTTATGTTCCTGATAATCTCTAGGTGACTGTAATATATCCTGAAGCTCTTATCTTCTCTGACAAGTTTGTACCCATTTTTGCCATTTACCACCACTGCAAACCATTTCAAAATGGGCACTTCAAAGAAGGTTGTTGCACAATTCATGTCTTCAGAATGTATGACCAGAGTCTTCATGTCATCAAAAACTTTGTCAGCAGCCTCATTCACCTGTTCATCTGAGATTTCTGAAACACAACCAAACACATGCTCACCAGTAGTATCTTCAATCTTTACCTTGGCAATCTTTGGTTTTTTTTCCCTCCTTATCAGCTTCCTGAGAATGTTGACTTGTATATTTCTTTCTTTGCTCAGTTTTACTTGTACCAGTACCTTCACCAGTACTAACACCTTCTACTGTCGGTTTTGACCTTTTGGCAGTAGGAATGTCACCTGGATATTTTCTTTTCATTGGTACAAACCGAGGTTTATCTTTTTCTTTCTCCATTCTTGGTCCTGCTTCCTTACTTTTACTAGGTTGGACCACCTTATACCTTCTGTCTCTTGCAGCTTTTAGAGTACGTTCTCTCTCTCTTTCTTGTCTTTCTCTTTCTTCTTGGGTAGCCTTCAGAAAACGTTTTTCTTTGATGTATAATGACAACACATTGTCAAGCTTCATTGGCCCCAGCTGCTTTCCACTGTATTTCCCAGTAGCCTTCAAGAAATCAGTGTATTTCTTTTTATCTTCAGCTCTTGTTTTGTTTCTTTTGATGGTACTCTTGCTTCTTTCCTCTTCTCTTTTCTTCTTTTGTAGCAGGAGTTCATCTCTTTCAAGAACTTTCTGGGCAAGCTCAGCATCTGCCTTTTCTTGAGCTTTAAGTTTAAGTTCTTCCTGAATCTGCTCATCTGCCATCTTTTGAGCATGAATAGCATCCTCCTCAACAATCTTCTTCAACCTTTCTCTTTCATCCTGAGTAGGTTCTCGATTCTGGTATTCTTGTTCAAGTTTCTTTAGTAGATCAGAAGATGCTCTTTCCTGTTCCATTCTTTCTCTCTCCAATTCTGCTAATCTGGTTTTCTCATCTCTTTCTGCAGCAGCAATCTCTCTCTGTCGTCTTTCTTCTTCCTCCTTCTCTTCTTTGGATTTCTCCACAACCTTTGCTTTGCCTTTATCATGGTGTTCTGGGTCATCAAGGTTAAACTTTTGAAGTCTTCCCTTCTTTGTAGTGATGTACCCAAACCTCCTTTTCTTTGTCTCGGGATGAGCATCTTCTTCAGGACCTGCAGACTCAGAAAAAGCAACAGGTTTTTCTTTTGGTTGCATAGCTGCTACTGCTCTTTGACGTGCAACTGCAACAACTATTTGTTTCTTCCTTTCAGCTTCTGCTTTATCTTTTTCTTGTTTCTCCTTCTCTCCTTTTATTTTGTCAAGCTGTGATGCTAAAGTTGACTCATCATTCATAACTTCACCAGTATTATCAGCTTGTTTTTCACCAGTAGTAATTGGAGGGTTCTCACCAGTATTAACTTCTTCATTCTCACCAGTATTAACTGAAGCATCAGTTGCTTTCTTCTTCTCCTCATCCTCTTCAATAGAAATCTTAGCCAGTCCTTCCAATATATCATCAGCCTGAAAATCCGTTTGAGTTTCTCCATGATTATCACCATTTTCTTCCATAAAATCTGTAGAGTCAGTCCTTGGTTCCTCTGTTTCAACAATTGGGACTTCAGTTTCAATGTCAGCTTCATTCTCCACTATCTTCTCCCCCTTAGAGGCAACATTCTCCTCATATGTCGTTGCCTGTTTTGGTGCACTTGTTTTGGCTGTTTGCTTTCTAAGCTTCCTTTTTCCACCCTTCAGGGACACGATTCTACAAACTTTGACTTCTTGAACCAACCTTGACACCAGCTTCTTTAGTCTTTTAATTTCCTCCTCCTAACTCCCCACCTTTACAACAAAAGATTGGTACATTTCCAGCAATTCAAGGTGTGTATAGTGAAAGCTATCCTCCCCACCCTTCTGTTGGGTACCAACAGTAGGCAGTTCCTCGGATTCAGAGGGCGCCAGGAACCTGTTGAGGATGAATCCTGAGACACATCCTCATTAAGAGTAGCCGTTGATTGGGTCTTATTGGCTGTCACACTGCCCTGAGCATCACGATGTGATGCAGCAGTAGTGTGAGCCCTTTCAACATGGTCTCCCCACTCCTTACGGACCACCTTCTTTGCCTGTTTCACCACTGGTTTAAATTGTTTAGGTGTAGGTCCAAGCGGTGAAGGACCCTGCTTGGCCTTTGGGGCATAGGGGTGACCAAAAAAACCGAGAACCGTCTAGAACCGCAAAAACGGCCCGACTTTTGACCGGAACCGAACTGGACCGGCTACGGTGGTCCGGTTCTCGGTTCTCAAAAATACTCAAAAAATAAATCCGGTCCGGTCCGTGGCTAAACCGGCGGTTTACCGGTTCGAACCGAAAATTTAATAAGAACAAAGATTTTCTTATATGTATGTATTTTTATATAATTACTAACTATTATTTGATTATTTATAGATATTTTGGAAAAAATTGTCGAGATGGAAGATGTGGAGAAGCTAGATGATTGATAATGCACATGACGAATGAATAAAGAATTTACGTTTTTTGTTTTTACTATTCGTATTTGGTTTCGTTTTAGTTTTTTACTATGTCTATTACGTATTTACGTTTATGATTTGTAATTCGATACGAGTACTTTTTGTGTTGCTTATCGTTTAACCTACTTTATTCTTAATCTTTGCATGACTTTTTTTCTTTTTTAAATTGAATAACCTTTTTTATTACTATGTTGTGTATTGTGTGAGGTATTAAAACCGAAAAGAACCGAAAAACCAAAGAACCGACTAGGAACCGGAGCGGAAATGACACGGAAAAAGCGGTCCGGTCCTCGGTCCACCGTTTCTTGATTTTTTTTTGTCTCGGTCCGGTCCGGTTTTTTCCGGTTCGATCCGGTCCGTGTCTTTTGAACACCCCTATTGGGGCATGCTCCTTCGGAGGTGCACTTTGAGTGGTTGGGAGTGGTGCATTAGAAGCACTCTTTTTGTGTTTCGTAACTGGAACAGATGATGATGTGGATGGTGTGGGTTGGGACTCAAGTGCGATACTCGGTCTTTCACCTGATGAAGCTGTGGCACCCACCATATTTGAGAACAGTGGAGTTACCTTCTCCGAAAAAGTTTTAGATGTTCTTCTCATATTAGAAAAGGTTTTGGATGTATGACAATCCATGATCAGAACACCTCCATCTTTGGAAAGATTTTTAATATCCTTATTAAATATGACAGTTAGAAATCTTGGATACATTAAAAATTTATTTTCCACATGTGCAATATTAAACTTTAAGTCATTGAAAATCATGTTTGAAAAGTTAAACACCCTGTTAGTTGCAAGAACTGCCATAGCAATTGCTATGGTAGTGTTAAATGCGTTCCATGTGTATCTTTTCTTGGAGATACATTGTTGCAACACATGTACCATATATCTCCATTTAGGTGAGAGTTGGGCCTTTTGAAAAGTAAACTTGGTAAGACTTCCCTCATACCCCATTCTTTGAAAAATATTAAACAGGTCATTATTGGGGATGGAAGATATACCTGCCCGTCGTGAAGGACTAGATGAGTTCGAATGGAGTCCTCTGTGACAAATATCTCCTTCTCGTCAACAACTGCACGAATACATTCTTGATTATTTTAATTCGTGAGTGTGGCAGTCGCCCAAAATTCTCTAATGTGCTTTTCATTAACCGGTGGGTTAACCGTTAAAGCATAACGTATGTAGGAGCGCCTGAAGAAGCGGATGATTTGATGGAAGTCAGCGGCGTGTTTATACAATGTAAGGTCGGCGACAATGTTGTGAACTAGTCCGAATGAGAGTTCTTGTTGTTCTTGTTCATCGTGTGCTGCTTGTTGTTCTTGTTCCGCCATGAATATTGCGATTAGAGATGATGTATGAATGATTTAGGGTTTGCGGAAGGAGAGGGTTTGTGATTAGAGGGTTTCCTTTTCTTTTGGGAATTGTTTTTCGAATGGAATTTAATTAGTCATTTAATTCCCCTTTCATACTAATTGCCCCCTACACACAAAACAAAATAACAAACTTCCCACTTGGCAGTATTGAGTTTCCCGCCAATTTTATCAACTGGCAGTATTAACAAAACTACCAATGGAAAGGATCAGTAGTAATTGTTCAAATTATAAGTTCCAGTATTAACTATTGCCAGTATTAACTGTTGTCAGTTTTATGAAGATATAACCAGTAGGAACTAACAACAGTCTTAATTCTCAACAGTCGTAATGACCAGTATTAACTTAAACACACACAAGATATACTATTAAGGTGTTTGATTCGTCATTTTACAGGAGAAATTTAAGCAGGATTAATCATTCCGATACTGTTAATCAAGAATGTAAAGCTGCCTACATCAAATGCTTTGGTAAACAGATCTGCAAACTGATTATCAGTATGAACTTTGACGACTTGAATAAGCTTCTTTTCGTTGCAATCTCTTATAAAATGAAATCTAATTTCGATGTGTTTAGTTTTCGAATGTTTGACTAGATTGTTGACTATACTTATGGTACTTTTGTTATCAATGAAAATAGGAGTGTGTAAAAAGTAAATACCATAGTCCATCATTTGATTCTGAATCCAGAGCACTTGTGCACAGCAACTTGAAGCTACAACATATTCAGCTTCTGCGGAGGATGTGGATATGTTCGTTTGTTTCTTGCATTGCCATGAGATTAAACGTGATCCAAAGAATTGGCATCCTCCTGATGTTGACTTTCTGTCGAGGTTTTCTCCTCCATAATCACTGTCGGTGATATGAGCTCAAACGGAGAATCTTTAGGCTACCATAACCCTAAATTTGGTTTTCCTTTTAGATAGCGAAAGATCCTCTTGACAGTAGTGAGGTGGGAAATCTTGGGACGAGTCTGATATCGTGAACATACACACACACTGTACATAATATCTAGACGGAATGCTGTTAAATACATTAGCGGTCCAATCATTGATCGGTAGAGATGTTCATCCACGTCCTCCCCCTCAGAATCGGCTTCTAGATGCTTGTGAGTTTCCACCGGTGTACTAGCAGGTTTTGCATCGGTATATCCAAATTTCTCAAGAATGTCTTTGACATACTTTGCTTGATGAATAAAAATACCAGCGGGACTTTGCTTGACTTGTAAACCAAGAAAGAAAGTCAGTTCTCCCATTGAGCTCATCTTGAATTTCTTATGCATGATTTGTTCAAAATCTTTACACAAAAGATCATTCGTTGAGCCAAAGATGATGTCGTCGACATAGATTTGAACAAGCATAATATCACCACCTACTGATTTGATGAACAGTGTTTTGTCGATTGCACCCCTTTGGAAGTCGTGTTTGAGTAAGTAAACATATAGAGTGCCATACCAAGCACGAGGTGCCTGATGAAGACCATATAACGCCTTGTCTAACCTGTAGACCATGTCAGGATGATCATGATCCTCAAATCCTGGAGGTTGACAAATATATACCTCCTCTTCGACTTTTCCATAAAGAAACGCACTTTTAACGTCCATTTGATACACTTTGAATCCTTTGAAAGAGGCAAACGCCAGGAAAATGCGAATGGCTTCAATTCTGGAAACTAGTGCAAAGACCTCATCATAGTCTACGCCTTCTTCTTGTGTGTATCCTTGAGCAACCAAGCGTGCTTTGTTCTTGATGACAATTCCTCTTTCGTCAGTTTTGTTCTTGAATATCCATTTCGTGCCAGTGACGCGTTTGCCACTTGGTAGTACAACAAGGGTCCATACTTCTTGTATCTTGAACTGTAAAAGCTCCTCCTGCATTTGAGTGTCTGTTCTATCTTCTTTGGAGTTAGTTGAGACAGAAAACACACAAATAGACATTCATTGAAGCTCCAATGAAGTTGTTTTCTGCATTTGAGTGTCTGTTCTATCTTCTTTGGAGTCTGTTGAGACGATGAGTTGGAACTGTGTCTACTGGAATGTCTTCATCGAGATTTGAATCATTTTGCTCAGGCAGAGTAGTGGAATACGGAGTGGAGATTGTTTCTTCTTCTTGATTAGTATCAGATAGAGTAGGATCAACGGATTGTCCCTCATCATCGCTAATGGAAGCTTCATCATTCTTAGGACTGTCGTCGAGGTCATTGTCAGTATTGTGATCCTCAGAGCTTGCAGCTTCAGTGGTGACGGGCTTGAACATTCCTGGGGGACCAATGCTAAATGATGGAAATAAGATGAAGTTATCAGTTGAATCAGTTGAGGTGGGAGCATCAGTATTAACTGTTGAACTAGGAGACACTTGAGACTGTCCAATATTAACTGAGTGACCAGTTTTATCTGGGAGACCAGTATTAACTGAGTGACCAGTTTTAACTGGATGGTCAATATTAACTGATTTCCAAAAGGTTTCTGGTTCAACAATATTAACACCTTCGTCCGTTGGTTTATCCTGTTGACCTATAAAATGAGCATGCAAAGAACGAGTTAGTTCATCAATATTAAATAACCAATCGGGACCTTCTCCAGTAGCATTGAGAGTCTTTTCATTGAATGAGACATTGGTGCTTTCCTCCACAATTCTTGTTTTGACGTTATAGACTCTATAAGCCTTGCTCTGAGTAGAATATCCGACGAAAAACCCTTCAGATACGTTTCTGTCAAACTTCCCAAGATATTCCTTAGTATTGAGGATTGTACATGGACACCCAAATGGTTTAAAGAAGCTTATGAATGGCTTTCTCTCATTAAAGAGCTCATATGGGGTCTTTGTGTGTGACTTGACAATCAATACTCTATTTTGGACATAGCATGCAGTGTTAACTGCTTCTGCCCAGAAAGTAACTGGAAGTTTTGAGTCAGCTAGCATGGAACGCGCTGCTTCGATGAGGGTCCTGTTTCGACGTTCTGCCACTCCATTTTGTTGAGGAGTACGTGGTGCACTGTACTGACGCTCAATTCCTTTGATGCTGCAAAAGTCATCCATCTCTTGATTCTTGAATTCTGTACCATTGTCACATCGGATGATTTTCACTTTCTTTTCTGTCTTGTTCTCAATGCGTGTTATGAATGCACGTAGGTGATCACCTGTTTCATCTTTAGTACCAAGAAAGAAAACCCAAGTATAAGGTGTGTAGCCATCAGTAATAACTAAACAATAATGTTTCTTTCCTAGACTCATTACATGGGTTGGACCAAAAAGATCCATGTGCAGTAAGTGCAAGCTAGACAGATTAGAATTTGTGTCTTTGATTTTATAAGATGATTTATGTTGTTTACCCTTGAGACATGCAATGAAATGATCCTTACAAGTAAATTCTTTTTGTGGTAAACCCCCTAACCAACCCATTTTTAACCAGTTTGTTCATGTTTTTAAAATTCATATGGCACATTCTACGATGCCCTAAGGAAGATTCATCCTGTGATGCTTTTGATATAAAGCATTTTTCTTTACCACCTTCAGAAACTTGGTCCATATTTAAACAGTATACATTTTCTTTTCTAGGTGTGCGAAGAATAATCATACTTTCATCAGCTATTTCAAACTTAGGGTCAAGAATGATCCATTCTGTTTTAGTGAATAGGACCTTGTTCTCTTTATCACAAACTTGAGACACACTAACCAGATTTTAGTTCAATTCCTGAACAAAGAGAACATTCTCAAATGTAAGAGTACCATTGCTGATTGTTCCTTTTCCTATAATTCTTCCTCCTCGGGGATTTCCTCCAAAAGCAACATAGCCCCCATCGTATTCAAGATAGTCCTTGAGCTGTAGCTTGTTGCCTGTCATGTGCCTAGAGAAACCACTGTCTACATGCCACGTCTCTCCTTTCTTGGCACCTGGCTTGCCCTTCACATGTAGAAAAATTAGTTTCTTTTAGGAACCCAAGCCAAAGTAGTCTTGGGTTTACCTTCTTCATTAACATAATCAAAACGTTTCTTGAACATCTTGTTTTTTAACATGTTGTGAGTTACTACTGTCAGAGGTACTATTGGTGTACTTCATGTGGTTTCTTCTGGTGAATTTACTACTGGTAGCTTTCCAATAGTGTCTCTTGGTAGTAGTATGTGGACCAGTTGGTGTTTGCATAAATTTTGAAGCAGTCCTACCAAATCTAGGCACTTCATTTGATTTGTTCGTTTTAAAACCTAATCCACGATGATGACTTTTATTGTAGAAACACTCAGCAGTCAAATGATTATTTCTTCCACATATGTCACAGCTAAGCAACGTGTGTTTGCCTCGTTGTTGAGTGAGCTTTTGATTTCTGTTTCGAACATTTCCCCTTACTTGAGAAGCACAACTCATTTTACATTTACATTGACAGGTTTGTACTGGGGAGTTTTGACCAATCCAATGCCAGTTTCGTTCTCTATAGACTTCAGGTCGATTCTTTTTATTTTTATAAAAAGTAGGTTTTTGACATGACTTTACAGTTGTTTTATCATTAGACTCAGACCCACTAGATTTTTCTTGACTGACTAGGGATTCATTTGTTTGATCATTTACTCTAGGTCTGGTTAGTAAAGCTTTGGTTTTCATGGGATCTGCAGATGCATTGGTGTTAATATCAATTTCTTCCTCACTAAGATCTTCACTAGACTTAGCCCTAGGTGGAATATAATTGTTATTATATGGTGGTGACACATTATTATACCCAATTCCCTGTTTGCTTTTTCCATGGATTTGAGATCTAAGAATCTGATCAACAGTCTTAGAAGCATTTTCATACTTCTTTATACTGAGTTTGATTTGATCATTTTCTATTTTTATCTCTTCAACCTGTTCTTCCATCTTTAGAACTTTGGCTAAAGCATTGTCCGTTTCCCATATAGCAATTGCTAAATCTTCTTGATATTTGGTTTCGTTTTTGACATATGCTTTAACCTGTTGTTCATAACTAGCAATGACTGTGGCTAATTCTTTTCTTCTCTCTTCTAATTTATGTAAAGACTCACACACAAGTTTATTATGATCTCTGTATTCCCTAACCTGTTTAATGCATGTAGGAGTACAAAGTTCAGAAAGTACCTATTGTGGAATATCGTCTTTAGGAATGTCCGCCATGAGAGCTTGATTGGTGATTTTCTCATTGGCCTGAAAGCTCCAATCAAATCCTAGTCCATCTTGAGTAACCAGTGCAGTGGAACTTGATGATCTCCCTTGATGATTTGGTCCAGATGAGTTGTGTTGAGTTGCTTGCATTTGTTGATCATCTTGATTTTCTGGAAATTCCCTTGCAGAGTGGCCAATTTTCTTACACCCATAACATCGTACTTTGCTCTTGTCAATTCCACTGTCACCTTTGCGTACTGCAAAATTGTTTGTTCCGTTCTTTGCATGAATCTCTTGTTCGAACACTCAAGCATAGCAAATTGCCATTAGATCCATTTCTTCTAAGTCGTCTGCATTTACTGTTTTAAGTCTTCAATAATTAACCCAGAGTTCCATGACTAGCAAAGGAATGCTTCTCTAACACTTCTTCATACTTGTTTCCTCTAGATTCACTTGGTGGACAGTTAGCTTCAGATGATGCTCCACAGTAGAAACGAAAGCTGCATTCTGTGATGATGATGAATTGTTTGGTCTTTTGATTTCTGGTTCAAACACTCGTAGTTCATTGTATAATCATCAATCTCCATTGTGCCCAATGTGTTTCCTTGCCTATATCTAACAGTGTACATGGCCCATCTTCACCTAATCCCCTGAGAAACTTTCTGTTGATTTCATCTGCTACA
>CAJVGC010000060.1:28815470-28877394 GCA_910822075.1 Senecio squalidus | reverse complement strand
TGACCAGTATTAACTTAAACACACACAAGATATACTATTAAGGTGTTTGATTCGTCATTTTAAGGAGAAATTTAAGCAGGATTAATCATTCCGTACTGTTTAATCAAGATGTAAAGCTGCCTACATCAAATGCTTTGGTAAACAGATCTGCAAACTGATTATCAGTATGAACTTTGACGACTTGAATAAGCTTCTTTTCGTTGCAATCTCTTATAAAATGAAATCTAATTTCGATGTGTTTAGTTTTCGAATGTTTGACTAGATTGTTTGACTATACTTATGGTACTTTTGTTATCAATGAAAATAGGAGTGTGGTAAAAAGTAAATACCATAGTCCATCATTTGATTCTGATCCAGAGCACTTGTGCACAGCAACTTGAAGCTACAACATATTCAGCTTCTGCGGAGGATGTGGATATGTTCGTTTGTTTCTTGCATTGCATGAGATTAAACGTGATCATCCTCCTGATGTTGACTTTCTGTCGAGGTTTTCTCCTCCATAATCACTGTCGGTGATATGAGCTCAAACGGAGAATCTTTAGGCTACCATAACCCTAAATTTGGTTTTCCTTTTAGATAGCGAAAGATCCTCTTGACAGTAGTGAGGTGGGAAATCTTGGGACGAGTCTGATATCGTGAACATACACCACACACTGTACATAATATCTAGACGGAATGCTGTTAAATACATTAGCGGTCCAATCATTGATCGGTAGAGATGTTCATCCACGTCCTCCCCCTCAGAATCGGCTTCTAGATGCTTGTGAGTTTCCACCGGTGTACTAGCAGGTTTTGCATCGGTATATCCAAATTTCTCAGAATGTCTTTGACATACTTTGCTTGATGAATAAAAATACCAGCGGGACTTTGCTTGACTTGTAAACCAGAAGAAAGTCAGTTCTCCCATTGAGCTCATCTTGAATTTCTTATGCATGATTTGTTCAAATCTTTACACAAATCATTCGTTGAGCCAAAGATGATGTCGTCGACCTAGATTTGAACAAGCATAATATCACCCCTACTGATTTGATGAACAGTGTTTTGTCGATTGCACCCCCTTTGGAAGTCGTGTTGGTAAGTAAACATATAGAGTGCCATACCAAGCACGAGGTGCCTATGAAGACCATATAACGCCTTGTCTAACCTGTAGACCATGTCAGGATGATCATTGATCCTCAAATCCTGGAGGTTGACAAATATATACCTCCTCTTCGACTTTTCCATAAAGAAACGCACTTTTAAACGTCCATTTGATACACTTTGAATCCTTTGAAAGAGGCAAACGCCAGGAAAATGCGAATGGCTTCAATTCTGGAAACTAGTGCAAAGACCTCATCATAGTCTACGCCTTCTTCTTGTGTGTATCCTTGAGCAACCAAGCGTGCTTTGTTCTTGATGACAATTCCTCTTTCGTCAGTTTTGTTCTTGAATATCCATTTCGTGCCAGTGACGCGTTTGCACTTGGTAGTACAACAAGGGTCCATACTTCTTGTATCTTGAACTGTAAAAGCTCCTCCTGCATATTGAGTGTCTGTTCTATCTTCTTGGAGTTAGTTGAGACAGAAAAACACACAAATAGACATTCATTGAAGCTCCAATGAAGTTGTTTTCTGCATTTGAGTGTCTGTTCTATCTTCTTTGGAGGTCTGTTGAGACGATGAGTTGGAACTGTGTCTACTGGAATGTCTTCATCGAGATTTGAATCATTTTGCTCAGGCAGAGTAGTGGAATACGGAGTGGAGATTGTTTCTTCTTCTTGATTAGTATCAGATAGAGTAGGATCAACGGATTGTCCCTCATCATCGCTAATGGAAGCTTCATCATTTCTTAGGACTGTCGTCGAGGTCATTGTCAGTATTGTGATCCTCAGAGCTTGCAGCTTCAGTGGTGACGGGCTTGAACATTCCTGGGGGACCAATGCTAAATGATAGGAAATAAGATGAAGTTATCAGTTGAACAGCATCAGTATTAACTGTTGAACTAGGAGACACTTGAGACTGTCCAATATTTAACTGAGTGACCAGTTTTATCTGGGAGACCAGTATTAACTGAGTGACCAGTTTTAACTGGATGGTCAATATTAACTGATTTCCAAAAGGTTTCTGGTTCAACAATATTAACACCTTCGTCCGTTGGTTTATCCTGTTGACCTATAAAATGAGCATGCAAAGAACGAGTTAGTTCATCAATATTAAATAACCAATCGGGACCTTCTCCAGTAGCATTGAGAGTCTTTTCATTGAATGAGACATTGGTGCTTTCCTCCACAATTCTTGTTTTGACGTTATAGACTCTATAAGCCTTGCTCTGAGTAGAATATCCGACGAAAAAAACCTTCAGATACGTTTCTGTCAAACTTCCCAAGATATTCCTTAGTATTGAGGATTGTACATGGACACCCAAATGGTTTAAAGAAGCTTATGAATGGCTTTCTCTCATTAAAGAGCTCATATGGGGTGACAATCAATACTCTATTTTGGACATAGCATGCAGTGTAACTGCTTCTGCCCAGAAAGTAACTGGAAGTTTTGAGTCAGCTAGCATGGAACGCGCTGCTTCGATGAGGGTCCTGTTTCGACGTTCTGCCACTCCATTTTGTTGAGGAGTACGTGGTGCACTGTACTGACGCTCAATTCCTTTGATGCTGCAAAAGTCATCCATCTCTTGATTCTTGAATTCTGTACCATTGTCACATCGGATGATTTTCACTTTCTTTTCTGTCTTGTTCTCAATGCGTGTGTATGAATGCACGTAGGTGATCACCTGTTTCATCTTTAGTACCAAGAAAGAAAACCCAAGTATAAGGTGTGTAGCCATCAGTAATAACTAAACAATAATGTTTCTTTCCTAGACTCATTACATGGGTTGGACCAAAAAGATCCATGTGCAGTAAGTGCAAGCTAGACAGATTAGAATTTGTGTCTTTGATTTTATAAGATGATTTATGTTGTTTACCCTCAATGAAATGATCCTTACAAGTAAATTCTTTTGTGGTAAACCCCCTAACCAACCCATTTTTAACCAGTTTGTTCATGTTTTTAAAATTCATATGGCACATTCTACGATGCCCTAAGGAAGATTCATCCTGTGATGCTTTTGATATAAAGCATTTTTCTTTACCACCTTCAGAAACTTGGTCCATATTTAAACAGTATACATTTTCTTTTCTAGGTGTGCGAAGAATAATCATACTTTCATCAGCTATTTCAAACTTAGGGTCAAGAATGATCCATTCTGTTTTAGTGAATAGGACCTTGTTCTCTTTATCACAAACTTGAGACACACTAACCAGATTTTAGTTCAATTCCTGAACAAAGAGAACATTCTCAAATGTAAGAGTACCATTGCTGATTGTTCCTTTTCCTATAATTCTTCCTCCTCGGGGATTTCCTCCAAAAGCAACATAGCCCCCATCGTATTCAAGATAGTCCTTGAGCTGTAGCTTGTTGCCTGTCATGTCTACATGCCACGTCTCTCCTTTCTTGGCACCTGGCTTGCCCTTCACATGTAGAAAAATTAGTTTCTTTTAGGAACCCAAGCCAAAGTAGTCTTGGGTTTACCTTCTTCATTAACATAATCAAAACGTTTCTTGAACATCTTGTTTTTAACATGTTGTGAGTTACTACTGTCAGAGGTACTATTGGTGTACTTCATGTGGTTTCTTCTGGTGAATTTACTACTGGTAGCTTTCCAATAGTGTCTCTTGGTAGTAGTATGTGGACCAGTTGGTGTTTGCATAAATTTTGAAGCAGTCCTACCAAATCTAGGCACTTCATTTGATTTGTTCGTTTTAAAACCTAATCCACGATGATGACTTTTATTGTAGAAACACTCAGCAGTCAAATGATTATTTCTTCCACATATGTCACAGCTAAGCAACGTGTGTTTGCCTCGTTGTTGAGTGAGCTTTTGATTTCTGTTTCGAACATTTCCCCTTACTTGAGAAGCACAACTCATTGGTTTGTACTGGGGAGTTTTGACCAATCCAATGCCAGTTTCGTTCTCTATAGACTTCAGGTCGATTCTTTTTATTTTATAAAAAGTAGGTTTTTGACATGACTTTACAGTTGTTTTATCATTAGACTCAGACCCACTAGATTTTTCTTGACTGACTAGGGATTCATTTGTTGATCATTTACTCTAGGTCTGGTTAGTAAAGCTTTGGTTTTCATGGGATCTGCAGATGCATTGGTGTTAATATCAATTTCTTCCTCACTAAGATCTTCACTAGACTTAGCCCTAGGTGGAATATAATTGTTATTATATGGTGGTGACACATTATTATACCCAATTCCCTGTTTGCTTTTTCCATGGATTTGAGATCTAAGAATCTGATCAACAGTCTTAGAAGCATTTTCATACTTCTTTATACTGAGTTTGATTTGATCATTTTCTATTTTTATCTCTTCAACCTGTTCTTCCATCTTTAGAACTTTGGCTAAAGCATTGTCCGTTTCCTGCTAAATCTTCTTGATATTTGGTTTCGTTTTTGACATATGCTTTAACCTGTTGTTCATAACTAGCAATGACTGTGGCTAATTCTTTTCTTCTCTCTTCTAATTTATGTAAAGACTCACACACAAGTTTATTATGATCTCTGTATTCCCTAACCTGTTTAATGCATGTAGGAGTACAAAGTTCAGAAAGTACCTATTGTGGAATATCGTCTTTAGGAATGTCCGCCATGAGAGCTTGATTGGTGATTTTCTCATTGGCCTGAAAGCTCCAATCAAATCCTAGTCCATCTTGAGTAACCAGTGCAGTGGAACTTGATGATCTCCCTTGATGATTTGGTCCAGATGAGTTGTGTTGAGTTGCTTGCATTTGTTGATCATCTTGATTTTCTGGAAATTCCCTTGCAGAGTGGCCAATTTTCTTACACCCATAACATCGTACTTTGCTCTTGTCAATTCCAGTCCTGTCACCTTTGCGTACTGCAAAATTGTTTGTTCCTGTTCTTTGCATGAATCTTCTTGTTCGAACACTCAGCATAGCAAATTGCCATTTTAGATCCATTTCTTCTAAGTCGTCTGCATTTACTTGTTTTAAGTCTTCAATAATTAACCCAGAGTTCCCATGACTAGCAAAGAATGCTTCTCTAACACTTTCTTCATACTTGTTTCCTCTAGATTCACTTGGTGGACAGTTAGCTTCAGATGATGCTCCACCAGTAGAAACGAAAGCTGCATTCTGTGATGATGATGAATTGTTTGGTCTTTTGATTTCTGGTTCAAACACTCGTAGTTCATTGTATAATTCATCAATCTCCATTGTGCCCAATGTGTTTCCTTGCCTATATCTAACAGTGTACATGGCCCATTCTTCACCTAATTCCCTGAGAAACTTTCTGTTGATTTCATCTGCTACAGTAGTAACTCCCATGCTTGACAATTCTCCAATTAGTTTGTTGAATCGGTCAAAAGTTTGAGACAATGTATCTCCCTTTATTGCCATAAAGTTCTCAAACTGTTGCTTCAGCAGATCTTTTTGGTTTCTTCGTGTAGTTTCAGTTCCACCAAATCTTTTCTCCAAAGCTTCCCAATGTAGTTTGGCATCGGTAAAGTTTCTGAATTGATGTTGATATTCATTAGGAATAGCAATGAGTAAGGTACTCAAAGCTTGACATTCATTGTGAGTATATCTTCTTTCTTGTTCAGTTAAAGGTTGACCTGATCCTTCTGCAACTGCTTTGCTCTTGAGATCTGGTCCAGGTAAAGGTGCACGTTTAGCTCCATTCTTTACTACTTGCCACATTGAGTAATTGGTCTGTAACATGTATTGATACATGCGGATTCTCCACATATCATAGTTTGATGATGTGAGAACAAGAACCCTATTTGCTTGAACGCCTTCAGTAAGATCAAACATCTTGTTTTTGTTTTGTGAAAAACTTGTTTATACGCCTTGTTGATCGTAGATATAGAGCAACCTGGCTCTGATACCAATTGTTAGGATCTGTCGAACTATACTTGTACGAATACAATTGTGTAGATCTAGATCTATCAAAGAAGTTGCAGCAGATCAACACTTTGATATTAACAAGGGTTAATTGATTAACAGTTTATGTATACGTATGAATGAACACAAACATTTATAATTAAGAACACAAGAGATTTCACCAATAACCTCAATCTATTAATTGTAACAATGAATAATAGACGTGTGTTTACAAACGACACATGGATCTATATTTATAGATCTCGAGGAAAACCCTAATTAAGATTAGGTTAAATCTAAAGAAATCTACGAAGATAATTATCAATATATTGTTTACATAATTATCTCCTTACAATACGCTTACAATGTTTATCAACTAAGCAGTACTAAAACAGACGTGAATCGTAGAAACTCCTCTCCATGCACCCCATGCAGCCAGTATAAACTATCTACCAGTCTTAAGTTATATAGCAGCGAGTCACCAGTATTAATCTTCAACAGTATTAATCTTTGCCAGTACTAATAACATGACTAGTAACAAAACCTTGTAAACCCAACACGTAGCATAAGCGGTTTCTAGAGATGGAAGTGGACCAGAACGAAGAATTTCCCGTTTAATTGGGTCGTACCTCCGATCAAGTCCGTTCAGAAATTGGAACAACTTTGTTTCGGATTGAACTCGATTATATGTGGCTATGTCAGCTGTGCAAGTCATCGGGTTTGGATCCCTACGATTAATCTCTCCCCAAATTCCCTGCATCCCTATCCAAAATACCTCCAATGGCAACTGATGTTGTTTGCATTCATTTGCCTTAACGTGGAGATCGAATGTTTGCAATTTATCTTTGCCACTGCTATAGGTAACCGCCAGAGCTTCCCATAGTGGCTTCGCTGTGGGAAATTCGGTAAGATTACTTGCAATGCTTGGTTCGATATTCTGAATTAACCACGAAAATACCACCGGATCAGCTTGTTCCCATTCATCGTAGTTTCCATCAGTGATGGCGGGAGGATTTTGGGTGAGATGATTAAGATACACTTTGGATTTCCCCCCAATAGCTACTCGAATCATTCGAGCGCATAACGGGTAGTTATTTCTTGTCAACATTAGGCTAATTTTAAGTTGATCGGACGGGTTTGGTTTTGGATTTTGAAATTGGTTCTAAGCGCCGTTACGAAGCAAGTTCATTAGTTGCATTGCAAGATCGTTATTGTTTGCGTCAATCATGTTTGGTCAAGTGAGTTTGTTCGAAGGATGAATTCGTGTAACACCTTTTTGCTATTCGTGTACCACCTTTTTTTACCAGTCGAAAGAAATCCTAGTCGTGTACTAGGTAATACTGATCGAGTAGGAGTGCTTGATCGAATATAATGAAATCTATTCGTGTACTTAAGACTATCCTAGTCGTGTACTAGAAATACTTGATCGAATAAAGTTCCTAGTCGAATAGGGTTTCTAGTCGTGTACTTAGGAATCCTAGTCGAATAGGGTTCCTAGTCGAATAGAGTTTCTAGTCTCGTCTAGTCGTGTACCCAATGAAAAGTATATGATCTTTAGCTTGTTCGAATAGCTTGTCCGAATAAGTTGTTCGAATAACTTGTGCGAATAAGAGCTTGTTCGAATAGTTTGTCCGAATAGGTAAGTTTTCCAAGCGAATGATATGCTAGTCGAATAAGGTGAATCTCCAGTGAATTGGTTTGGTCGAGGGTGTTGTTTTACTATTCGAATAGTACAAGTCGAATAGGTTTATTCTCTATCCGAACACACAAGTTCGTGTGTGAGGTTTTTCTAGTCTAATGGCTAGTCGTTGGGGTTGGTTTCGTAGTCGAATAGACTAGTTCGAACAGGTACTTCCGAAAGTAACCTGCTCTGATACCATGTAGAAATTAATAATTGGGTTTTGTGGAAGAATATTTTGTATTTCATCAACTTAAAACGTTTACATTGAAGGCCTATTTATAGGAAAAATAAACCTAACGGGCCCAAGCCCACATACGGGCTTGGACTTACATTCAAACTAAACGTCTATTTCTAACATATTTCACCCCTTAATCGATTTAATCAATTCAATTGATCGATAATTTATTACAATATGGCTAGTGTTTCAAGTCCATATGGTGATGATTCATTGACGGGATTTGAAGAGAAAGATGATTCATTGATGGGGTCTGAGGCTCAGGCCCACACTCCACCCCAACATCCCGATTTACTATTAATCGAAAAGTAATCACCCATTCAGGACCGCCAAACAGGAATTACACACTATAAAATAACATGTACAAAGTCTTATTATCATTATTAAACGAAATCTCTATTGTCCATTTATTTTTAATTTAATGGCTAATATTAAATCAAAACTCACATTTAAATTATATATTTAAATTAATTTATAATAGGCAAACCGTTAATCGTTAGACAAAACAAATTACACCGTTGCGATCGTCGTGTTCTCCTCATTAATTAGAGCAGTGTTCATTTATACTTTCGAGGAATTTTATTTTTTCGATTTTCGGGTGGATATTGAAATTGTAACGTCAATATCACATGTGATTTTAACATAATTGAGTAAACTTCAAAAACAAAAAATGTTATATAAAGTATGATTTATCTAAACACAGAAAAAATCAAATTTTGACAACTTTTATTTTTTCGTTTTTGGACAAATGTTTAAACTCATAAGATTACATCACATGTGATATTAACATAAAATGTGATTTAAAGATCTAAATTTGTTATATGATAAACCTATAAAAAAAATCAACGAAATCACATGTGATAGTACTAAAATCACATGTGATATTAACGTAAATCATATATGATATTATAATATACGTAGAACTTTAAAACAAATAAGCCAATAACACACACGATTTGAACTTTAAATGTGAAATTTCAAACACATATATATTATATGAGGTATAATCTATATAGACCAGAAAAAAAATCGAATTTTGACGACTTTTTTTTCCTTTGTTTTTGGTCAAAATATTCGTAAGGTGAATATCAAAACCTAAATATATTACATGATTTATATTTAACTAAAATAAAAAAGAAGAACACAAAAATCATAAGTCAAACTACTAATATGACATGTGATAAAACAGTGATTTTATAATTTAAATTTTCCAAAACCCGAAAATGTTTTTCGTCAAGCGTATATCAAGTGGGTGCTCTATAGAAAGAGGAAATTATGCTCGTTTAAATGGTGTAATTTATTCGTTTAATACATTTATGGTTTTTAATAGAATTATCTTTTAAACAAAACTAAATTAAAGTGGGTTTTTAAAATGGATGATTGTGATAGGTTCATTTGGTCTCAAATTTTATAATTGTCTTAAATGAACTCAACCCTTAGAGCATAGGGAATGGTTTGTTGTAGGTTCGTTATGGGCTCGTTCTCGGCCCACAACGAGTCGTTACCACTCTGGGTACCCTTGTCACACCCCTCTAGTGGCGGAAACGCAAGGTGCATATACAAATCCGCTCCCCATCTTCATTATCATAATATTGACATATACAAATTAAGGATTTAAATAAAAGAGAATCAAATCAATAGAAGCGATAGTAGAAAAATGAAATTAAGAAATCCAAATTTAAAGTATAAATCAAAACAAAGAAAGTCCTCATGTCGAAAGCTTATATTGGTCGTCGTCTTCCTTAGGAATGAGTTGTCGCGTACAAGTAGTGAGACGTAATGAAATCAATGAAAAAGATCCTACAAAGAATCTATATGAGGACACGTAGTTATAGTTTAGGCCAAACCACCTAGTTCTCTATAACCATGTGCTCTGATACCAATCTGTCATACCCCGCCAATGGCAGAAACCCAGGGTGCAACTGATTGGAGATCGTCATAACACATTAGGAAATAAAGAAATAATCTATATGAAATAAATAAAAGTCGTATGTCATGACGTCGCCATGTCCAAGGTAAAACCCATTGGTACAGAATTACGTCAATCACTACAATGAAATAATATCCAACATAAATCCGAAAATGAAATAATGTACTTAGGCATGCAAGCCCGAAATAAAATCAAGTAAAAAGTATGAATACAAGCCACCATGCAAAATAACTCTAAGTGTCTGGAAGTCCAGTCCAACTTGATCCTATGCCTGATCATTACCTGAAAGTAAAACTAAAAAGTAAACATAAAGGTTGAGCGAGTTCATCGAGTATGTAATAAAACAGTTTAAATAACATTTGAAGATAAGTTTCTAGATATAGCAAGTTTCTGAAAATCGAAATGTTTCTAAAAATTGGAAGTTCTATTTTTAGTAAGTTTCTCGAAATAGTAAGTTTTTCTTAAAATCACTAAGTACGTAAGTAATCATTCGTATAGTATTGCATCAGTAGTAACGGTAAGTAAAAGAATACATAAATCGAATGCATGTAAGTAAGAATATAATCACAATCCCACAAGTATAAGTAGTTGTAGCCACGCTACCGCATGAAGACACCATTAGTAATAATGTGCACGTTTTAGAAGACTCCGTTAGTAGATCATCTCTAATAACGAGCACGTTTAGAAGACTCCATTAGTAGAACATATCTACTAATAAGCACGTTTTGAAGTAACCCATAATAGTAACTCGTAATGTTTGAAAACATGCATAAATTTGTAAAAGTTTCGTAAACTGTAAATGAAGTAATTTCCATGTATAGTAGGTCTCCAAAATTAGAAGGTTTCTAAAAATAGAAACATCTATTTATAGTAAGTTCCGAAAATGGTATCCGTTTATATTTTAGTAAGTATCGAAATAATCCGTTTTCTTAAAATAGTAATGTTGAGTTTTACTTTCGCCCGATTAGTTTAAAAACATATAAAGCAGTAGAAATAGGGGCAATGAACTCACCTTATCGAATGAGCGATATAATCGGAAATGTGTGTATAAGACGTAGTATGTAGGTCAAAAGTAGAGTCCTCACTAGTCTGAGAGATCCCATAGATAAGGTAATAATGTATGTAAGTATTAGATTCGACGGTTTAAGACTTTGGATTAAACGACACAATTTTCAGCGAACACATAAGTTCGTTCAAACTGAGATACATAAAGTACTAGAAGGAATTAGACGTCAAGGAATATATATCTGAAAACTAGACACCGAGGTCTACATTTTAGACTACGATATTGATACATAAGAGTTCGTTACGAAGGAGATATGATTGAAACGAAGCTTCTTAACTAATCTGTCCAAAAGTTGTATTTTTTTAAGAGTTGAGTTTATCACTTTATAAAGTCGTATAATTTAGGTGTAGACAAGATAATTATTTTTAATACCTTTTAGACTTGTTTAAACTTATAATAAACCAATTTAATAACTTTTAAGGTTATCTAAATGGTTACACAAGATAGATTATTAAACCTAGTAATTTTACTCAAAAATATTCAGATTAGACCCCTTGTCGGTAATTTACGTTTTTAGGAAGTTTTGTAAAGAGTTATAAAGTTAATCTTACCTTTTTGAAAACTAGACTCCAAGACCTACAACATTTATTAAGGTCACAAATTCTAATTTTAAACCAATAAATAGTTAGACACTGAAGAAGACAAACTACCGTAACATTTTCGAATCTGTCTAAAACCGAGACGTATATAGTTAAAGTTTAAAGTGAGTTTGAAATACATTACGAATACTTAAACGTGTTGGGAAAAAACAATGATTAAAACCCAACTTATAAATCTGATAAGTCATAATCTAAGTGTAGGTGACTTCTAAGACTAAGTGTGTTCTGAGTCTTAGTGATTACGAGTCTTAGTAATTATGAGTCATAATCTGAGTCTAGGTGACTTCTAAGACTAAGTGTGTTCTGAGTCTTAGTGATTATGAGTCTTAGTAAGACTCAAAGATGAGACTTAGTTACTTGGAGCTTTATTTTAGATAAGTTGTTTTGCATATCTCCTATTTGTTAAAGAGATTTGCACTTATCTTATTTTCCAAGTTTATCAAGAACTCTATTTATAACACTAATGAATTCTGTGTGAATTCCTCCGGTTTTCTAAGTGAATTCCGTTCTTTGTCAATGAATAAAACGTATCTAGTTCATTGATTTCTTTGTGTTCTTCGTAATATTCATCGTTATATCTTTTTTTTGAATGAAACGAGACTAACAACAAATTAACGCCTTACGTTTCATTATGGAGCTGAGTAGTCAGCTCCACAATGCCTTAGTTTATTTTGGTCACTCAGACCCAAAATGTCACTCAGACTTAAAACAAAGACTTGAATAAACAGATTTATAAACTTGGGTTAAATCGTTGATTTTCCCAACAAAACGATCCCGACATTTAATTATCATATTTTAGACCAGTGGTGAGACATCCCAAACATATTAATGTATGTTCTCGTTTACTAAATTGTTACACAATTTCCAATTATGAATCCTAAGTAAAATCATTTCAACAATTTCAGATTTGACCCATGCTCACTATGTTACAGATTCTGGGAGTTTGGAAAACAATTAGACGACATATCTTATATATTTGAAAACTAGAAGAAAGGGCTACAATTTACGTTTGGACCACTATAATATTATTCAATAAGACCTAGGAGATATTAACCGATTAAGACAACTTAACATACCAGCAACTTATCAAACAAATTAGACTTTACAACATAGAATCACAATATACGTACACATGCAATAGAAACGATTTTTAAACACGATAAAGACAACGAACTGAAAGTTTAATCAGACCTGAGATGAATAAATTATAATGAAATGGAGATCAAACCTCAAGGCTTGAAACTTATGGCTGCAACAATCAACGTACACACACTGAATGAAAACTCTAAATAGAATTCGGCCAAGAACAATATACAAACCGAAATACTTTACTTTGAAGAGACCACTTGCTAGAACGATTTAGATGAGGAATACAAGGACCTGGATGTATGGAAATCGCTGGACAAACATCAAAACACAAACGATCTACAAAAACTCCCAATTAGGGTTTCACATATGAGAGGATTCACAAAAGGAACAACACTCTACCTTGATTAATGGAGATGATGAACACAATGAAGGTGAAGAATAAACTAGGACGGATAGGTATGTGGATGATGATGAACGGTAGCAGCAACAACAAGGAGGACTGAGGGTTTAGGGGCGACAGCTAGGAGGGAAAGGAATTAGGGTTTGTGAGGTTTTTGGTGGTTTTGTGTGTATGTAATCTTTAGGTTAGTTTAGGTTAATTTAGAATTGGATTAAAGACTACTAGGCCTGGTGAATCCAGTAATAAGGGCCTGGGTTCGATGGCTGAACATTAAGGTTAGCCCAAATGGCCCGACACAAGACAAGAACAACGAAACTGAATTTTTGCTCGGGGGGTCACGGTGCGGCTCACTCCCCATCAGATTTACCATTTATGTTTTTCGGGTACATATAATGACGATTATCGAAAGAGGAGACCACGAGCTAACTTTACATTAGGACTAGAATATGTATAAGTTTTGTGTAACATCTAAACCGGAAATTCTCAAGAGTTTAATAATGCTCAAAGAATACAAAATATATGAAGCTTACGAAATCTGAAAAGTTTCTCGTTGAACTATCTAGGAGCTCGTCTAGGGAACTATATATTGTGCACCTAACTAACGATAGCATCGCATGAAAGGTATACGGACATATCATAGAAATCATCATACATCAAAAAACCTATTTTAATCCCGTATCAATAGAAATACCCAAGTTTTAAACTTTTCAGTAATTTACGGTAATGAAATACAAGCATACTAAACTAACTAAGGACGGAAAGAGTGACTGTTGTCACAATATAACCCACTTAAGAGAATTTCGTCTCGAAATTCAAGTTAAAAGTACCGTCACGAAACATATTATTGAAAGGTAAGGGCTCATAATCAAAAGGTAAAGTTTTCAGCGTGCGTTTGAAGTAATATCCGAATTGAATAAGAAAAGTACCAGCATCGGCATTCGGATTTTATTCCTCCTTTGCAGCTCCCAGCATGTAGGCTCTTGCACGAGCATGAGTATTTGGTCCACCTTGGTTCCCCTGATTTCCCTGAGTGATCTGAGGTGGATTAGCTTGACCGTCATTCCCCTGTTTGTGGGGGCAATCTCTAATGAAGCGGTCGGTAACCCCGCATCCAAAGCAAGAATTTGGCCTCACCGCATTCACCGGCACGACAACAACAAATCTAGAACGACAATCCTTGGACAGATGGCCTCTCCGCTTGCATTTCGAACATGTGCATAACATATGCACCTCATGATGATAATTACACTTCTGTCATAGAGGAAGTGTACCAGTATACCCGATCTCGTGGTGCTGCTCGAGTGACCCGAATCTCTCTTAACTTTCTTGAACTTTCCCTGCTCGGTTTCACTGTGCTCCTTCTTCTTCTCCGAATCAAATACACCATCTCTGATCAGGTCTTCCGTAATAGACTCGGCACGGTGGATGGCATCGTGTAGTGTAGGAGGATCGATTCGCTTTAGTGATCGACGAACATCTTAGTGCAGCCCGTGAATAAAGCGCTCGACCAGACGAACTACAATATCTACCATCCTCGGACATAGACGAACGAGCTCGTGATAATGGTCGGTGTACTCGGTCAGCTTGGGTCCCTCCATAGTATGACCCCAAAGTTCATCCTCTAGCTTCTTTATCTCAGTACGAGAAACAAATTGGTCCAACGTAAGTGCTCGGAGATCCGCCCAAGATATAGCCATGGAGACGTCTCTGCCACGGGCGCTGATAACGGAATTCCACCATGTAAGGGCCTTGCCCCTCATAAGATGCGTAGAGTATCAGACTCGATTTTCGGTACTACAGTTGCTGATGTCGATGACTGACTCAGTTTGCTCGAACCATTGGCTGAGAGTTAGGGCCCCGCCCTTTCCATCGTACTCGATAGTCTTACAGTTTAGGAAATCCTTGTAAGAACAGACACGTGCAGGTGGAGGTGGAGGAGGTGGTCCTTGCGGTTGTTGATTAAGAGCGTTCATGACCTGTGCCACAATAGTAGGCATAACCGCAGCTAGCTGCTCAGCGTGCATAGCGGCCACTTGAGCCAGAGTAAGTGTACGAGGAGCCATCTACATAAGAAAGGAATGAGCATATGTCAGTATAAACGAAATCGTGAATTTTAAGGAATGGAAATGATTAATAACTCAACCATAAGAACTTTAGGTATGTTTTGTATTACGACTACAAACATGGTCATGTAAATCAAGCCGTAAGCCAAAAATTATATTCACTTCGTCTCATATACATATCCGCTCCCCATGTTCATTATCATAATATCATACAAATTAAGGATTTAAATAAGAGAGAATCAAGTCGAGGTTCCAATAGTAGCGATAGTAGAAAAATGAAATTAAGAAATCCAAATTTAAAGTATAAATCAAAACAAAGAAAGTCCTCATGTCGAAAGCTTATATTGGTCGCCGTCTTCCTTAGGCGAATGAGTCGTCGCGTACAAGTAGTGAGACGTAATGAAATCAATGAAAAAGATCCTAAAAAGAATCTATATGAGGACACCTAGTTATAGTCTAGGCCAAACCACCTAGTTCTCTATAACCATGTGCTCTGATTGGCGATCGTCATAACACATTAGGAAATAAAGAAATAATCTATATGAAATAAATAAAATTCGTATGTCATGACGTCGTCATGTCCAAGGTAAAACCCCTTGGTACACAATTACGTCCATCACTACAATGAAATAATATCCAACATAAATCCGAAAATGAAATAATGTACTTAGGCATGCAAGCCCAAAATAAAATCAAGTAAAAAGTATGAGTACAAGTCTCTAGGAGTCTAGTCCAGCTAGATCCTATGCCTGATCATTACCTGAAAGTAAAACTAAAAAGTCAACACAAAGGTTGAGCGAGTTCATCGAGTATGAATAAAACAGTTTAAATAACATTTGAAGATAAGTTTCCAAATATAGCAAGTTTCCAAATATAGAAATGTTTCTAAAAATAGGAAATTCTATTTTTAGTAAGTTTCTCGAAATAGTAAGTTTTTCTTAAAATCACTAAATACGTAAGTAATCATTCGTATAGTATTGCATCAGTAGTAACGGTAAGTAAAAGAATACATAAATCGAATGCTTGTAAGTAAGAATACAATCACAATCCCAAAAGAATAAGTAGTAGTAGCCACGTTACCGCATGAAGACACCATTAGTACTAAGGTGCACGTTTTAGAAGACTCAGTTATCCGTTAGTAGATCATCTCTACTAACGAGCACGTTTAGAAGACTCCGCTAGTAGAACTCATCTACTAGTGAGCACGTTTAGAAGACTCCATTAGTAGAACATATCTACTAATGAGCACGTTTTGAAGTAAACCATAATAGTAACTCGTAATGTTTTGAAAACATGCATAAGTTCGTAAACTGTAAATGAAGTAATTTCCAAGTATAGTAGGTTTCCAAAATTAGAAGGTTTCTAAAAATAGAAACAACCATTTATAGTAAGTTCCGAAAATAGTATCCGTTTAAATTTTAGTAAGTATCGAAATAATCCGTTCTCTTAAAATAGTAATGTTGAGTTTTACTTTCCCCCGATTAGTTTAAAAACATATAAAGTAGTAGAAATAGGGGCAATGAACTCACCTTATCGAATGAGCGATATAATCGGAAATGTGTGTATAAGACGTAGTATGTAGGTCACAAGTAGAGTGCTCACTAGTCCTAGAGATCCCATAGATAAGGTAATAATGTATGTAAGTATTAGATTCGACGGTTTAAGACTTTGGATTAAACGACACAATTTTCAGCGAACACATACATTCGTTCAAACTGAGATACAAAAAGTACTAGAAAGAATTAGACGTCAAGGAATATATATCTGAAAACTAGACACCGAGGGCTACATTTTAGACCAAGATATTGATACATAAGAGTTTTTTACGAAGGAGATATGATTGAAACGAAGCTTCTTAACTAATCTGTCCAAAAGTTGTATTTTTGTAAGAGTTGAGTTTATCACTTTATAAAGTCGTATAATTTAGGTGTAGAGAAGATAATTATTTTTAATACCTTTTAGACTTGTTATAAACTTATAATTAACCAATTTAAACACTTTTAAGGTTATCTAAATGGTTAAACAAGATAGAATATTAAACCTAGTAATTTTACTCAAAAATATTCAGGTTAGACCCCTTTTTGGTAATTCACGTTTTTAGGAAGTTTTGTAAAGAGTTAGAAAGTTAATCTTACGTTTTTTAAAACTAGAATCCAAGACCTACAACATTCATTAAGGTCATACGTTATAAATTTAATCTAATAAAGAGTTAGGCACTGAAGAAGACAAACTACCGTAACATTTCCGAATCTGTCCAAAACCGAGACGTCTATAGTTAAAGTTTAAAGTGAGTTTGAAATACATTACGAATACTCAAACGATCCCGAAATTTAATTATCATATTTTAGACCAGTGGTGAGACATCCCAAACATATTAATTTACGTCCTCGTTTACTAAATTGTTACATAATTTCCAATTATGAATCATAAGTAAAATCATTTCAACAATTTCAGATTTGACCACAGAATCTAATTAAATAAGACCAAGGAGATATTAACCGAGTAAGACAACTTAACATACAAGAAACTTATCAAACGAATTAGACTTTACAACATAGAATCACAATATACGTACACATGCAATAAAAACGATTTTTGAACACGATAACGACAATGAACTGAAAGTGAGATGAATAAATTATAATGACATGGATATCGAACGTCAAGGCTTGAAACTTATGGCTGCAACAATCAACATACACACACTGAATGAAAACTCTAAATAGAATTTGGACAAGAACAATATACAAACCGAAATACTTTACTCACTTGAAGAGACCACTTTCTGGTACGATTTAGATGAGGAATACAAGGACCTGGATGTATGGAAATTTCTGGAAAAACATCAAAACACAAGGGTTATAAACCATCTACAAAAACTCCCAATTAGGGTTTCGGATATGAGAGGATTCACAAAAGGAACAACACTTTACCTTGACTAATGGAGATGATGAACACGATGAAGGTAAAGAATAAACTAGGACGGAAAGGTATGATGATGATGATGAACGGCAGCAGCAGCAGCAAGGAGGACTGAGGGTTTAGGGGCGACGGTTAGGAGGGAAAGGAATTAGGGTTTGTAAGGTTTTTGGTGGTTTTGTGTGTATGTAATATTCAGGTTAGTTTAGGTTAATTTAGAATTGGATTAAAGACTGCTAGTCCTGGTTAATCCAGTAATAAGGGTCTGGGTTCTATGGCTGTACATTAAGGTTAGCCCAAATGGCTCGACACAAGACAAACACAACGAAACTGAATTTTTGCTCGGGAGGTCACAGTGCGTCGCACTAGGGGCTTACTGCGGCGCACCCCCTATCAGATTTACCATTTATGTTTTTCGCGTACATATAATTACGATTATCGAAAGCGGAGATCACGAGCTAACTGTACTTTAGGACTAGAACATGTATAAGGTTTGTGTAACATCGAAACCAGGAATTCTCAAGAGTTTAATAATGCTCAAAGAATACAAAATATATGAAGCTTACGAAATCTGAAACGTTTCTCGTTGAAATATCTAGGAGCTCGTCTAGGGGACTATCTATTGTGCACCTAACTAACGATAGCATAACATAAAAGGTATACACACATATCATAGAAATCATCATACATCAGAAAACATATTTTAATCCCGTATCAATAGTAATAAGCACGTTTTTTAATTTTCAGTAATTTAGGGTAATGAAATACAGGCATAGTAGACTAATTAAGGACGAAAATAGTGACGGTTTTCACAACCCTCGTTATGGGCGATCGTTGAGGGGTTCGTTCTCCCATCAACGAGCCGTTGTTGTTTTTTTTCTTTTTTTTTCCAACCGTTAAAATAAATAATAAAAATTCACAAAACCGAAAAAATCTCACAATCATCCTACAACTCTCAATATCACTCTACCAAAAAATATTCCCAACTTGAATCTGATGCAATGTGTAAGAATTAGAATAATGCCAAAAGTCACTTTATTCCTCCTACCCCTTACCTATTTATAGGAAAGATGGTAAATGTTGATTACATAACAATAGAAACCATAACAACTATTCTAATTTCTACAATTTCCCCCTTTGGTATGGTTTTTGAAACATAATTTTAAAATATTACAATTCAATTCAAAATTCAATACTAGGCTTCGAGTCTTCTAAGCTTGAGTTGGATTGACTGCTTCTTGAGATGCTTGTTCTGTTTGTTCTTGTGCTTGACTTGTTTCAGCTTCCTTGTCTTTGAATTCAGGATAGAGTTTTGCACACTCATCCCACTCTTGTTGCATTTCATGTTTCTTTCTTGATTTGATTGTAGCGTAGATAGAGTATTTGTTTTCCCTAATCTTCAAACACATCTTGTATATTTGAATTCACTTTCTGTGATCCAAGCATTTGTCAATTGCGTACTTTCCGAACTCATATTCTCTTCTTGCAGCTTTTCACCTAATATAGTCATCAGAGTTTTTATCATTGTCAGCATCGCCATTCTTCATGATGGTTTCAATCTCTCTCTTTATCAGCCTGAGAGTTCCTGTGGAGAAATGGTGTACTTCGTCAAACCACATGATAACATTGTCACTCCAGTGAGGACTTGTATAAACGATCCATTTCTCTCCAATGTTCACGGTCGCCCATTTTCTGATATGTTGTAGATCGAACTTTTGTCTTGGAGCAGTCAAGTTCACTTTACCCCTTCCACTTTCTAGCGCAATTTGGAAATCATAGAACGTTGGTTCTTTTACCTTCATTTCCATGAACCGTTTTATTCGAGCTTCAGCAAATCTTTCGACTTCTCTTTTGTTTGCCCATCGTTTCATGGACTTGAACAACCATTCAATGTCATTTGGATTTAAGTTATTGAACTCAACTTCTGTGAAGTGATATACCTTTCTATTGCTCCTGGCTACCTTGAATGTAGCATACTCAGTCCCGTTATGGAAATTTGATTCTATGTTTCGAACATCCGAGATTTCATGAATTGAGTAAACTTTTTCAGCTTCTTTTTCCTTTTCATGGATGAAGTGCTTGAATTTGCTCCATAGTTCTTTCTCACGTGTGGTGTAGCCATGGAGTCTTGCTTCTTCAATCATTTTCGGGGTTTTGACAAAGAAGTCTTGAACCTGATCCTCCATAAATGGTTAATTGATTCTTTTATGGATCATCTTTAGTTCTTCGATGTCTACATCTGTGTATTTTGGAACCCCGAAAGCGTTTGTTAAAGCATATTTATACAGTTCCCTATGCTCTTGTTGGAGATTCATGGTATCTTTTTGAAACATTTCTTCCCAACAATCTTTTACATCATGCTGTTTGAGTCTGTTATCAAATTCGTACTTAGGAAGTTTCCATTCTTAATTTTCCGGAAAGTTTCTTTGTTCTCTAAGTCTAGCACACACCAACCCTTAGTATAATGGAGTGAGATCTTCATCGACTCCATGTACCGTTAGATTTTGATATAGATCTTCCAAGTCTTTCCCCTCTTTCTGTTTGGAGCCCTTCTCTTTTCTCTTTTCTGTTTCCTTCGCCCCTGAACCCATATCAACATCTATTACCTTGTCACTTGAACCCTCAACAGCTTTGTGTTTCTTTGAACGACGCTCCTTTTCTCCCTCATTCGGATGATCATTGGGATCATCATCCTAATGTCGAAATTTGCTACTCTGTGCTTGAGCCCGAAAGTTTGCTTTCAATGCTCTGTACTTTTCAACGATAGCTGCGAGCTCTTTTTGTTGATTATCAAATAGCTCCTCCATGCTTGTTGGCTGATAATCTCTTTCTAAAGCAAGGGCATCCAAAATAATAACATCTCGAACGGAATGTGGTTCATGGTAAAAGATTCGCGTGATAAGAGTTTTCTTAAGAACTTCCCTGGGTATGGTGAGCAACAAATCCTTGACCGCATCTGAAGAAAGGTTTTCAGTATTAGTTTCCTGAGCCGGTTCCTGCGATTTAGGTTCCTCCACTATTGTATCCAATTTTCTCTTTACCCGCAGTTTCTTTTTATTTGGTGTGGGCAATGCAAATTCAGGTGGTGATGATATAACAGGAGTCTATGTGGACTATTGTTATTGTTGTTCCATTATATCCAGATAAGACTGAGTTGTGTCGCGGGATCAAGTTGCGTCACCACCTGTTTACCCTTCCCACTCAGATCGAGATAGGTCACGGGTGCTTCAACAAGGTCAAGCATCCATTCGGGTAAACCGATATCACTGAGATTGCTCGTTGCCGTATCTAGCGGTGACACAAAGTCACGGTTAGACGAAGCTGCATCGACCGTTGGCATGATGTTAACGGAGGCAGGATTTCCGGTCAATCCTCAGAAGCGTTCAGCTTGCGAACGTCCTATGACCGTTCCGCTAGTGTCACTAAGACGACTAGATTCGGGGACAACCTGTGAAGAAGGGACACATGAAGGACCAGACTCGTGTGCAACTGAAGTCGGGATTCGGGGATGTTGACTCCCTTTTTCAATAACATACGGCTCCGAAGGAGTGGACGTTAGTGGGGATGATGAGTGGAGAGGAGGGGTATCCACATGTTGCGTCGACGTCAGTTTCAATACGCTCTGTCGACATACGGCTAAGTGTAGAGGATGTGGTGCCTCGGTGTCTAATCCCAGGCTCGGATGGGGTTTTTTCTTTTTCTTTTTATCCCCTTGTTTTTTACGCTCACCCTTTCTCACTTTTTTTTCAACTCCTCCCTCGTATGTGCCCGAAGGACTCGTTAGTACAAGTACTGGGCGAGTGTGTACCGGTGTCTGTACCACCACATTTATCCCATCGCCCCCTACTTCAGTATCATCATCAGAATTTGTATTTTCAACACGATGATCAATATCCTCCTCGCTCTCCCTTAACTCTAGACCCTCACCACTAGTAGGCGCTATTACTCGAGGGGTAGGAACAATCGGTTCTGATTGTTCCGTACGAGTGAGTGGATTCCTATAGGCAAGTAAACGTGCATCATCCTTTGGAATACAAGCAAGTAAGTGCATGAGAATAGGCATACCTTCTTCTTCCGTTTGATATTGACGAGGACGAAAGACTGGAGTGAAATACTCTGGATAGGTGTGATCGCCAATTCGTTTGTTTAGCTCAAAAGGTGCTTGCTCAAGGATTTTAGCAACGATCGTCTGAAGGAAGCGTTGATAAGGAATGAATGGTTTCATTATTTCCTTGTTACTCCCTTTTAACACTTTTTTAGGGAGATTCAGCTCGACTTCATCTTTCTTTCTTTCTTGCTCAAGATACTTATCCCGAGCCGTGATGAGTTCTCGCAAATCATCGAAGATCAGTCTGGCGATGTCATACTTTTTGTTGAATATGAAAGCGATTCACATCAATATTGTAGTCCTGCTCGCATAGTCCTTTCCACTTGTTTTCGGCGTGAGATTGTGTACCATCAATTGTAACAGAAATTGCCACGGATGCGGTATTATATCCCAATTAAGTTTTAGGGAAGATAATGTCCCTTGATACCTCATTTGAAAAATCCACGTAAACAGATCTTCATCGTTGCTCGGGATTTCCTCATGCACATCATAGGATGGTAATCCAAAATTTGCCTTAGTGTATCAACCGACAATTCGATCTAGCATGATTGAAGTTCACAAATTAACAATTCCTCCAGGAGTTCTTCAGGATTAGAGTCATCCGCTTCCTGATATTTCATGTGATACCACAATTGTTTCACGTAGACACGTGGAACCTTTGGATGAATGGCAAGGAACTGTCCCCATTGATGATACTCGATGATCGATAGGAAGATGGGGAACGAACATTGATATGTCTCAACGTCAATTGTGGTGTTATTGGGCTTCATGTCTAGCCATAACCGAGTAGGGTGAACATATTCCTCACTCGTAAATGCTGGTGAGGAGATTCTTCTCGCAAGAGGACCCCGATATATCCTTCCATTCTATGATACGACTGAATGTTGGAATCCGTCCGAACGGTTTTCCTTGTCCGCGCCATTGAATCGTTGAAAAAAAAACGAGACAAACCGTTAAAAAATGATAATACACATGTTTTTTTTTTGTTTTCTAATATATTTGTGACCGAGCACATAGCCGGGCTATCCTGTTCGTCTCCGTGAACCAAGCCAAGTACATATCCTAGTCGTGTAAGTCAACGAGCAAGGTACCTAATCGAATGGGGGACTCCTAGTCGTGTACGAGGTAACAAGGGGATTCTCGGATAGGGTTCTGGGTCTTCTTCCTAGTCGAACAGATACGTTCGTGTAGGTGAGAAAGCTAGTCGTGTATGTGATCGGGTATGAGACCTATTCGAATGAAGGGTTCCTAGTCATGGACGAAGGAACACGGTGATTCTAGGATAGGGTTCCAGGGCTGTTTCCTATTCGAACAGTTAAGTACGTGTAGGTGAAAAACTACTCGGGTAAGTCATCGAGCAAGATGCTTATTCGAATGGGTGACTCCTGGTCGTGTACGAGGTAACAACGTCGTTTTCGAATAGGGTTCCGGGAGTTGTTCCTATTCGAACAGTTACGTTCGTGTAGGTTGAAAACCTATTCGTGTCAGGAGTTCGCCGTAGATAAAATCCCATTCGTGTGGGGAGTTCGTGTCCGTTAAAAATATATCCGAGCGAACACTTATACAAATTCCTTAACGTAATAACCCTGTTCGTGTATGCTAGAATATATGATCGAGTGGGTAAACAAACACCAAAACAAGAATACGGTCTATGTGAAACGAATCAAATCCAACAAACACATAAGAAAATTAACACATAAACACAGATTAACAATTTCTATTAACCTAATCATAAAATTTTTCTTAAGGAAAAATGAAGAACATGAGTTGAAAAATTTACCAAATCAGAGACGTTCTTCGTAAAAAGTGCTTGTTTAATCTGTAAAACCGATTAGATCTCTTCAGAAAATGTTTTCCCCAGAGAGTTTAAGAACGAAAATCGAATGAATTATGAAAAATAAAACGTTTTCGACCTTATACAGGATCCGAAAGCCCAATGGGTTATCCATGGATATCCATATTCAAAGTTACATTTTCTACCCTCATGTTTTTTTTTTTTTTTTAGTGATCACTTATTTACATTTCAGGTATTCCCCCTAAATTGTGATTCCCCCTTAAAGAAGAATTCCCCCTCAAAAGATGATTCCCCCTCTAAAACGTAACTAAACA
Organism: Senecio squalidus; assembly: GCA_910822075.1. Classification (NCBI taxonomy): domain Eukaryota; kingdom Viridiplantae; phylum Streptophyta; class Magnoliopsida; order Asterales; family Asteraceae; genus Senecio; species Senecio squalidus. The sequence continues at coordinate 28,853,258 of CAJVGC010000060.1, read as the reverse complement.
CGTAAGCAAATTGAAACAAAGAAATAGCAACGAAACAATCAAATTACAACATTACGCAACCGAGTTAATCTTTTAAATTTAACATGCCGAGCTTGGATATAAGAAATTTAAATCGTTTTTCATCCAAAGCTTTTGTAAAAATGTCGACAATTTGGAAATCGGTTTCGACAAAGTGTAACTCAATTATTCCTTTTTCAATGGTAACGAATATCAATATGCTTAGAACGAGAATGTTGACCGGATTAGCAGAAATCGAGATTGCACTTGTCGAATCACAATAGATCGGAATTGATTCCACGTCATAGCCATAATCCCGAATTTGTGTGCGTATCCATAAAAGCCGTGAAAGTTAAACTGCGGCCGCCACATATTCTGCCTCAGGTGTTGAAACTGAAACACAATTCTGCTTCTTTGAAGTCCAACTGACCAGTTTGTTTCCTAGAAAATGAGCACCACCCGAAGTGCTTTTCCTGTCTAAATTACAACCTCCACGATCCGCGTCAGAATAAGCAATAAAATTAAAACCCATGTTCTTTGGATACCACAAACCCAAATAGGGAGTACCTTTTAAGTATCGAAAATTGCGTTTTACAGCCAACAAATGAGATACTTTTGGGTTTGATTGATATCGGGCACACATACAAGTTGCAAACATAATATCCGGACGACTCGATGTAAAGTACATTAAAGAGCCAATCATTCCTCGGTACATCGTTACATTAGTGGATAATCCCGTTGGATCATCATGTAAGTTTACTCGAGGAAATATCGGTGTGGCCATTGGAGAACAATCGACCATTTTGTACTTTTTAAGCATTTCGAAAATATATTTTGATTGATCTATAAAAATGCCATCCGGTAAATGTTTGACTTGTAGAAACAAAAAAAGGACATTTCGCCCATCATGCTCATTTCAAAACGTTTAGACATTAACGCGCAAAACTGTTTGCATAAATGTTGACTTGTGGACCCAAAAATGATGTCATCGACATAAATTTGCACAAAAGCGCATCTGGACCTTTTTTACGACTAAAAAGAGTAGTGTCAATTGTAGCTCTAGTTAAACCAGCATCTAAGAGAAAAGACGAAAGCTTTTCATACCATGCACGAGGTGTTTGTTTCAAACCATACAGTGCTTTCTTGAGCTTCTAAACATCATTCGGACGACGTGGGTCAACAAAACCTTCTGGTTGTTGAACGTAAACTTCTTCCTTGAGATCGCCATTGAGAAATGCAGTTTTGACGTCCATTTGATACACTATGAAGTTCTTCGTTGCAACATATGCAAGAAACATGCGTATTGCCTCGATCCTAGCAACGGGAGCGAACATCTCATCGTAATCAATTCCTTCCTGTTGAGAATACCCCTTAGCCACAAGACGTGATTTATTTCGTACCACAACTCCATTTTCATCCTTCTTGTTTTTGTGAAGCCACCTGACCCCGAAAATAGAACGGTCCGTTGGTCGAAGAACCTTTTCCCAAACATCCAAACGCTGGAACTGATTCAACTCTTCTTGCATAGAATTTATCTAATGTGGATCTGTAAAGGCCTCCTTGATGTTCTTCGGTTCAAAAGGAGCTTAAGAAGATGGAGAAAAGACATTCATTGGCAGTTGCTTTGTGGGTTCGAACACGGTCATTCACACTGCCAAGGATTTGACTGATAGGATGATTTCTCGTCCACAACTTGTCACTTTCGGTTAGTGTAAGAATTAGAATAATGCCAAAAGTCAGTTTATTGCTCCCCCCCCCCCCCCCCCCACCTATTTATAGGCAAGGGGGTAAATGTATATTACATAACGTTAGAAACCATAACAACTATTCTAAGTTCTACAATTTCCCCATTTGGTATGGTTTCTTAAAACATAAATTCAAAATAATAAATTACAATGCAAAATTTATTACTAAGCTTCCAGTCTTTTAATCTTGAGTTGGGTTGACTGCTTCTTGAGATGTTTGTGCTTGAGCTTGTTTGTCTTTGAAACTTATCTTGCTCCTGTTGCATTTCATGCTTTCGTCTTGCTTTTATTGTAGCATAGCTGGAGTACTTGTGTTCTCTGATCTTCAAACACATTTCGTACCTTTGTATGAATTTTACGTTCTCTAGGCACTTCTCAATCGCATCCTTTCCAAGCTCATATTCTTTTCTTTCGGCTTTCCACCTGTTAGCTGCTTTAAAGTCTTCAATCTTCTGAGCATCCACGTTCTTGATGATTGCATCAATCTCTCTCTTAATTAGTCTGAGGGTTCCTGTGGAGAAGTGATGTGCTTCATCAAAGAACATAACAACATTGCTATTCCAGTATGGACTTGTATACACGATCCCTTTATTCCCGATATTCACTATAGCCCATTTTCTGACATGATTGAGATTGAACTTCTGTTGTGGAGCCGCCAAATTTACTTTTCCCCTGCCACTCTCAAGAGCAATCTGAAAGTCTTGGTATGAAGCCTCATTCACCTTCATTTCCATGAAGCGTTTTATTCGAGCCTCAGCAAGTCTCTCGACTCTTGTTTTGGTTGGCCATCGGTTCATGGACATGAACAAGAATTCTATATCATTTGGGTTTAGGTTGGCGAAGTCAGCTTCAAAGAAATTGTATACCTTCCCATTGGTTCGAGCTACTTTGAAGGTAGTATACTCAAGCCCGTTGTGGAATTTTGATTCGATTCTTCACACATTTGAGATTGAGTGGACTGAGTATACCTTTTCTGGTTCTTTCTGCTTTTTGTGAATGATGTGTTTAAATTTAAACCAGAGCTCCTTTTCAAACTTGGTGTATCCATGAAGTCGAGTTTCCTTGATCTTTCTTGGAGTTTTGACATAGAAATCCCGAACATGGTCCTCCATGAATGGTTGATTGATTCGTTTGTGGATTTTTTTCTGTTCATTGATATCAATGTCAGTGAACTTCGGTTCTCTAAAATCATTTGTTAGAGCATACCTGTAGAGTTCAGTATGTTTTTTTTGAAGCTTCATATTCTCCTTTCGAACCATCTCTTCATAGCACTCTCTTACCTGATACTGTTTGAGTTGGTTATCAAACTCGTATTTAGGAAGATTCCAGTTGTCTTCATCGACATAATCCATTATTTCTCTTACACGGGCACGCACCACACTGTTGTACGCATCATTTAATTTTTCATCGTGACCAAGTACCATTGCCTCATGATATAACTGCTCCATGTGTTGCTTTTTCTTTTCCTTGCTTGTGCTTTCTTTTCTTTTGTTTCCCCTGCGCTGGTATCAGCATTTATGACCCTGTCGCTTGAACCCTCAACATTTTTGTGTTTCTTTGAACAGTGCTTCTTTCTCCCCCCCCCCCCCCCCCCCCCCCCCCCCCCCCCCCCCCCCCCCCCCCTCATTCGGATATTATGAGGATCATGATCCAAACTCTTGGACAACATTGGAAGAGAGATTTTCATTGGTGGTTTGCGGAGTCGTATCCTGCGGTGTAGGTTCCTCTACCTGGTTTCCAGCTTTCTCTTCATCCGTAGTTTAATTGGCACTGCAGAAACGGTAGGTGATGTTATAACAGGAGCGGGTGATGAGATAACAGGTGCTGGTGATGAGATAACTGGAGCCTGTGCACGCTGGTGTCGTTGTTCCACAATATCTAAATGAAAATTGAGTTGAGTATTGAGATCCATGTGCGTTACCACCTGTTTTCCCTTCCCGCTCGGATCATGATAATGTACGGGTGTGCGAGTAGCGTCAAGCATCCATTGGGGTAAACCGGGAGCACCGAGATTGCCCGTTTTCGTATCTGTCTGTGACACAAAGTCACGTCGAGACGAACCTGCATCGACCGTTGGCATAATGTTAACGGAGTCAGGATTTCTGGTCAATCCTCGGAAGCGTTCGTCTGACGAACGTTCTATGACCGTTCCGCTAGTGTCACCTAGACGACTAGATCTGGGAGCAACTGGTGTAAAGTTGAAACGCGAGGGACCAGACTCGTGTGCAACTGACGTTGGGATTCGGGAATGTTGACTCCCTGTTTCAATAACATCCGGCTCCGAAGGAGGGGACGTTAGTGGACTTAGGCTTTTTCCCGTGCTTTTTGAAACATCACCCAGTGGGGATGATGAGTGGATATGAGGGGTATCCACCTGTTGCATCGATGGGGAGTCGACGTCTTTTTCAATACGCTCTGTCGACATACGACTGAGTGTAGTGGATGTGGTTGCCCGGTGTCTAATCATAGGATCGGATGGGGTTTTGACTTTTTTCTTTTTATCCCCATATTTTTTACTCTCACCCATGCTCACTATTTTTTCAACTCCGCCCTCGGATGTGCCCGAAGGACTCGCTTGTACAAGTACTTGACGAGTGTGTACTGGTACCTGTACAACCACATTTTTACCATCACCCCCTACTTCGGTATCATCAACATCATCAGAACTGGACTTGTCATCCTGATGATTAGGATCCTCCTCACTCTCACCTAACTCTAGACCGTCACTGTGGGTAGGCGCTATTACTCATGGGGTAGGAAAAATCGTTTCTGATCGTTCCGTACGAGTGACGGGATTCCTATAGGCAAGTAGATGTACATCGTCCTGAGGAATGCGAGATAGTAAGTACTCTGGGATAGGCATACCTGGTTCTGCCGTTTGATGTGGGCGAGAACGGAAGACAAGAGTGAAATACTCCAGATAGGTGTAATCGCGAATCCGTTTGTTCGGCTCATAAAGGGGCATGCTCAAGAATTTTATCAACGTTCATCTGAAGGAATCGTTGATAAGGAATGTACGGCTTCTTAATTTCCTTCTTGCTGCGTTTGAGAGCCTTTATAGGGAGTGACTGTGCAACCGCATCTTTCCGTTCTTCCTGGTCAAAATATTTATCCCGATGTGTGATCAAGTCCCGGAGATCATCAAAGATAAGTCTGGCAATATCAAAATCTTTGTTGAAGACGAATGCGATCCATATCAACACTGTTATCCGATTCGCATAATCTTTGCCACGGGCTTTGGGCGTGAGATTGTGTACCATAAGTTGTAACAGGAACTGCCACGGTTGCGGTAACAAATCCCGGTGAAGCTTGAGGGAAGATAAGTCCCCTTGATACCCCAATTGATAAATCCATGTGAGAAGCTCGTCATCGTTGGGCGGGATGGCCTCAAATTATTCAGAGGATGGTAAGTCTGGAATTTCCCGTAGGGTCTCAACTGACAATTAGATCTGATGTGACTGAAGTTCACAAATTAACAAGTCTTCAGCCGGTTCGTCAGGATCAGAATTATCGGCCACCTGATATCGCATGGTATGCCAGAGTTGCTGCAAGTATACCCGTGGAAACTTTGGATGAATGGCAAAGAATTGTTTCCATGGATGGTACTTGATAATCGAGAGGATGATGGGGAACTGACATTCATACGTATCCAGATCAATGGTGGAGTTTTTAGATTTCATATCGAGTCATAACCGAGTGGGGTGGATAAGTTCCTTAGGTGGGAATGCTGGTGAGAACATCCGTCTTGCAACGGGACCGGTATAACCTTCCATTTGATGGTATGACTGAATTTCGTAGTCCGTTCGAACGGTTTTCTTTGTACGCGCCATTGAATCTTTAAGAAAATAGAACAAACCGTGAGAACATGATAAGAAACACCTTCTTTTTATTTTTATTTTTTTTTTGTAATGCTAATCGAGCTCAAAATCAAGCTATCCTGTTCATCTTCGGGAACCAAGTCAAGTACACATCGACGCTCGGAATAGTCAACGAGCAAGCCAGTCCGAGTCGGGGTGGAATCTGGGCTAACGGGGCTATGTGATAGCTAGTCGGGGCCAAGGGAACATGGGTGTCCGAGTCGTGTCCGTGTCCTAGGTGAATGGGGCTCGGATAGTGTCCGGGCAGGGATCCTGGTCGAATGGATTGTCCGAAGTGGTTTCCGGAGTATCCTAGTCGTGGCCGGGTATGTGTCCTAGGCGAATGAGATGTCCGAGTCGTGTCTAGGTAGAGCCTATCCGTGCTAACACTTAGAAAAATATCCCCTAACCTGTTCGAGTAGCCCTAGGTGTGTCCGAGTATGCCTAGTCGGGTCCGTGATTGTGTCTGGGTAACCTAGTTGGTGACTTAATCGTGTCCGAGATGTCCATACTGGGTTCCTATTCGTGTCCGAGGTTAATCAAGTTACCCGAGAAAACCTGGGGATTCGACTGAGAAAAGGGTGTTCGTGTCTGAGATGATTCGAGGTGCTAGGTTAATGTGACGTCCCGTCAATATGAGGTACTTGCATTACCGTCATTATTTATATTTTATTCGCAATTGATTTCGACCCTTGTATTTCGCTTTGTTTTACTCACGGTTTACTGTTATTAAGTATCGGGTTTTCTGTATTTGCAAATTCGTCCCTGAGACGTAATAATTTTAATTTATCTAAGTTCCAATTAGTTAGTATCCTCATAAATATAAGTTAGAAGGTTTATGCCAAATTTGTCGGTTATCGTATTCTTTATCCTCGAGATATCGCGCTTTTGCTCTTGTTTACTCCTTTACCGAAATCGTGCGAATCTCGAAATCGAAAGTGAAAATATAATATTAAATGAACCTAATATAAAGTTAATCAAAGTATGAACTTTCCTAAGTTCAACGCAAAAAGAATCGGGAACTTTCGACGAACGAAACTCCTTAACGGTCGCGAACAAAAATCTGGAAATTCTGAAATCTGGTCCAGGGCGCAACACATGCACCCTGTGCGCAGCACAGCCTTCAGGGCGCAGCACAGGTCACCAGGGCGCAACACACCCCTGATTGTGCAGAATTTTTGTTGTTGTTTTGTGTGACTCATTTTTGCATGAATTCTTGTTGGGCACTCCTCCCAAACGTGTAAGACCTGAAAAATGGGCAGAGGAGACCCACTAGAGGCCATCATTCACCTCACCAAGTCATTTGTGATCAACACAAAACACCTACAAACCTCTCTCTCTCTCTCTCTCTCTCATTTTTCCCATCATTTTCTTTGCTTTTTCTCTCATTTCTCTCTCTCAAACCCAACCATTTCCAGAAACTTTGAAGCTAAAAACAACCATTTGAAGAGTGATTCAAGTCCAAAATCATCAAAGAAACAAGTTCCTTTTGATCTCCATCAACTTTCGGTAAAGTTTTCTTAAGGTTTCTTTCACTTTTCTTCCATTTTTCTCCATAAATCTTCTTCTTTTGTTGAAGATTCTAACACATGCTATTTTCTTTTGCATTCTGATATGGCATAATTATGAGTCGTGTATTATATACGAAATTTGTATATTCGGAGAAAAAAAAAGTATAAGTTGAAGGAAAATTGAGCAATCCAATTCGTTAGAGATTATATTTAGTTCGGATTTAATCTAAGTTGTATTATTTTATTTAACCCATTTACACTCCATAGTATACATTTTCACATGTCTTTACCTGTACATTATAACCCGAATAAAATTCCCCGTTTAGTTGTACCAAGACTCTAGTGGTGGAGATTTGATACATTATCAAGCCTATGATAGAATATTCACCATGACTGAGCAATTGAGCGATTCTACAGAGATATTTTACACACCCTTTTAGATTAGTTTGATAGATTGTGTGATTTTACTTCAATAAAAATCGTGAGGTGTTTGGTTATGTTTAATTTTGGCTTTGATAATTAATTTTAAAACAGTTTTTGCTTGAGGGCAATCAAAAAGGCAAGTTTGGGGGGATTTGATATCGCATAATTATATAGATATTTCTATGCGATATTTGGTCGGTTTTCATAGTAAACATGATGGATAGGATAGGTTTTTACATTTAATCGTGTGGAAAAGTGTTTTTATCTATTTTACAGGTTTACATGATCGGGAAGCGGAAAGGAGTGAAGAAATGAGCTTAAATGACGAACTAAAGACGAGAAGTGAAGAGGTGCCGCGCACCGGTGCAATAGGTGCTGCGCACCGAGGTGTTTGAGTTGGTTTTGGACACGGGAAATAGCCCGGTGCTGCGCGCCTATGGACCAAGTGCTGCGCACCTACCTGATAAACATGAAGAATTGGATTTCGAGTCGAATACGTTTTCCGCTTTGCTTTTGCCTATAAATATAAGACCAAATCGGCCAGAAATCATGATCAATTATTATTCTAAGTCTCTGGAGTTGGTATTTACGTTTAGAAGCAAGATTCAAAGCTAGGAATATCTTTTTTCGGCTAACGGCGGTCACGACACGTTTTGTCGGATTCTTCGTTTGTTTCTTTCCTTTTTAGACTTTTATTCCAGTATTATTTCAATGACTTTATTTGCTTTTTCAGACCTAGTTATGAGGAGCTAAACTTCTTTTATGCTTGTTTGAACAACGGATCCTATTTGAAGTTTAATTAACGTTTTCGATTGTTTATGTTTTTGTGTTTAACCGTTGATCCTTATTTACTTAAATTTTAGTATATTATCAGAGTTGTTTATATATAATTTGACTAATCAATATTCTAGGTATTCGGGAGGAATCAAGATAGATTTAACAAGTTATATGAAGTAATCGGTCGGTCTATAATCGATTTGAAATTATTAAGATTCGGGAGGACTTAGTAATAACAACGTAGATAATTAAATTTAAGTGAGTAGGTCTAAGTATTAAGATTCGGAAGGACTTGATAGTTAGAGGAGTTATTCGGGAGGAAACTCTATAAGGTTAAATCACTAAAACGGACTTGTTGCTTATTGCTCGGTTATTAATAGTTATTACTGTATTCGGGAGGAACGGGGTAATTAAAGATAATTAAAGTTAGTGAAAGATTCGGAAGGACTTTTATTATATCTTAGAAGTTTTGAAAACAATCGATTTCGAAGATTTAAACGGAAAATAGGTGAAGTGTCAAACAAGTATATTTTCTCATTTTTTGATTTAATCAATTACTTTTCGCTCGATTTTAATTAATCAACTCTTTTTACTAATTACTTGCAAGCTTTTGTTACGATAAAAACCCCCACAAATACTCAAATATTATTAATTCGGAATTTAAAACAAATTAGTCCCTGCGAACGAACTTATACTTGCTTAAAACTATATTATATACGGATAGGTCCACTGCCTAGAAGTGTGTAATTGCGTGAAAAAGTAGGTTTAAATTAAGACTAGATTTTACACATCAAGTTTTTGGCGCCGCTGCCGGGGACTGATTTTTCGTTTTTTGTTTCGAATTTGTGATAAGATCCTTTTGAGTATTTATTTACTTAGAAGTTACTTTTATTTGTTATTACACCGGTACGTTTTAAGCTTTTCTTGTTTTTGTATTTTCAGGTATTTCAGGTAGTTGATGAACACAAGGGCTTCGGGATTACCACTCGCGAGTCCAAAGTCAAATCCAGGAGTATCAAAGAGACGAGGCAGGAGAAGAGGCAACTTATCGCTTTAGACACCACCAAGTTTTGATCAAGTTTCACCCGTCAAATTTGAAGACATTGCGTCTTCAGAGGAAGGAGGAAGCAGTTCAGACTTAGAGGTCGAAGAGGTGTTTTGTGAAGACAAACCGGAACAGCAACCAGCTATGGACCCCTTGGACACACCAATGCACCGACGGGCCGAAGCTGTAGCAGTGCCACCCACCCGAGGGTCGGCAATCACCACCCCGGACTTGGGTGAGGATTTTGTTGTCAAGGGTCACATCTCAAGATGATCCAAGACAACACGTTCGATGGGCGATACAATTCAGATCCGCATAAACACATAGCCAAATTCAACGAGCTGTGTGAGATGTTCAAATACGGTCAAAGCAAAGGCGATCTTGTCAAACTGAGGTTATTCCCTTCGTCTCTCACCGGAGATGCGAAGGTTTGGTTCGAGGAGCTTAATGAAAATTCAATCACCACATGGACGCAAATGCGCGAGACCTTTATCAAAAGATTTTTTCCATCCGCCTTGGGTAGGAAATTACTCAGAGACATCAGAGGATTCCGACAGGGAGATGGAGAGACTTCCACTGAAGCATGGGCTAGATTAAAAGAGATGCTGAGAGCTTGCTATGGTCACGGATTAGGCAAGGACAACATAATTGAAATCTTCTTCTACGGGTTAACCAAGGAGTCTCAAAACGAGTTGGATCTAGCCGGAGGAGGTGATTTCATGTATAAAACTACCAACGAGGCATACAACCTAATGGAAGACAAGCTGGTCATAAGTCTATCAAGGGAGTATCGAGACGATGGTCGAGGCCGAAAACACAGAGGACAAGTTGCTCAAGCTGAGAGTAGCCATGAAACATACTCGGTAGTTCAAGAGGTCAAGACTTTAGCGGACATAATTGATAAGCGCATGGGACGGATGGAGAAGGACATACACTTGGTGAAGAATGGATGTGAAGGATGCGGGGGACCTCACTATGCTAGTGAGTGTAATCAAGTGGAGGATGCCAACTACGCACAGTATGGCCATCCTAATCGGGGGTCAAATTAGCAAAACCGCGGAGGTAATTACAACCGGGGTGACAATCGAGACAACGGATGGCAAAGGAATAACACACGCTCCCCACCACGACAAAGATACGATCCACCGAAGAACGACGATGAAGATTCCAGCATAAAAGATCTTTTGAAATCGTTCATCAACACCCAAAAATCAACCAATGACGATGTCCGTAAACAATTTAAAGTTTTAACTGATCAAATCGAGCAAGGACAGAGAAATCAGCAGGCAGCACATCAAGACTTAGAGAGACGGTTCGATAGGATGAACGAGCGGAACTCAAATCGGCAACCGGGCCAAATACCAAGCAATACTCAACCAAATCCAGCACGACAACAGAATCCGGGAAATAATTCCACTAATCAAGCACCAAAATATCAACATCCTGGAAGAACCGAAGGACCACGAGACGGAATGCCAACCTACCCAAAACACAGAGATGAACATGTTAATGCAATCACTACACGCTCGGGAAAAGCTTATGGAGGAAATCAGACCGAAAATGGAGCAAAACAGAACCCAGGTGCGCAGCACCTACCTACTGGTGCGCAACACCTAGGTTCTGACCACCTCGGTGCGCAGCACCGATCTGCTGAGCCGATTATTGTTGATTTCGAGATCGAGGATGATGAGGACGAGGAACCAAAAGTTCAACCCAAGGAAAAAACACCTGAACCAGTGGAGGAAGTTCCCATTCAAGCTTATAAACCTCATATCCCATATCCTCAACGATTACGAAAAGCAAGAATGCGGGAGCAGTACGGTAAATTTTGTGACATGATTAAATCTGTTAATATTAACGTTCCTCTTGTTGATTTGATTGCAGGGATGCCAAACTACGCTAAATTCATCAAGGAGCTGGTCACGAATAAAGGAAAGCCATCGGAGGAACAAGCTGCATTCTTAAACACAGAATGTTCAGCCTTGGTGAAAAACACGATACCACCCAAGTTGGATGACCCAGGGAGTTTTCTGATCCAGTGCAACTTCAGTAATACATACAGTTTCAGTGCTTTAGCAGACTTAGGAGCTAGCATAAACCTGATGCCGTATTCACTATATGCTAAACTTTCCCTTGGAGTGTTAAAACCCACCAGGATGAGTATCCGCCTAGCAGACCGATCATTCCAGTACCCGTTAGGAATTGCTGAGAACATGCTAGTAAACGTAGGAAAATTCACCTTTCCGGTTGACTTCGTGATTCTAGAGATGGATGAGGATGTCACTGTTCCACTAATCCTTGGACGACCATTCCTTAACACTGCTGACGCAATTATTCGGGTGAAAAATGGGCAAATTTCATTAGGGGTTGGGAATGAACGAATTGTTTTTAATTTAGATAGAGCTATGACTCATTCTTATTCTACTGATGAAACCTGTTTTCGGATTGATGTGTTTGATGATTTAGATTGGCAGGAAATTCTCGAGATAGAAACTAGCTTGGAGGAGGAGCTGAAAGACGAGAAGATCGAGGAAGTGGAGGTTGAAGTTAAGGAAGAACTGAAGTTGGACCAAAACATGAGGATCAAATCTTCACTTGAATCACCACCAACCGACTTGGAGCTAAAACAACTACCGGTACATTTAGAATATGCTATCCTTGAAGGTACAAATTTATTACCAGTTGTTATTTCGTCATCACTTTCGGGTGACGAAAAAGCTCGATTATTGAAAGTCCTTAAGGGTCATAAAAAGGCCTTTTCTTGGCGTATATCTGACATCCCGGAATTAGCCCCGATTTTTGCAAACATAAAATAAATTTTATTGATAATGTAAAACACGTTGTTCAAAAACAACGGCGGCTAAATCCGAATATGGCAGATGTCGTTAAAAAGGAAGTTGTTAATTTGTTGGATGCAGGAATTATCTACCCTATTTCAGACAGTCCATGGGTGAGTCCCATTCATTGCGTGCCGAAAAAGGGAGGTATGACCGTGGTGATGAACGATAAGAACGAGCTCGTGCCAACAAGGACAGTCACAGGATGGAGAGTCTGCATCGACTACCGCAAACTGAATGAAGCCACCAGGAAGGACCATTTTCCACTACCGTTCATGGACCAGATGATCGAGCGACTAGCAGGAAATGAGTTCTACTGCTTCTTGGATGGATTCTCGGGTTATTTTCAGATCCCCATCGATCCCGGAGATCAGGAAAAGACCACATTCACATGCCCGTTCGGAACCTACGCATATCGGAGGATGCCGTTTGGTTTATGCAACGCACCAGCCACTTTTCAACGGTGTATGCTAGCCATTTTTCAGGACATGGTGGAGAAAACAATGGAGGTATTCATGGATGATTTTTCCGTATTTGGAGATTCATTCGATGCTTGCTTGGAGAATCTAGATCAGATGTTGGGACGATGCGAGGAAGCACATTTGGTCCTCAACTGGGAGAAATGCCACTTCATGGTTCGAGAGGGAATCGTACTGGGACACAAGATCTCAAAAGCTGGGATACAGGTAGACAAAGCAAAGATCGAGGTCATTGCCAAACTACCACCACCGACGAACGAGAAGGCAATTCGGAGTTTTTTGGGACATGCAGGATTCTACCGAAGATTTATCAAGGACTTCTCGAAGATTACTCGTCCTATGACGAAACTCTTAGAGAAGGAGGTAGCTTTCAACTTCTCGGATGACTGTTTACAAGCTTTCGAGCTACTCAAGGAACGGATCACCAATACACCTATTTTGGTAGCACCAGACTGGTCTCAACCTTTCGAGCTAATGTGTGACGCAAGCAATTTCGCAGTGGGTGCTGTTTTGGGGCAACGGATCGATAAACATTTTCGACCTATCTACTTCGCCAGCAAAACACTTAACGAAGCCCAACAGAATTACACCACTACGGAAAAAGAACTTTTGGCTGTCGTATTCGCTTTTGATAAATTCCGCTCATATTTAGTGATGAGCAAAACAATTGTTTTCACGGATCATTCTGCTTTAAAATTCTTATTTTCTAAATTAGATGCTAAACCTAGATTAATTCGTTGGATTTTATTGTTGCAGGATTTTGACATCGAGATCAAGGACAAGAAAGGGGCTGAAAATGTAGATGCAGACCATTTGAGCCGATTGGAGAACCCAAGTTTGGGGGAATTGAAGGAAGAGGACATCAATGACACTTTTCCGGGGGAGATGTTAGCCAGTATTAGTAACACAGACGGCGATACCCCATGGTTCGCGGACATTGCAAACTATCTAGCCGGAAAATTCGTCAACAGAGACCTAACCTATCAACAGAAGCAGAAATTGATCTCGGATGCTAAGTACTACTACTGGGACTCGCCATACTTGTTTCGTAGATGTGCTGATAGAATGGTGCGCAGATGTGTATACGGAGAAGAATCTCGCAAGATTTTGGACGAATGCCATCATGGACCCACCAGAGGACATTACGGACCAACGGACACTGGGAAAAAGGTTTATGATGCAGGTTTCTATTGGCCATCAATTTTCAAGGAAGCATATACACTCGTGAGCACCTGTGACGCATGCCAACGTTAAGGGAATATTACGAAGCGGGACGAAATACCTCCAGAGAGCAGTATAACTCTAGCATCCATTCCCTAATCAAGAGGCATATCGAGTCAAGCTAACGACTCGGTCGAAAAATTAGCGCTTCTCGGGAGGCAACCCGAGTTTGTTTTTTTTTTCTCTTTCTTTTCTTTTCTTAGTTTTTATTTTTATTTTTATTTTTCTTTTTAGAGCTTCTTAACGTTTCTATTTTGCAGAATTGTTTAGTTAGGTACCAAGAAAACACCAGAAAAATACAAAAAAAATCGAAAAACGAAAAATTTCAAAAAAAAAAAGGCTCGGTGCGCAGCACCGAGGGATGGGTGCTGCGCACCTAGCTGCTGGTCAGGTTTTATATTCTTGTTCCTTTTTAATTTTTCACAGCACCTACACACACATACACTTACACAGCGCCAGCGAGAAATACACAAACACACACTCAATCGCCCATTCTTGCTCAATTTTTCTCGTTTTAATTCCTAAATATGCATAGACGGGTATGTTTAATCTCCTTTAACTCTTTAATTCTTTCAATTTTCGAGTCTCTTAGGTTAAATTGAATTAGGGGAAAATTTAGGGTTTCTTTAATTCGTCCTAAAACATGAAATTGATTGTATAATAGGGGTAGGATTGATGAATTAAACAGGTTTGAGGTGTTGTTGTTGGATTTTGCCCGAGATTAGTCGGATTTTGGCCCGAAAATTTGGCCGGTGCGCGGCACCGGCTCATTTTCCGGCTGCTGGTCATGATTTTTTCGCGTGTTTAACGTTTCACTTGCTGTTTGATTGATTTTTGTGTTGTGTAGGGTAAAAGGCCAGCTGTGGAAAGAGAAGCGGGTGAAGGAAGTAGGGCTCGGGCACAACCCCGCGCTACACTCAATGCGGCGATTATGGCGCCCAAAAGCCACCCTTGGTTACACTGGTCGGGTTGCTCAGCAGACCAAAAGATCAAGTTCAATAACAAACTTGCCTCACTACGAGGCCGTCCAGTTGCTGCTCCCCGGACCATGGACTGGGAGTTCTTGGCCGGAATTCATGTAGATTTGAGAGGGTTCATGACTACCCGTAGCGAGACTGCACAGCGGAACATACCAGTCTGGGGCCGAGCTTGGAGGACCGATGAGCCGGCATTCAGGGAATGGATGCTAGAGTTCTACTGCTCTCTGGAGGTCTCGAGGGAGTTCACTGATAGTTTGCAATGTCCGCGAACCATGGGGTATCGCCGTCTTTTCCAAAATTCTTTTGGTACCTAACTAAACAATTCTGCAAAATAGAAACGTTAAGAAGCTCTAAAAAGAAAAATAAAAATAAAAATAAAAACTAAGAAAAGAAAAGAAAGAGAAAAAAAAAACAAACTCGGGTTGCCTCCCGAGAAGCGCTAATTTTTCGACCGAGTCGTTAGCTTGACTCGATATGCCTCTTGATTAGGCGTTGATGGAATAAAACCCATCCTCGATCATCATTCCGTTTTCATCATCCTCTTCGTGGTATAATTTTAGTCGTTGCCCAGAGACAATGAATGGCTCTCCATGCTCTTTCCATAACTCGACATAGCCGGAAGCATAAGCTTGTTTGACGGTGTATGGTCCTGTCCACTTTGAGATTAATTTAGGAGCCTTGAATTTGTACTTCGACTGAAACAGAAGTACTTTGTCGCCCGCCTTGAACTCTTTCCTACGAATTTTCCGGTCCTGGAACTCCTTAGTTCTCTCCTTGTAAAGGCGGGAACTTTCGTAGGCCTGTAACCGTAACTCATCCATCTCGTGGAGTTGTAGGATCCGCAAATCTCTCGCTAAATCCATATCAATGTTGCAGGTCCTCAAGGCCCAGTATGCCTTATGCTCTATTTCAACCGGAAGGTGACATGTTTTCCCGTAGAGTAGTCGATACGGGGTGGTTCCAATTGGCGTTTTGTATGACGTCCTGAATGCCCACAGTGCGTCCTCCAGTTTCTTTGACCATATATTGGGATTGTTGTTGACCGTCTTTTCCAAAATTCTTTTGAGTGCGCGGTTTGTATTTTCCACTTGCCCGCTCGTTTGAGGATGATACGCCATGCTGTGGCATTTCGTCCCGCTTCGTAATATTCCCTTGGCGTTGGCATGCGTCACAGGTGCTCACGAGTGTATATGCTTCCTTGAAAATTGATGGCCAATAGAAACCTGCATCATAAACCTTTTTCCCAGTGTCCGTTGGTCCGTAATGTCCTCCGGTGGGTCCATGATGGCATTCGTCCAAAATCTTGCGAGATTCTTCTCCGTATACACATCTGCGCACCATTCCATCAGCACATCTACGGAACAAGTATGGCGAGTCCCAGTAGTAGTACTTAGCATCCGAGATCAATTTCTGCTTCTGTTGATAGGTTAGGTCTTTGTTGACGACTTTTCCGGCTAGATAGTTTGCAATGTCCGCGAACCATGGGGTATCGCCGTCTTTTCCAAAATTCTTTTGGTACCTAACTAAACAATTCTGCAAAATAGAAACGTTAAGAAGCTCTAAAAAGAAAAAAAAAATAAAAATAAAAACTAAGAAAAGAAAAGAAAGAGAAAAAAAAAACAAACTCGGGTTGCCTCCCGAGAAGCGCTAATTTTTCGACCGAGTCGTTAGCTTGACTCGATATGCCTCTTGATTAGGGAATGGATGCTAGAGTTCTACTGCTCTCTGGAGGTCTCGAGGGAGTTCACTGACGAGACTTTCTTGACCGCTCCACTGATATCCTCCCGCTTAGGCGGCTAGGACCACCAGGTATCTGTTATTGAGTTTGGTAGACTGACTGGTTTGTTTACCAATGTTGAGGCAGGTAATGAGGCTTTGATGATGGCATATCTCTCGGATGCGGAGAGAGACTCTGTGGGATTTGCGGCCCATGAGGCCTGGTATGCTTTGTCCGGGCGGATGGAACAATACTCTAACTCCAGCCGCGCCAAGGACATTCAGGACCCCATACTTCGCATCTTGCACAAGATGCTCTCGTATTCATTTCTCCATCGTGATACCCACCACGATAAATGCTACGGGGAGGACTTGTGGTTGTTGCAGCTTTTCAGTCTTCGTGATCCCTCCCGGTTTGCTAACGTCCCGTGGACGTTAGCGAGGTACATGGCTGATAAGGGGGAGGGGCAAACAGACTCGAGTAAGATGCTTTGCGGGCACTTCATCACCCGCATTGCCCGATCTCTAGGCCTGGCCACTCAGGCCAACATCCAGCAGTGTTCCCTACCGGTTCGTTGCAAGGTATACGGGGAGTCTGATTTGCTCCGAGTCGGGATTCTTCACCCCGCCGGCGGGCGTTTGGCTGCACCCGGTCACGTTCAGGAGGCTCCAGCTCCACCCCCGAGGCGACATGCTCTACCACAGCTGGAGTTTCAGGATCAGGTACTTGTAGGGCTGCACAGGCTCCAGTTCAACGACGTTCAGGCGGAACGTCAGAGGACGCAAGCCCAGTATCGTGAGCAGTACTTTCAGGATCGGTACCAGCCATCCTGGGAGTCCGTGTATCAGCAGCAGCACCCAGCACCATTCCCTCCGTTTGATGCACCGGCGTACTATTATCCTGAGCCTTACCCCGGGTACCATCCCGTCCACCACCAGCAGCAGGAGCATGATGACGAGTAGTTTGTATTTTTTTTTTATGTATTTTGATGTATTTTGTATGAACTTATTGTTTACCATTTACTATTTCTTATTAGAAGAAATAGTATGACTATTTTTATTATTATTTTTCCGTCGTAATTTGTATTATTCTTATTATTTTTTTCTTATTACTCATTCTAACATGTGTGGTTGTGTATATTTTTAGTTTCTAAGACTGGCAGTAAGTTCAGCACCCGCTCATAAGCCTGGCATTCAGTTCATCAAACCGCATTCCAACGCCATATTTACACAAACGGGTTATACACTTTCTACCTTTCTTTTATTTTTGTATTCTTTTTATTTTTTTTAGGATAGTTTTTGTATAATTTTCCTTAGTTTTGAGTCGTACACACATTAGGGACAATGTGTTACTTAAGTTTGGGGGGGTCATCGGGAAATTTTACCTTTTATTTTTCGACCCTTAGCTTAGTTTCCATCGTGATGAATTGTGTTCTTTTTTGTACATTTTTGAGTCAGAAAAAAAAATAGAAAATCCAAAAAAAAAAAATTGAAAAATTGAAAAAACCAAAAAAACATAACGTGTCTAGTCGGTAAATACCTTAAACTTTAAGCATAACCAGACGCATTTTTACCCCACTCAGAAAAATAGTGAGAATTTGAGCCTATTGAAAGCATTTATTTTTAATGCTACATTTTCATTTCTTTGAGTGTGCCGATGGGGATGACTTTAGAACTTGACATTGTTATACATTTCAAGACCACATATGAGCAATTGCATTAGGGTAACTTAGTGTGATTTGGTACAATGATAGGGGCAAATTAGGATTAACCCATTTGTTAGCCTTTTCGTTTCTTTTTATATATTTTCCGCCTAACCCTTGTAACACTTACTTTTAGTGTTAGAAACTCTAGTAAAACATTTTGCGCCTAAACCATTTCGTTTCTAAACACTATTATATTATTTTGTACACTCTCCTTATTTCGTTTCTTTTTAGATTAAGTCCGAACTTAGTTTATTGATTGCTATTATTATATTAAGTGAAGTTGAAGTTTATTAAGGCAGAAAAGAAAAAATAGATTATTATTGCCTTGTAGTATTTTGTATTTGGAGAAATAGCTGATTATTAGCCTTTTGAGCATGTGTACTTACCACGAGAGAAAAACTATTTTGTAAGGCATGTACTAGGCTAAAGAAAAAAAAGTGAAAAAGAAAAAAAAAATCGGAAAAGCGAAAAAAAATTAGTTGTAGATTTTAAGAGAAATAGTTGCTGATTATTAGCCTATGGACCAAGTGATGCGCACCTACCTGATAAACATGAAGAATTGGATTTCGAGTCGAATACGTTTTCCGCTTTGCTTTTGCCTATAAATATAAGACCAAATCGGCCAGAAATCATGATCAATTATTATTCTAAGTCTCTGGAGTTGGTATTTACGTTTAGAAGCAAGATTCAAAGCTAGGAAGATCTCTTTTCGGCTAACGGCGGTCACGACACGTTTTGTCGGATTCTTCATTTGTTTCTTTCCTTTTTAGACTTTTATTCCAGTATTATTTCAATGACTTTATTTGCTTTTTCAGACCTAGTTATGAGGAGCTAAACTTCTTTTATGCTTGTTTGAACAACGGATCCTATTTGAAGTTTAATTAACGTTTTCGATTGTTTATGTTTTTGTGTTTAACCGTTGATCCTTATTTACTTAAATTTTAGTATATTATCAGAGTTGTTTATATATAATTTGACTAATCAATATTCTAGGTATTCGGGACGAATCTAGATAGATTTAACAAGTTATATGAAGTAATCGATCGGTCTATAATCGATTTGAAATTATTAAGATTCGGGAGGACTTAGTAATAACAACGTAGGTAATTAAATTTAAGTGAGTAGGTCTAAGTATTAAGATTCGGAAGGACTTGATAGTTAGAGGAGTTATTCGGGAGGAAACTCTATAAGGTTAAATCACTAAAACGGACTTGTTGCTTATTGCTTGGTTATTAATAGTTATTACTGTATTCGGGAGGAACGGGGTAATTAAAGATAATTAAAGTTAGTGAAAGGTTCGGAAGGACTTTTATTATATCTTAGAAGTTTTGAAAACAATCGATTTCGTAGATTTAAACGGAAAATAGGTGAAGTGTCAAACAAGTATATTTTCTCATTATTTGATTTAATCAATTACTTTTCGCTCGATTTTAATTAATCAACTCTTTTTACTAATTACTTGCAAGCTTTTGTTACGATAAAAACCCCCACAAATACTCAAGTATTATTAATTCGGAATTAAAACAAATTAGTCCCTGCGAACGAACCTATACTTGCTTAAAACTATATTATATACGGATAGGTCCACTGCCTAGAAGTGTGTAATTGCGTGAAAAAGTAGGTTTAAATTAAGACTAGATTTTACACATCACATTCCAAGCTATTTTCTTCCATATTACTTTTCATTTGGGAAGATCCATCTAGCTTTTCTTCAAGAGAAATCTCTTTGATCTTGGTAAGTAACATTTTGACCGAAATCTCTCCAAAACGTTAATTTTTCTCTTTCCATGCAAGGATCTAGACTAATGGTGGTTTTATTTTGTGTTTTGGAGTTGTGATTTTTCCATCATCTCACCAACAAAAAGTTACTTTCGGGTTTATCTTCTCAAGCTTAAGATCTTGCGGTTGTATTTCGGTAAAATCGACATTTTTCCCATATTCATGTTTTTATGTATTCCGTTATTATTTTCCTTGTAAATTTCGGTTATTAGCCTTGAAAATGGTTAGGAATAATATATTAGACCAACATTTGTGAATATTTTGGTTATGGACAAAGATTTGGACAAAAATATGTAAAAATGTGATTATTACCGAAATTAACATATTGTATGTATTAGTATGTAAAATGGTATATTTATATATATGTAACACTTGGTAAATGTATTTGGAACATAATGTAACTTATTAACAGTAAGCGTTTTAACTAAAAAGTCTTTGAAAGAACGGATTTCGGCAAAACATCAAAACGATGTTTGCTGGAAACAGCACCTGTGCGCCGTCCTGGATGCAAGGACGACGCAGCGGGGCTGTTTTCCAGCAAATTCTTCGTTTTGCTTGTTTGGCCGCTTTGACGTTTTGTTCCGTAAATTGTCGTTTTAAAGCCTCCGATTTCATGTTATGTTTCTAACAAACTCTAAACACTTGTATAAACAAACTAAAATACATAAAAGTAACATATTTCAATAAAATATCGTCTTTGGACTCAAAGACGCCAACGCAATCAAAAATGTCAAATGCTTATTTAAAACGGACATATTACCTACATTTTAATAAATAAACATTTGTTACATAGTGCGATCGTAATCTAAAGCCGTCAACTATTATTCTTGCGATGAAACTTTATTAACAACATTTATATAAAGACATTTTACACTATATTTTGATAACTAAAAGTCATTTTAAACTATATTTTTGAAAAGTAAAGACATACAAACTTTCTAAACGTCAAATTAGACTTTTGCGACAACTTCAAATTATCTATGTTTCAACCTAAAATAGTTGTCTTTCACTTTGCAAAATCAACATTTTTGACATTTGACTTTTATAAGTCAACATCCTTGACATTTGACTTTTCTAAGTCAACATTGTTGACATATGACTTTTCTAGGTCAACTTATTTAACATTTGACTTTTACAAAGTTAACATCTTTAACCTTGGTCAATCTAATGAAACCTTGTTATTCAATATTCCTTTCGACTCGAAGTAATCATTCGTTTCCAACGACATTGTGGACGTGAAAGACCGATATCTTGCCACTCGCCCTTTTTGACGCGAAACATCGTCTCCCGAATACGTCGTCTTGATTATTAAATGTTGGATTATTTTATTAAATTTAATCTTAACCGACAAGGCTAAACCGAACTATACTTATAGAGATACTGAGACTATATTATTTACTGTTTTAGGGCACTTAGACGGTGGAATTGTGGTCCCGTGATTGTAATTACCCGAGATTTGCTGAAGTTGTTTTGTGAGTTATTCGTAGCCCTTGTCTTAAATACTTTTGGGCTGTAAAGCGTATTTAAAACTGTATGTGTATTTTTAAACTGTCTGCATAAATGCGGAAACATTACTGATTATCTTGTTTACCCAGTGAATTTGGTCTGCCTTAGTTTTAAGCGTTTAAGCCATGGTGGCTCCCCTCTAATACACTCGTTAAGCTTTTGCCCGTGGTTCATATGTATAGACCTTTATTGGGTTATGTACCTAACCCGCATTCCTCTGTAGGCTATTACTACGAGCGGATGTTATGACCTTCATTTTAAACTGTATGATTAAACTGTTTGCCGTTGGTTTAACGCACCTTAGGATAGGGGATTAAACTGATTGGTTTAGGATCGAGATGTATGATTACTTAGGCATAGTACCTGTCACTTTTGGATGAATACAATACATATGATTTTAAACTTGCTGGTTTGCTGAAATTTATCGATGGGTCACTTTTTACTTAAAATTGCGAATAATTCACCAACATGTTGTTGATGTCGTTTTAACGCTTTGCAGGAAATTGAGGATTTCCATTGATCATGCCATAGTTTATTTTCGGATCGCTTGCTTTTGGGAAATTTGGATTTGAATTCTTTATTGTAATTTCCATGAAGATCCGTTTGTTTATTTCTTTTGGAATTGTATTTGTACTTGGCGTCTTATCGCCTTTGACTTTATGAGGTATTTTGTAACATTTGGCATGATCTATTTAAATTGATGTTTTGTTTATCGGTTATATTGTTGTAATCTTGACTCTTGATATTATAACTGGAACATTCCGTGTTTCCGCTATTAGCGGGGTGTGACAGAAGTTGGTATCAGAGCCAAAGGTTATAGCGAACCGAGTGATTTTAACTGAGTAAATCACTTGGACTATGACCATAGTCTTTTTAAATCGATTTTTTCTCTGATTGCAATGTGTGCACTATTTTTCATACGTGTTTATTTCGCGTTGTTTTTGTGGCGTTTGGCCTTGTTTTTGCACACATTTGCTGATCAAATTTCTATCCTTTTTATTTTAGGACGATGGCGCCTAAGAGGAGAGTTGCGACACGAAGTTTCGCGCGACGTGCTACTGCGAATACGAGAGCGAATACCGCGAATCCGAACGCGAGAGCGAATACGTCCAATGCAAGAAGGAACAATGTGGAGAACGATACGAATCCTGACATGGCTCAGATGATTGCTCAGCAGTTAGCGTCGATGATGCCCGAGCTTGTAGCTCAACTTCGAGAGGACACCGCCCAAGGAAATGGTTCGGGTTCTGGAAATCCCGAGCCGGTTGTTAATAATGAGGGTCCTGAGCCGGTTGTTAATAATGAGGGTCCTGAGCCGATTGCTAATAATGAGGGTCCCGAAGTCGTGATCACTGGATCGGGTAGAGCAGAGGGCTCAGCTCGACGCGCTGGTTGCACACTAAAGACTTTTATGAGCTGCAAGGCCCCAGAGTATAAGGGCAATGAGGGAGCGACTGGAACGCTCCAATGGATGGAGAAGCTAGAATCTATCTTTGATGCTATTGGATGCGCAGACGAGGATCGAGTCCGATTTGTTGCGTTTGTATTTCAAGGTACGGCTCTAACATGGTGGAACTCGATCGTGAATGTGCGAAGCCGAGCGGAGATTAACACCATGACTTGGGAACAACTGAAGGAGCTGATGATCATTGAGTATGTACCTGAATCCGAGATTCAGAAGTTGGAGGATGAGTTGTGGAACTTGACCATGATTGGGTCAGACATCCAGGATTACACTTCGCGTTTTCACGCTTTGTCCCAGCTAGTGCCGCACTTGGTCCGACCGGAGCTTAAACGTATAGGTCGCTACACTCACGGATTACCCCCAACAATTCGTAAGAGTGTCCTATCCAGCAAAACGAGCACCTTTCAGAGTGCGGTTGAGATTGTGATTACTTTGACTCAGAATGCGGTCCGGGATGGTGAACTACCCTCGATGATTGTGAAGCAAAACTCCGGAGCGACACGGAGTGGTGGAAACCGCAATGAGGATTCAAGGAAAAGGTTTAGGAGGAATGACGCTCCTTAAGTTACAAAATATTATGCTGCTGTGACATAGGGTACCCAGAGTAAGTACACGAAGTGTGATCGGTGTGGAAGGCACCACACCAAAGAAGTTGCTTGTTGGGTATGCGGTAGGTGCAAGAAGTTAGGGCACATTGAAAATTTCTGTAAGACCCCGAAGGGCAATTGCTATGAATGTGGATCTCCCGAGCATCGCAGGGACAAGTGTCCTAAGTTAGCTGCAGCGGGTAATGCTCCTCGCGGTAGAGCATTTGTGATGGGAGCCAAGGAGGCTCAGCAGGATCCACACGTTGTTACAGGTACGTTTCTTGTTTGTGGTCGACCTGCGTTTATCTTATTTGATTCTGGTGCGGATAGAAGTTTTATATCTGATGAGTTTAGGACTATGATTTCCTGTAAGTCTATACCATTAGTACCTTCCTTTGAGATAGAATTAGCTGATGGCAAGTTTTTGCATGCGACTGAGGTACTTTCCGACTGTAGTGTTAGTTTCGACGACTACTCTTTTCCTATCGACTTAATTCCGATTAGGTTAGGTAGTTTCGACGTAATTATCGGCATGGATTGGTTAGAGACGCATCGTGCAGAGATCGTATGTTTCGAGAAGATGATCCGTATTCCGTTACCGCATGGAGAGCCGCTATTAGTCCAAGGGAATAAGGCAGGAAAACGTCTTAAGATCATCTCGTGTATGAAAGTCCGGGAGTACATCAATCGGGACTGTTCACTCTTTCTTCCACATCTTGTGAAGAAGGATAACACTGAGAAGCTGGAGGAGAAGCCAGTAGTGTGTGATTTCCCCGACGTGTTCCCAGAGGATTTACCTGGTTTACCGCCTAGACGTGAGGTAGAGTTTAGGATCGACTTAGTTCCCGGAGCAGCGCCAGTGGCAAAGGCTCCTTATAGGTTAGCACCTTCGGAGATGTTAGAACTCTCTAAGCAGATCCAGGAGTTAGTGGATAAAGGTTTCATTAGGCCGAGTTTCTCTCCGTAGGGCGCGCCGGTACTCTTTGTAAAGAAGAAGGATGGTTCGATGAGATTGTGTATAGATTACCGAGAGCTGAATAAGCTGACAGTAAAGAACCGCTATCCTTTACCTCGTATAGATGATTTGTTTGACCAGCTTCAAGGTTCATGCTTCTTTTCTAAGATTGATTTACGATCCGGTTATCACCAGTTGAGAGTGCTAGAGGAGGACGTTCCGAAGACTGCTTTTCGGATGCGTTACGGTCATTATGAGTTTTTAGTTATGCCATTCGGTCTCACGAATGCGCCTGCAGCTTTTATGGAAATGATGAACCGTATCTGCCTTCCTTACCTCGATAAGTTCGTGATAGTATTCATCGACGATATTCTAGTTTATTCTCGTAGCCGTGCGGAGCACGAGGAGCACTTGAGAATAGTGTTGGAGTTGCTCAGGAAGGAACAACTTTACGCTAAGTTCTCGAAGTGTGAGTTTTGGTTATCTGAGGTTCAATTTCTGGGCCATGTGGTTAGCAGGGAAGGCATCCACGTTGATCCTGCCAAGATTAAGGCCGTCAGAGATTGGGTTGCTCCTAAGACACCCACCGATATCCGTTCATTTTTGGGTCTGGCAGGTTACTACCGTCGCTTTATTGAGAATTTTTCGAAGATAGCCTCGCCTATGAAAGACCGATATCTTGCCACTCGCCCTTTTTGACGCGAAACATCGTCTCCCGAATACGTCATCTTGATTATTAAATGTTGGAATATTTTATTAAATTTAATCTTAACCGACAAGGCTAAACCGAACTATACTTATAGAGATACTGAGACTATATTATTTACTGTTTTAGGGCACTTAGACGGTGGAATTGTGGTCCCGTGATTGTAATTACCCGAGATTTGTTGAAGTTGTTTTGTGAGTTATTCGTAGCCCTTGTCTTAAATACTTTTGGGCTGTAAAGCGTATTTAAAATTGTATGTGTATTTTTAAACTGTCTGCATAAATGCGGAAACATTACTGATTATCTTGTTTACCCAGTGAATTTGGTATGCCTTAGTTTTAAGCGTTTAAGCCATGGTGGCTCCCCTCTAATACACTCGTTAAGCTTTTGCCCGTGGTGCATATGTATAGATCTGTATTAGGTTATGTACCTAACCCGCATTCCTCTGTAGGCTGTTACTACGAGCGGATGTTATGACCTTCATTTTAAAATGTATGATTAAACTGTTTGCCTTTGGTTTAACGCACCTTAGGATAGGGGATTAAACTGATTGGTTTAGGATCGAGATGTATGATTACTTAGGCATAGTACCTGTCACTTTTGGATGAATACAAGACATATGATTTTAAACTTGCTGGTTTGCTGAAATTTATCGATGGGTCACTTTTTACTTAAAATTGCGAATAATTCACCAACATGTTGTTGATGTCGTTTTAACGCTTTGCAGGAAATTGAGGATTTCCATTGATCATGCCATAGTTTATTTTCGGATCGCTTGCTTTTGGGAAATTTGGATTTGAATTCTTTATTGTAATTTCCATGACGATCCGTTTGTTTATTTCTTTTGGAATTGTATTTCTACTTGGCGTCTTATTGCCTTTGACTTTATGATGTATTTTGTAACATTTTGCATGATCTATTTAAATTGATGTTTTGTTTATCGGTTATATTGTTGTAATCTTGACTCTTGATATTATAACTGGAACATTTCGTGTTTCCGCTATTAGCGAGGTGTGACAGTTAATGTTTCCGAGATGTGTTCCTAGTCGTCCCTGTTAAAACCCTAGTCGAAAAGACACTTAACCACAACTCAAACAAGTATTCCTGTTTCGTGTATTCCTAGTCGAACTAGTTGATGAACTGGTCAAATTCCTCATTCGTTGATTAGGGTTGTTCGTGCTATGCTATTCGCCTAAGAAGAAAACTTATTCGAACAAATATCCGTGATAACCAGTCGTGTGGGGACTTATATAAAAAACCCTAGTATCCAAAGCTGTTCGTGTGTGTTAAGGAGTCGATCGAATGAGCTGATCACAAGAATTTGATGGATGTAAGTTGAATCAAAAGCAACAAACACATGCGAAAATCACGAATTATCACTTTCAATGACTTGTGTTCTTCAAGAATACGAAGAACAAAACAGAAAAAGTTTACCTAATGACTTGTGTTCTTCGTTAAAAACCAGCGTTTAATCCAGAAAGTCGTTTGATTTCCTCAGAAAGTCGTTTGATTTCCTCAGAAATTCGTTTTTACCCAGAGAGTAGAAAAGTAAAATGTGACACCTTAGGCAAATCCCACATCCCCCGTGCACAAGAGTGATGCTGGGTATATGAGTAAACATTTAGTCTTTCATGACACAACGCGTTTTGGTGGCTACAGGCACTGCAGAGCTTAGAAACTCTGTAGTTAAGCGTGCTTGGGCCAGAATAGTTCCAGGATGGGTGACCCCCTGGGAAGCTCAGCCAAAAACAAATCCGTGAGCCTTGATGTGGCAGAGCGGACAATATCGTGGCCATGAAATGGCGGGGTGTTACATAAAAATTGAAGGAATTATGAAAAATAAAACGATTTTGATCTTATATAGGATCCGAAAGCCCATTGGGTTATCCATGGATACCCATATTCAAATTTTCATTTTCTACCCTCAGTTTTGAAAACAATTACATCTTTTTACATTGCAAGTATTCCCCCTCAAATTTTGATTCCCCCTTAACACGGAATTCCCTCTTAATGAAGAATTCCCCTTCAAAATATTATTCCCCCTCAAAAGAGTAACTAAACATAGCAGCACAAAATGAAACAAAAAAATAATAAAGAACCTAACAAATTACGACGTGACAAAACAGAGTTAATCTTTTAAGTTTAACATGCCGAGCTTGGATATACGAAATTTAAAACGTTTTTCCCCCAAGGATTTTTTGAAAATGTTGGCAATTTGAAAATCTGTTTCGACAAAGTGTAACTCAATAATTCCTTTTTCAATGTTATCTTTCAGAAAATGATACCGAATATCTATATGTTTAGTACGAGAGTGTTGAACCGGATTAGCAGAGATCGAGATTGCACTTGTCGAATCACAATATATCGGAATGGAGTCCACGTCATAGCCATTATCCCGGAGTTGTGCGCGGATCCAAAGAACTTGGGAAAGACACATTGCGGCTGCCACGTATTCTGCCTCAGCTGTTGAAATTGAAACGCAATTCTGCTTCTTGGAGGTCCAACTGATCAGTTTGTTTCCGAGAAAATGAGCACCTCCCGACGTGCTTTTCCAGTCTAAATTACAACCTCCATGGTCCGCGTCAAAATGCGTTTTACAGCCAATAAATGAGATACTTTTGGGTTTGATTGATATCGGGCACACATACAAGTTGCAAACATAATCGAGGTCAAGTACATTAAAGAACCAATCATTCGCCGGTACATTGTTACATCAGTGGATAATCCCGTTGGATCATCATGTAAGTTGACTCGAGGAACCATCGGTGTGGCCATGGGAGAACAATTTTCACACCCCGCTAAAGCGGAAACACGAGATGTGAAGAGCAAATAATCATTTCACGAGTTATACAAAAAGTCAACGGTTCAAGTCATTTAAATTAAAGTTTTAAAAAGTACCGATGTTCAAAAGATACAACCAAGATTCATAAAGTTTAAGACAACAAATACATAACCAAGTGTTTTAGTAAGAATTCCCAAATAACAAAGGTCTTCTCCCGAATTACACTTCACATAACCAACTTGACCCGCCTGAGCAATACACTTCATGACTTATGCTTAGTTTCCTGAAACATGAGATAAAGTGTCAAACTACATAACGTAGTGAGTGAGTTACAATTTATAAGTTTTTGGCAAAAGTTCCGACAAATATATATAAGTGTAAAGTTTTCTTAAAAGAAAGATAGCGGATAAAAGCGCTTAATATATATATATACTTTTAAAGATCATAGACAAATAGATCAATAGTTGGAAAAGTTCAAGTTACGACAATAAGTATAAGTTGTCATTACCTCAGAGGTGGAATAATCCACAGGTGTAAGACGATGTGTAAAAGTTGTCATTACCCCAGCGGTGGAATAATCCACATGTGTAAGACGATAAGTATGTATATGCGTAATACTAATAACATATGATTTTTGAATTGCATCAACCACTTGGCATAATATAACGTAAGAGTTCACACTAAACCGATTAACTGGTCTGATCATGCCCGGACCTCGCACTATCGACGAGGTTTGTCTGTTCTAGTAATATGTACTCAGGTAGCTAGCCTAAAGTAAGGAGTGACCTCTCCTAAGTATCGATACCCATAATTACCAACAGCTTAAAGCTAATAGTGTGTAAATGTCTAAAAACTAGGGCATATGTAATTTTTGTCCAAAAACTGAGAGTAGGCACTTACGGCGTTTATATTCTCATCAAGGGTTGGAGAGTATACAATCAAGCAATCATAGTTTAAGTCAAAATGTCAAATGTCCAAGGTGCCACATAAGACGACTAAAAATAGTTTTTAGGCATATAAGTAAGACCAATGTCAAATAGTTCAGTAAAATCATAGTTCATAAAAGTCATTGTACGTAAAAGACACAGTTCATAAAAGTCATTGTACATAAAAGACATAGTTCATAAACAATTTAGATGTCATGTTTCCCCCAAAAGAGTACTTAAAAGACAAAAGTAGAGGGGTGTAACTCACGGGTTGCGAAGATAGCGAATTCGGGAAACAGTCGAAAAAGAGAGCCGGGAATCCCGGAGAGCCTAAGAATACCAAGATTGTTTAAGTGTTATGATCTCATTATGTTATTATATATAATATATAATAGATGAAATTTTAGTTAAACTTTAAGTGTCGAGGTTAAATTGTCCAAAACTAGTCTGAAACGGTTATCGTTATGTTTTAGTTTGAAAGTCCAAAGTTAACGTTTATTATCGTCATGTTACAAGTAATTTTGGTCGCTGAAGTGGTTTGGATTTTCTAACCAAATTTGGGCAGCGCTTCCGCGCCCAAATTTCATATCCAAAAATTCAAAGTCACTTCCGCTCACAAAACTCATATATAACATAATCTAATTTAGACAAGTCCAAAAAGCATAATAATTCCAATACAAGTCACCAATGTAATAATTTTTATTAACCTCAGTCCCAAAATACAAGTTACGAAAAATCAGTGGTGTAAATAAGTTCAAAACATCCAAACGACAACATTTCGGGGAAATTGGCAGCCATGTGCGTCGTCCTGGTCCTTAGGAACGACGCACATGTCACACCCCGCTTGGAAGCGGAAACACGGGATGTTCCAGTTATAATATCAAAGTCAAGATTACAACAATATAACCGATAAACAAAACATCAAAATAAATAGATCATGCCAAACGTTACAAAATACAACGATAAGTCAAGGGCGGTAAGACGCCTGGTACAAATACAATTCCAAAGGAAATCAACAAAAGGATCGTCATGGAAATTACAATAAACAATTCAAATTCAAATTTCCCCAAAGAAAGCGATCCAAAAACAACTATGGCATGATCACGGAAATCTTCAATTTCCTGCAAAGCGTTAAAACGACATCAACAACATGTTGGTGAATTATTCGCAATTTTAAAGTAAAAGTTGACCCATCGACAATTTTCATCAAAGACAACGTTAATTTCAAATGATATATCTTGCTTTCAACAACCAATAGTGAGAGGTACTTTGCCTAGACTATTCATACACTGAACCTGACCGTACAACCCCAAATCCTGAGGTCGCCAACCAAAGGTAACAAATTAATTAACCGGCCATAACTTCCACTCCTAGAAACATTCTACCGAGCAGAGAGGGTTAGGTCTATAACCCATATAGATCTATATATATGTAAAACCGTTGGGCTCAAAATCAGGGGGCCCCAACAAGGGCTAATGGCTTAATCTAAGGCAGACCTAATCCACTAGGCAAACAAGATAATCAACAACATTCCGCATACAAGCAGACATTTTAAAATACGCTTTACAGCCCAAAAATATTTAAGACAAGGGCTACGAATAACTCACAAAACAGCTTCAGCAATTCTCGGGTAAATACAATCACGGGACCACAATTCCACCGTCTAAGTGCCCTAAAACAGTAAATAATATAGTCTCAGTACCTCTATAAGTATAGTTCGGTTTAGCCTTGTCGGTTAAGATTAAGTTTAATAAAATATTCCAACTTTTAATAATTTAAATCAAGTCGACGTATTCGAGAGGCGATGTTCCGCGTCAAAAAGGGCAAGTGGCAAGATATCGGTCTTTCACGTCCACAATGTCGTTGGAAACGAATGATTTCTTCGATTCGAAAGGAATATTGAATACTAAGGTTTTATTAAATTGACCAAGGTTAAAGTTGTTGACTTTGTAAAAGTCAAATGTTAAATAAGTTGACTTAGAAAAGTCAAATGTCAATCATGTTGACTTATAAGAGTCAAATGTCAATTTAAAAGTCCAATTGACACTTTGAAGATTTAAGACTTTACTTTTCAAAAATATAATGTAAAATGTCTTTATATAAATGTTTTTAATAAAGTTTATCGCAAAAGTAATAGTTGACGGCTTTGGATTACGATCGCTATTTGTAGTGAATGTTTATTTATTGAAATGTAGGTAAAATGTCCATTTTAAATAAGTATTTGGCATTTTTGATTGCGTTGGCGTCTTTGAGTCCAAAGACGATATTTTGTCAAAATATATTACTTTTATATATTTTATTATGTTTATATAAGTGTTTATAGCTTGAAGTAAGTTTATCATAAAATCAGTGGCTTTGAAACAACAATTCACGGGAACAAAACGTCAAGACGGTTTAAACAACAAAAGCAACAACGTGCTGATTTTTGACGAAAAATAGCCCGGTGCGCCGCACCAGGCATGGGGTGCTGCGCACCTAGCGCATTTCCCAAATCTTGAATTTTAACGATTTCTCGAAATCCGATTATTTAAAGGCTTTTTGGTTAAAAACGCTTACTGTTAACAACTTACATTATGTTCCAAATATATTTACCAAGTGTTACATATATATAAATATACCATTTTACATACTAATATACCTCATATGTTCATTTCGGTAATAATCACATTTTACGCATTTTAGTCCAAATTTAGTCCCGAATTCAACAATATCAAATGTGTTGGTCTAATATATATTCCTAACCATTTTTCCAAGGCTAAAACCGAATCATACATGGAAATTAATGAGGACATATAAGATCAAAATGAATTCGAAGAGAATAACGATTTTACCGTTACAACCGCAAGATCTACTAGCTTGGTAATGAACAAATCTGAAAGCAAGCTATTTGGTGGTGTGGTGATGAGTAAATAACAGCTCCATACACAAATACAACCACCATTTAGTTAGATTCTTACATGCAAGGTGTTAAAAACGTTATTGAAGAGATTTTCGGTAATATAGTACTCACCACAATTTCAAAAGGAAAGATCCATGATAGATCTAACCAAAGCTTCCAAAAATGCGATAGGAATATGGGACCAAGATCTTGAAATAAAAATGAGATGGGTAGGTGTTAGATTCTCTTCATCAAAAAAGATGAAAATGGAAGAGAAAAGTGAAATAAAACTTATAAGAAAACTTACCCAAGATTGGAGAAACCAAAAGGAAATGGTTGGAAGATAACTTTGACTTTGAAACTTTCTTCAAATTAGTGATTCTTCTTCTTTAAACTTCTGGAATTTGAGTTATATTTAGTGGGTTATGATGAACTTGAAAGAGTTTGAAGACAAAGAGAATGTGTGTGTGTGTTTTGGAAGAAAGAGTGATAAATGACCAAATGGGAGACTTGTTTGTTAATCTAAAGACCCCACATGACTCATTTCTGGAGTTGCTAAGAGTGTTACACGTTTAGGACAGGTGTTGCATCCACAATACATGCAAAACAACAAAATTTTGGTCAGCAAGGTAGGTGCTGCGCACCACTTGGTAGGTGCTTAGCACCGACCAAAAATTCAGACTTTTTGCTTTTTCGTTTACGCGATCGTTAAGGAGTTTCGTTCGTCAAAAGTTCCCGATTCTTCTTGCGTTGAACTTAGGAAAGTTCACACTTTGATTTACTTTATATTAGGTTCATTTAATTTTATATTTTCACTTTCGATTTCGAGATTCGCACGATTTCGGTAAGGAGTAAACAAGAGTAAAAGTGCGATAACTCGCGGATAAAGAATACGATAACCGACAAATTTGGCATAAACCTTCTAACTTATAATTATGAGAATACTAACTAATTGGCACTTAGATAAATCAAATTATTACGTCTCGGGGACGAATCATCAAATACAGAAAACCCGATACTCAATAACAGTAAATCGTGAGTAAAACAAAGCGAAATACAAGGGTCAAAACAAATGCGAATAATATTAAAATAATGACGGTAACTCAAGTACCTCAAATTGACGGGACGTCACAACACATAATACAAAATGTCCCGCTGCGTCGTCCTAGCTCTTTGGAATGGCGCACAGGTTGTGGTTTTTGGTGTTTTTCTTGCAAAACGTTTATGCCAACTATAGATCTCGACATGCATTAAGTAAATACTTCATAATATGACCCTTTAACAGTTTCTAAGCCACTTTTAACCATAAAACTATAAATCTAAATCTTATTTCGGTTAAAAATCGTTTTTGTCCATAAAATGTCACAAATCTTTATAAAAACTTGTTTTTATGTTTTAGATCTTACATGCAAGTTGTAAAAACAGTAAATAAAGGTAAGAAAAAGGTTTCTACTGGATGAAAAAGGATAGATGATGTTTTAGACGAGATTTGAGCTCCAAAATGGTAGAAAAAGCTTTGAAACCGAAAAGACTTTGATCCTTCTTGTTTGCCTTGATGTTTAAACGATTTTTGTGGTTGATTTTTATGGTTTTAGAGGCTGGAATTCTCTGTGTTTGGTTATGTTCTTGAGAGGATTTTAGTGTGTGTGTGTGTGTGTGTGTTTTATGTTTTTGTAAACGGAAAAATGAAAAGGAATATAAGAAAAGTAATATGGGGGGGGGGGGGGGTTAGGTACTGCCAAAGACAGTAATTGAGTGTCTAAGGTCGAGATTGATTGGTATAAAATCTGTAGAAACCGAGACAAGTCTTAAAATTCAAAATTTTCGGATTTGGGACATCCAGGACGTCGTCCTAGACCATTTTTGTAATAATCTTATGTTTTTTCGTTTTTGCGTTTTGTTTCGTTGGACCTTTTCGTTAACTAAAAGTTCTTAATTATGATACGTTATGAACTTAGGAAAGTTCATTAGGTGTTTTCTTGGTATTGGGACTTATATAATTCGATTCCGGAAGTGATTCTGACACTGACGCGTTTCCGGTAAATGTACAGTAAAAGACAATGACAGACAGTTTAGAGACATCGAGTGTAAAATGCACATGAAATTTGACGGTTGTCACATTCTCCCCGGGTTGAAAGAAATTTCGTCCCGAAATTTAGTTCGTCCCAAATTTTAGTTCGTCCCATCATGAAGAAGTGTTCTCGAACAGATGTGGATACTTCTGACGGATTTGGTCCTCACGTTCCCACGTGAATTCGTCGTGACAACGTCGGGAATTCCACCGAACTTTGACAATAGAAATACGACTTTGCCTGAGTTGTTTGACCTTGCAGTGAACAACCTCAAGCGGTTCTTCAATGAAATTGAGTTTGTTATCGATTTTGACCTCGTCAAGAGGGATGACGATGGTCTCATTAGATAGGCACTTTTTCAAGTGTGGGACATGGAAGACATTATGAACGTTGGAAAGAGTCTGGGGGAGTTGAAGACGATAAGCAACTGGACCAATACGCTCTATGACTTCGAATGGACCGGTGTACCTTGGGATTAGTTTTTCCGCGCTTACCGAAGCGGACTACCCCCTTCCATGGCGATATCTTGAGAAGCACTCTATCGCCAACTTGGAACTCGAGGGGTTTTCTCCGGTTGTCTGCGTACCTCTTCTGCTGGGTACAGGATGTTTTCAGTCTTTCACGGATGGTGGTGATCTTGTCGATGGTCTCCTGGACGATGTCGAGCCTCGTAAGTTGTCGATCGCCAGCTTCTAGCCAACAGAGCGGTGACCGACACTTGCGTCCATATAAGGCCTCGAACGGTGTGCACTTGATGTTGGCATGGTAGCTGTTGTTATAGAAGAACTCGACCAAAGGGAGGTGAGCGTCCCAACTTCCTCCGAAGTCAACTACACACGCTCTCAACATATCTTCAAGCGTTTGGATCGTCCTTTCACTCTGACCGTCGGTCTTAGGATGGTATGCGGTGCTGAGGTCTAGTCGCGTCCCTAGCGATTTCTGGAGGGCGTTCCAAAAAAGGGACGTGAATCGACTATCCCTATCGGAGATGATGGAGAGAGGTGTTCTGTGACGGGAGACGATCTCGTTGATGTAGATCTGAGTGAATTTCTCCATCGAGTGGTTTTCTCCTACCGGTAAGAAATGAGCGGATTTTGTCTAGCGGTCCACGATGACCCAAATCGTGTCGTTACCCCTTGACGTACGGGGCAACTTGGTGATGAAGTCCATGGAGATTTGTTCCCACTTCCACATGGGAATCTCCGGTTGCTGAAGTAGACCTGAGGGCTTCTGGTATTCCGCCTTGACCTTCGAGCAAGTAAGGCACTTGGCTACATACAAAGCGATATCTTTCTTCATGCCCGACCACCAATAATATTCTCCGAGATCCTTATACAACTTGACGGATCCCAGATAGATGGAATACCGAGATCGGTGACCCTCTTCCAAGATGAGTTTACGAAGATCTTTGGATTTCGGAATTCATGCTCGGCCCTTGAAGTAGTGGACTCCGTCGGATTTTGGTTAGAATTCCTTGAGTATATAAGAATGTCGTCTATGAATACGATCACATATTTGTCTAAATACGGTCTACACGCCCTGTTCGTTACGTCCATCAACACTGCTGGTGTGTTGGTCAGACCAAATGGCACGACGAGGGATTCGTAATGTCCGTAACGAGTTCAAAAAGCGGTTTTAGGAATGTCGGTCTAACTGACACGAACCTGATGATAACCTGGGCGGAGGTCGACCTCTGAGAAGTAAGTTTCATCCTGCAACTGTTCGAATAGGTCGTCGATCCTCGGGGGTGGGTATCGGTTCTTGACGGTCAGCTTGTTAAGTTCACGATAATCGATGCACATATGGAAGGATCCGTCTTTCCTTTTTGACAAAGAGGATTGGGGCTCCCCAGGGGGGGGGGGGGACGAACTTGGACGAATGAGACCATGATCTAAGAGTTCCTGCAGCTGTTTTGACAGTTTCTTACACTTCGGGTGGTGCTAGACGATATAGGGTCTTGGCAACCGGTGCTGTGCCAGGAAGAGGTCTATTCGGAATTCCACTTGTCGACGCGGCGGTAGCCATGGCAAATCCTCAGGAAAAACTTTTGGATGATCCTTGACTACAGGAATGTCTTGAACTCGGCTTTCTCTAGGTTTACGTTCGACGACATGAGCGAGGAATGCGTCGTAGTCCTTCTCGAGGTACTTGCGCATTTTTATGGAAGACACGATGCGAAGTTGTCGTCCAGTTTTTTTCTCCCTGAACAACGAGAGTTTCACTGTCTGAAAGAGGAATACGAATAAGTTTGTCGAAATAGATGATCTCGTCTCGAAAGCGAGATAGCCAGTCCATTCCGAC
Source organism: Senecio squalidus (assembly GCA_910822075.1). Lineage (NCBI taxonomy): Eukaryota > Viridiplantae > Streptophyta > Magnoliopsida > Asterales > Asteraceae > Senecio > Senecio squalidus. The sequence goes on along the minus strand of CAJVGC010000060.1, from coordinate 28,817,007 downwards.
GATGACGTCAAAGCTCTTCAGCTCGATAGAAATTAGATCGATGGGGAATATTTTGTCAGATAGGCATATAGAACATCCTGGAATAATATCCTTGGCTTCGAACTCTTGGCCGTTGGCATATTCGATAGTAAAACTATCCTTAAGAACTTTAGATCCTAGATAGGAAAGGGGTCTAAATTCCAAGGACACAAGTTTTTCTCGGCCCGTGAATCGAATAATATAGAGGCATAGTGGTCATTGATAGAAGACGTACCCGTAACCGCGTTCGTATCCTGCCGAGCTTCCTCGGCTGTGATCGCGAGAGTACTAAAAGTATTTGTGGTATGCGCTATGGGAAAATTCCTACGGATGTGTTGGTTTCTTCCACACTCGAGGCATAACAACTTCTTAACCCGGTTGGTTGCTCTTCCCGAACTATACTTCGAGAGGTGTCCCACCCTGTGGCATTTGTAGCACACCGGGCAGTTACCAACATGGTGGAGGGTGCAGTTGGGACACTTAGGGAGCGACCCAGTGTAAGTTCGGGTTCCTGGTGTGGGTTTCTTGTTGTTGTTGCTCCTTGTTGGTTGATGATGAGCCTTCCTTCTCTTACTCTCCTTTCGCTGGACGCGGGATGGAGGGAAAGGGAGGCTGTTGGTTCCAAAGTTCTCGTCCTCTTCCTGTTTGATTAATCCAAGAGGGAGAAGGGGTTTAATGCTTCCGGGGTCTTCACCTTCCTCTTGTTTGATGGTGGCTGGGAAGAGGTGGAGATTATGGTCTTGGTTGTTCTCTGGGTGGTTGACGTTGGGGTCATCATCCCCGAAAATCCCGTCGTTGACCCCAGCGATGATCTGGGCGATCATGCTTGGGAGTGCTGCTTTGAGCTGTACAGTGATCTATTCGGCTAAAAGGTCAGTGCGACTTCTCTTGGGAGGCATGATTCTACAATGGAAAGAAGGAACTAGTTTAGAACGCACGAATAGGAATTAGCGATAAGAATTTAACTCAAGGGTTAATAGCAACGAATACACAAAATTAATATGGACGGATAATTAGCACATGCACGATAACGATAACGGTAAAAGAGTAAACAAGGAAGATAATGGCACCCGCACGATGATGATTCAAGCGATAAAAATATAATGGTTCAACGACAATATCAAGATTCACACGACAAAGGTAAGTATAGACAATAAAGGTAGAAAATTTCCATTAATAATAATAATAATGAGTCGAGTACATAGTTCGAAACAAGAAAAGATAGAGTACGAGTACAATACAAAGGAAAATTACAACTCGAGCCTAAAATACGAATACAATGAAGAAATGACTAATGACATCTTGGCCACCATGACCGCGATCAACGTCCCTATAACTAGACACCCCCCTACGAGACGCTGCACAGTTCGTGCCGTTGCTTGAGTCGATGCGATGACTCGCAACGACTGCTCGGACAACTGGTGCGCAGCATCGGTGACTTGGCTGATGAGGAGCCCCTGCTGTTGGGCCTCCTCTACAAGTCCCCGAACCTGTCGGTGGAGGTGCAAGAATGCGGCAG
>CAJVGC010000060.1:28779386-28815370 GCA_910822075.1 Senecio squalidus | reverse complement strand
AAGATGATCCGTATTCCGTTACCGCATGGAGAGCCGCTATTAGTTCAAGGAAATAAGGCAGGGAAGCGTCTTAAGATTGTCTCGTGCATGAAAATCCGGGAGTACATCAATCGGGACTGTCACTCTTTCTTGCACATCTTGTGAAGAAGGATAACACTGAGAAACGGAGGAGAAGCCAGTAGTGTGTGATTTCCCCGACGTGTTCCCAGAGGATTTACCTGGTTTACCGCCTAGACGTGAAGTAGAGTTTAGGATCGACTTAGTTCCCGGAGCAGCGCCGGTGGCAAAGGCTCCATATCGGTTAGCACCTTCGGAGATGTTAGAGCTTTCTAAGCAGATCCAGGAGTTAGTGGATAAAGGCTTCATTAGGCCGAGTTTCTCTCCGTGGGGCGCGCCGGTACTCTTTGTGAAGAAGAAGGATGGTTCGATGAGATTGTGTATAGATTACCGAGAGCTGAACAAGCTGACAGTAAAGAACCGCTATCCTTTACCTCGTATAGATGATTTGTTCGATCAACTTCAAGGTTCATGTTTCTTTTCCAAGATTGACTTGCGATCCGGTTACCATCAGTTGAGAGTGCAGGAGGAGGACGTTCCGAAGACTGCTTTTCGGACGCGATACGGTCATTATGAATTTTTAGTTATGCCATTCGGTCTCACGAATGCGCCTGCGGCATTTATGGAAATGATGAACCGTATTTGCCGTCCTTACCTCGATAAGTTCGTGATAGTGTTTATCGACGATATTCTGATTTATTCTCGTAGCCGTGCGGAGCACGAGGAGCACTTGAGAATAGTGTTGGAGTTGCTCAGGAAGGAACAACTTTACGCTAAGTTCTCGAAGTGCGAGTTTTGGTTATCTGAGGTTCAATTTCTTGGCCATGTGGTTAGCAAGGAAGGCATCCACGTTGATCCTGCCAAGATTAAAGCCGTCAGAGATTGGGTTGCTCCTAAGACACCCACTGAGATCCGTTCATTTTTGGGTCTGGCAGGGTATTACCGTCGTTTTATTGAGGATTTTTCAAAGATAGCTTCGCCTATGACGAAGTTGACCCAAAAGAACGAGGAGTTTAATTGGGGTGCCGAGCAGGAAGAAGCTTTCCAGTTATTGAAGAAGCGGTTGTGTGATGCTCCTATTTTGAGTCTTCCCGAGGGTACCGAAAATTTTGTTGTATATTGCGATGCTTCGCATAAGGGACTCGGGTGCGTACTGATGCAGAATGGAAAGGTCATTGCCTATGCCTCTCGTCAGTTAAAGATTCATGAGAAGAACTACACGACCCATGATTTGGAGTTAGGCGCAGTGGTTTTTGCTTTGAAGATTTGGCGCAGTGGTTTTTGCTTTGAAGATTTGGCGCCATTATCTGTACGGTACTAAGTGTACGGTGTTCACCGATCATAAGTCTTTACAGCACATCTTTGATCAAAAGATGTTGAATATGAGGCAACGCCGATGGGTGGAATTGCTGAACGATTATGATTGCGAGATTCGATATCATCCGGGAAAAGCTAATGTTGTCGCCGATGCGCTAAGTCGCAAGGAGTCGGTTAAGCCGGTGAGAGTTCGTGCTATGGTGGTTTCTATTCAGTCGAGTTTGAAGACTCATATTATTCAGGCTCAGCAGGAGGCTCTCACCGAGGATTGTTTAAAGGATGAAGGATTATTTGGTTTGGCACGTCAGTTGGAGCCGAAAGACGACGGAGTATTGTATTTCTTGGATCGTATTTGGGTTCCCGTCAGTCTTAGGCAGTTGATATTGGATGAAGGTCACAAGTCGAATTACTCCGTTCATCCTGGAGCGGATAAGATGTACCATGACTTGAAGGATTTTTATTGGTGGCCTGGTATGAAGAGGGCGATTGCCGAGTATGTAGGCAAGTGTTTGACCTGTTCTAAGGTTAAGGCTCAGAATCAGAAGCCTTCTAGCCTTCTTCAGCAACCGGAGATCCCGCAGTGGAAGTGGGAAAATATTACTATGGATTTTGTTACGAAGCTTCCTAGATCTTCAGGAGGTTATGATACTATTTGGGTCATTGTTGATCGACTGACTAAGTCAGCGCATTTTCTGCCTATTCGAGAAGATTACCGAATAGAGAACTTATCTAGATTATATATTGATGAGATCGTGGCCAGGCATGGAATTCCTGTATCGGTTATTTCGGATCGCGACGCGCGTTTTACTTCGAGATTCTGGCAGACGCTACAACGAGCTTTAGGCACGAGATTAGATATGAGTACGGCTTATCACCCTCAGACCGATGGACAGAGTGAGCGCACGATTCAGACGTTGGAGGATAGGCTACGGGCGTGTGTTTTAGATTTTGGCGGGAGTTGGGATAGACATTTACCGTTGGTCGAGTTTTCGTACAACAATAGTTACCACTCCAGTATTAATTGCGCGCCTTTTGAAGCTCTTTACGGTCGTAAGTGTAGGTCTCCACTCTGTTGGGCTGAGATTGGTGATAGTCAGATTACGGGTCCCGAGTTGATCCAGGAGACAACTGATAAGATCTTTAGGATCAAGGATCGTCTGGTAGCCTCGAGAGATCGCCAGAAGAAGTACGCGGATTTGCGTCGTAAGCCTTTGGAATTCAAGGTCGGCGATATGGTATTGTTGAAGGTTTCTCCTTGGAAGGGCGTGTTTCGTTTCGAGAAGCGCAGCAAGTTAAGTCCACGTTTTACGGGTCCGTTTAAGATTTTGTCTCGTGTTGGACCGGTGGCTTACCGTATTGAGTTGCCACCTGAGTTGAGCGGTGTGCACAACGTATTTCATGTATCGCATCTCAAGAGGTGTCTTGCTGACGAGTCGTTAATTGTGCCTTTGGAGAAACTAAGTTTGGATGATTCGCTTCACGTAATAGAGGAGCCGGTGGAAATCGTTGACCGAGAGGTCAAGCGTTTGCGGCGGAGTCGGATTCCTATTGTAAAGGTCCGATGGAACTCTAAGTTTGGAGCTGAGTTTACGTGGGAACGGGAGGATGAAATGCAGCGGAAATTTCCCCATCAATTTTCTTCTAGTGATGCTCATCAGTAATTTCGAGGACGAAATTCTTTTAACTGGGGGAGGCTGTGACGTCCCGCCTATTTGAGGTACTTGAGTTACCGTTATTATTTTAATATTATTCGCAATTGTTTTGACCCTTGTATTTCGCTTTGTTTTACTCACGGTTTATTATTGAGAATCGGGTTTTATGTGATTATTTTGATTAGTCCCTTGGGACGTAAGTTGATTTTATCTAAGTGCCAAATAGTTAGTATGCTCATGGAAATAAGTTAGGAGGTTTATGCCAAATTTGTCGGTTAACGTATCCCTATTCTTAAGAAATCGTGCTTTGCTCGTGTTTATGTTATTACCGAGAAGTATGTATTTCCATTTTGGAATTTAAATTGAATCATATAATGAATTACAATACCAATAATACCTATAATGAACTTGACTAAGTTCATATGTAAAACAATCGGGAACTCTAAACAACGAACGTGCGTAACCATAACTTGTAACGAAAAATGAAATTTTGCTGTTTGGAGACCTAGTTGCGCCGCAATTGATTCTCTTGCGCCGCAAGAGGGTGCAGATCAGCAACTTGTGTTTTTCAAACTTTTGCAATTTCTCCTAAACGGGCCTAAATCTTTTGTGACGGGTTTGTGCTGGTCCAAAGGCCTTTTTGGGTCCAGTAACATGACACTAACACCCCCAATTGTTCCCCCATCTCATTTCATAATTCCAAACACACTTAGCTCACTCTCTCTCTTTTCTTTGAAGAACACAAACACAAACACACACACATTTCTCCCCTTTCTTCTTGTAGCTGTGATTTCCAGAGTTTAACTACATATTTTACCACCATAAATTGTTGTCTTCATCAAGAGGAGTAAGGTTTGATCATCCATTTGGAGGTTTACTTGGGTTATTTCGTTTTCGGGTCGAAATCACCGTCTCACATCAAGGATCTTCATCACAACTAGCTTGATCTTCACATCTTCACTTTCTTTGGGGTATATTAACTTAAACTTTCTGTATTTTATAAGTATTATTCATTGCATGTATCATCTAACTAAAGAAAATGAGTTTTATAAGAGTTTGATGGTAAAATATGTATGAAAATCAAGTTTTTGTAAAAATGTGTATGGATCTTGATTAAATGATGGTAAAAGCTTTACAAAATGGTTATTTGAAAGTGTTTTTGAACATATTATGACTTGCATGTCCAAATCTACCATCAAAAGACGATTTACTAAACACGAAAAACGTTTTCGGTGGGAATCTGCCCAGGAGTTGCGCCGCAACTCTCCCTGTTGCGCCGCAACCTGGGGACAGATTACCCATTTTCGTTTTGTTTCACTATTAAACGTAACCGTAAGCTTGTATTCGTAAGAACTGGTATTAACGGATGGTGTATTGTGTTTTGGAGTTAGAAATCTCATCACCACACCATCAAAGGATTTTGTCTCGGGTTCTTAACTTGCTAAATTGCGGTTGCTATCGGTAAGAATTGACTTTCTTCCAAATTTCTCGTTTATCATACGTTCGGTTTTAGCCTTGAAAAATGGTTAGGAATAAATATTAGACCAACACATGTTATATTATCGGATTTGGACAACTTTGGACTAAAAGACGTTAAAATGTGAATTTAACCATAAGTAACGTATTTAACTTATATCATATTATATATTATGAGAAAGATTTAATTGCTCTTGAAAATACAAATTTTGACAAGCGGGAAAGTGTACGGAATTGGACTAATAATATACGTTGCGGAAGCGCTGCCGAAATTCATTTCACGTCTTTTACGACTATAAAACACTAATATGAGTAAACTTGTGCATAAAAGTAATATATTTCATTATAACATCGTCTTTGGACTCAAAGACGCTAACACATTTATAAAAGCCATAATATTACTTAAAACGGATGTTTTAACCTCTTTCAACAAATAAACCCTCGTTTCATAAGCGTTCGTAATCTAAAATTTATCAAATGCGTTTTTACGACAAACTCTTGGTGAAATGGTTTTGAAGATTATATTACTCTTATATTTTGAAAAGTAAGACATCAAATTATCCAAAGTGTCAAATTGGACTTTTAAATTGATATTGACTTTAATAAGTCAACATAAATGACATTTGACTTTCATAAGTCAACATCTGTGACTTTGACTTTTATAAAGTCAACATTCCTTACGTTTGACCTTGACCAAGTCAACATTATTTCCGTTGACCTTGGTCGATCTATTGAAGCTTGATGACGATATTCCATTAACCGATACTCCTAGTAATCATTTTCGATTCGGACTATCATTCTTTTCCAGTTGACGGTTATGACGTGGAATGCCGATATCTCTCCGGACGGTCCTGTTTGACGCGGAACATCGCCTTCTAAATACGTCACCTCATTTAAACTTATTAACATTTGGATTATCTTATTTAACTTAATCTTAACCGACAAGGCTAAACCGGACCTAGACTTTTAGAGATACTGAGACTATATTGTTTATTGTTTTAAGGCACTTAGGCGCTGGAGTGTAACTTTTTGTTGGTGTACCCGATATTTGTTTGCTGAAGCTTTATCAGTGAGTTATTCGTAGCCCTTGTCTTAAATACTTTTGGGCTGTAAAGCGTATTTTAAACTGTCTGTGTATTTTTAAACTGTCTGCATAAATGCGGAAACATTACTGATTATCTTGTTTACTAGTGAATATTGTCTGCCTTAGTTTTAAGCGTTTAAGCCATGGTGGCTCCCCTCTAATACACTCGTTAAGCTTTTGCCCGTGGTTCATATGTATAGATATGTATTGGGTTATGTACCTAACCTACATTCCTCTGTAGGCTGCTACTACGAGCGGATGTTATGACCGTAATATTAAACTGTATGATTAAACTGTTTGCCTTTGGTTTAACGCACCTTAGGATAGGGGATTAAACTGATTGGTTCAGGATCGAGATGTATGACTACTTAGGCATAGTACCTTTCACTTTTGGATGAATACAAGATATACGATTTTGAACTTACATTGTTTACTGAAATTTATCGATGGGTCACTTTTTACTTAAAATTGCGAATAATTCACCAACATGTTGTTGATGTCGTTTTAACGCTTTGCAGGAAATTGAGGATTTCCGTGGATCATGCCATAGTTGTTTTTGGATCGCTTGCTTTTGTGGAATTTGAATTTATCTTGTTTATGTAATTTCCATGACGATCCATTTGTTGATTTCTTTTGAAGTTGTATTGTATTTGGCGTCTTACCGCCCTTGACTTATGATGTATTTTTAACATTTGGCATGATCTATCTAATTTGATGTTTTGTTTATCGGTTATATTGTTGTAATCTTGACTTTGATATTATAACTGGAACGCTCCGCGTTTCCGCTTCCAAGCGGGGTGTGACATTAACAGTTGTCCCTGGATTTGTCTCTTGAAGCTCAAGTACATAATCCCACAATATAGCATATTGGTGAGTGTAATCACCAATAACCTTCTCTTTTGCAATTACTTTAGCCCTGTATGTCTTCATCTTGCTAAAACCCAACTCATATTTCTTTTGAAGTTGATCTCTAAGTGCAGCAGTTGGTATGTTTGGGTTAGGTAGAATGGAATCTTCAATTTCTTTTGACAAAAAAGCAAATGTTGCTTTCTTTATTACCCTTGACTGTAGACAAGTGTGTACATCCCAATAAGTTTTCACTGTCCACACTTGTTCCTTTACTCCTTTAGATATGTGCAAAACCCATGGACAAGTTGTCTCCTCTGACTTCTTTTTTTTTACAGGCCCACCAGGCCCACCAACCACATCAGGCCCATTACCAGGCCCTGCCTCATTAGACCCACTTGGTCCAGAAAAGTTTGGAATGTGACCATTGCAAATAACTCTTACTCTCTGTTTATCATTCTTAAGAAAATGTAGCTGCCTCCTAGTTTCAACAGCATGCAATGTCACCATCTCCCTTATTGCTTCTTTGTTTACAAACTCTTGACAAGGATAAAAGTTAGACGTGTTACCAGATCGGTCTTGAGCTTTTTTTTCTCTTCTTGCCTTTTTCATAGCCCTTTTCCTTTTAGTATCCCCCTCCTCATCTGTCGCACTCTCAAAATCATCCAAGGCCAGTGTCTCAAAATCATCCAAGTCCAGTGTCTCTAGATCATCCTACCCACTCTACATCTTGATCAATATTCAGTGTATAGTATTGCATGTCAACTGCAAGTTCATCTATTTTATTCTCATTATCCACAATAAAATCACTATCTTCACTATCACAATTAGTCTCATCATCTCTATCAGTTTCACCATCTCTATCAGTCTCACCATCTCTATCAGTCTCACCATCTATTTCAGTCTCACTATCTCTATTAGTCTCACCATCTATTTCAGTCTCACCATGTCTATTAGTCTCACCATCTATTTCAGTCTCACCATCTCTTTGAGCCTCACTACCACCTGCATCAGTCCCACCACCTACAATAACATCATTCCCACCACCTGCATGACCACCACTGGCTCCTACCCCTTCTCTATTCTCCTATTCAAGCCAACCAGAAAGGTTCTTTCTAACTTTCTTTTTTACGGTCCTAACAGGTCTTGAAGGCTCTGCCTCCTCAATTTCCTTAATTCTAACCATGCTTCCAACAGGTGACCTACAATATGTCTTTAATGATGTTTGCCAATGCTCAATATATACCTCAATTATTTTAAACTCCCTAACATATGTTAACAGATTATGCACATCTTCATCAGCACCTAACGCTACTAGACCATAATCCAAATCACTTTCAGGTTTCTTGAAATGGTAAAACATTGGTTGGTTTTTATAACCTAACTCTTGCACCATTGCATTTAGTTCGTGAACATAGAACTCATCAGCATCTACTAGATCAACATAATTAATCTTAACGTTCATGTAAACCCTGCCAGGACGCCTTGAAAATACACCACCGTGGTTTATCATGATGGTGAAAATGGTTGAATTTTTACCTGTAGAAGAAAAATAAAGAGTTAATTACAGCAAATAATGAATAAAATATGGGCAAAATATGAAACATTAGAAACACTTACCATAGACTGCATACGGGTCAAATAGATCTTCTCTCCCACAAATATACCACAATGTTGCTACCATTGATGAAGAATTTTACTTTCACACAGTGATTAGAGAAGAATTGGAGGTTTTAGGGTTTAACTGGAATTAGGTGAGTTAATAATTACTGGAATGGTGTAATCGAGGCAACATATTATAGCAGGAAAGGCGAAATTTCTTTTTTACCCATCACATGTCTGGCACATGTCACATTTAACGATAAAATTTAACGATTGTTAGAGGCAGGGACCAAACGTGTAACCAAACATATGCCCCAGGGACTGGACCCGTACGATTTGTGACTTAGGGACTGAACCCGTTAAATTAGAACAAACACAGGAACCAATTATAAAATTAACTCTTATTTAAATTAATAAGTGATAGTAAAAATAATTTATTATATTATAAAATATTTTGTCATTTCGTTTAAAATTAAAAATTTAAATAAATTTATATTACTCATTTACGCTTGATAAATTCAAAATTTCAAACTAATCTTCATTTAAAGTGATAAATGATATTTAAACAATAATTTAGAAATAAATAAATTTAGTGATGAAAATATTTGTTTTATCTTCTATTAATTGAAACAAAAATACTCAGAGTCACATATCTATCCAGATTTAAAGGTACATTTGATTATCTTTACAAAAAAATTACATAAACAATTTTCAGTTTAATTGATAGCCACATATTTACAAATTTTGATAATTCTATATTTTATCTCTTTCTACTTCAAGATACCGTTCTTTATAATGAATATATACATAGTTGTTAACTCGTAACTCGTAATGTTAATGATTTTTTTTATTTTATTTTGATTCGTGACTCGACTTATAAGAATGTTTAATATATATATATATATATATATATATATATATATATATATATATATATATATATATATATATATATATATATATATATATATATATATATATATATATATATATATATATTTGTAAAAAGTCGAGTAAGTATTGAGGGAAGTGACATGTTACAACTTTAAAAAAAAAAATATCTTTAATAAAAAAGTTATTTAAAAATAAAATAAAATCAAAATCTTTTTTTTGGGATTTTTTTTTTTTTGCTCGAAAAAAGTTTTGCACGAAAAAAATATGAAGCACATTTATGATCGACACTTATGATGAACATTTATGTGTGCATAATAGTTGAATAATATAGCTACGCATCATGCCACGTCATTTGTGCATCATATTTTTTGTGTGCATCATATGACAAGGCGGGTGACGTGACATGCTTACTTGAAAAGTTTAAGTACATCATGTGACTTGGCATAACTTTTTCGTGTGCATAACGTTAAAAGTTATGCACGAAAATGATGACGTTATCGAAAAAAAATTTCAATACTTTTTTTTGAATAAAAAAATATTATTTTTGTTTATTAAAAAAAAAAAAAAAATTTAAATGTCACATGTAATTCCCACATTTCTTCCTCGACTTTTTACAAATTTGAAACTATTTATTTGATTCTACTTTTATATATATATATATGTATATATATATATATATATATATAGGAGTAGGATCAAATAAAAAGGGTTTTAAAATAGGAAGGATAGGAAGGAGTGTGAGGGTGACATTTGGCATTTTTTTTTTTTTTTTAATTTTTTTTTTAATAATAAAAAAATATTTTTTAATAAAAAAAAAAAAATTTAATAAAAAAAAAAAAGAATTCGGAGAAAATTTTTTTTTTTCGCGGAAAAAAAAAAAAGTTTGAAAAATTTTCCGATAACGTAATCATTTTCGTGCACAAGTTTTGAATTTATGTACACCCAAAAGTGACGCACCAACTAAAAAAAGTGATTTTTGGTGCATTATTTTATAAAAAAAATGACAATTTTAGTGCATCATTTTACAAATAAAGTGATTTTTGGTGTATGTGTTCGTTTAAAAAAGATTTTTCGTACATCACTTTTTGAAAAAATGAATTCTTGTGCATCAGTTTTGTCAATTTTTTCGTGCATAAGTTTTTCCGAGCCAAATTTTTTTTTTTTCACCCGAAATTTTTTTTTTTCTCCGAATTTTTTTTTTTTATTAAACTTTTTTTTTTTACTAAAAATATTTTTTTTTTTAATAAAAATATTATTTTTTATTAAAATTTTTTTTTTTCAAAATGCCATATGTCGTCACCACAATCCTTTCTATTCTTTTTATTTTAAAAACTTTTTACAATAACCTACCCCTATATATATATATATATATATATAATACACATATAATATAATATTAAGTTTTTATATGGAATTTATTGATAATTAAATATATATACGAGTCAGGTAAGTCGTGCTACGAGTCAAGCAAATATCAAAGTCGATATTTTTTTTTATTGAAAACCTACTCGACTCGTGACTCGTAGGAGTATGACATATATTAATATATGTGACTACAAATATTAGCATGTGAAATCTTTTTTTTCTTTTTCTAAAGATGGTCACCTTATCCAGTATACTCAATTTTTAAAATAATTTGATGATGAACAGTGCAACAAAAGTTTATATTATATATTTGATTTATCCCTTATACTCAAGTTTTAAAATAATTTGCTAGTGAACAGTGTAACAAAAGTTTATATTATATATTTGATTTATAAAAGAGTTAATAAATAAGAGGCTTTCCAAATGATAACGAACTATGTTTGTAAGATGTAGATCTTGAGTTCAAAACCTCCTCTGCCTCTTTTTTAAAACTTTTTTTTCTTCTTCTCTGAAATTTATTTTTTATGTTATTATCATTTATGTTTATATATTTATTATATATGTTTATTGTTATTGTTATTATTATTATTTATGTTTATTGTTATTGTTATTATTATTACTATCACTACGACATGAAACAAAAGAAGTGAAATATAAATTTTTTCTTTCTATAAATCAAATTAAAGATGTATGAAATCTAAATAAATATTGAACCCGCCGCAACACACGGACAAGTAATGTCTCGTAAATTATCAAATGTTAACAGTAACTTTTTTAAAATTAAAAATTGAGTAATCAGGTAATTGACAAATGATCTGGGAAACAAAGTTTTTAGTAAATATAACACTTATAAACCTATTACATATATAGGGAAAATGCACTGGATGACCATTGTACTACCTAAAAATATCTGTATAGGTCATTGTACAAAATTTACGTCTATCTACATCACTATACCGCAAGTAACCTGTTATTTAAATCACTTTTTCTCAAACTACCGGTTGTTAACCGGTGACGTCACCCACTAATTCTCTCTCTATCTTTCATTTTTAAAAAGTATCACAGTCCTTGTAGTTACATCTCCATAGCTAACCAAATTCCAGTGAAACCCCAGGATCGGAAAAACTCATAACCAGATCGAGGAGTCATCGATGGAAGATTACCTGCCGGAAGAAATCCGAACACCGCCGGTAACACTCGTATCAATCGTCGGCAATCAAGAGCTCCACTCCACGATCTCAACCCACCTCCATTCCGAGCAACCTCCGATCAACACACTCGCATTACCTGATTTTACCAAGATCTCGGTAATCGATAGAAAACCTAAGGAAAACGATAATCAATTGCCGTCAGCTTACACTTATACAGGTATTCTCAAACGAGATTGGCTGTTGAAACATCGAACTCAGCAATGGATTATACGTCTCGGGTCGACCCGAACACCAACAAAAACCCCACCCACCAACAACCCTATCACGCGCCATCCCTTACACCGGCGGCGACGTTAAAAAATCCGACGAACTCGGTAAAATGTTCGACAGTGGTTCCGAAAGGGAAAACGGTTTACGGTGCCGCGGTTACTACGTTAGGGTTTGATGATGTTAGGTTAGGGTTTAAGGTTTCGAAAAGATTAATGTGGATGTTTTTGGTAATCGCGGTGATTGGTTTAATGGTCGGCTGTTTTTTAATGGTGGCTGTTAATGGCCAGTTGATGATGCTGAACTTAGATATTTAGTTTTAGGATACAGAGCAAGCATAAATCCACATCCCCTTTTTCTATTTTTCAATTTTATAATATAATATACTAAAATAGAAAGTAAACAAAAAGTACAAATGATTTAGCATGATGTACAAATGATAATATAACATGATTTGTGAAGGGATGACGTGGCGGTTACCAAAAGGTTGCAGGTCACCAAAGTTATCTATTTAAACGGTTTTTTAAAGTTAAGGTTATAATTTAAAAGGTTTCTTTCGGTATAGTGATGTAGATAGACGTAAATTTTATACAATGACCAATACAAATATTTTTAGGTAGTACAATAGTCATCCAGTGCATTTTCCCTACATAAATACTATGATTGTAAAATAAGAGACAAAATGCAAAACAATCAAATATTATAATGAGGAAATACTTAAACTTACAAACACTTACAAATGTAAGACACATTGAAATACTAAATACTTGACACATACTTTAAAAATATTAAAATTACTAATAACATTTTCTTCATAATATTTTAGTTTTCAATGGGAGCTCGGGTTTTTAAAAAGAGAAACACGATTTTTTTTATTTTTTTTTTTGTAATAATATTCAAATAATAAGACAGATGTCAATGAAACGACACAATATTTGCAATGTATCACAGTTTTGGTGTATAAATTATTAAACACAATACATATAACGCTCGTTTAAAATAGAAAGCTCAACTTTTTAATGGAAAACACGGATTTTCCGTAATACATATGGTTCCTATTACAAACTACGTATAAATAATCCTACTAATGTCCCGATCGGACGAGAAACTATTCAACGTTGCATCTAACAATTTCTTATTGCCCAAACGGTTGAAGTAGAAACTATTTCATGTTGCCTCCGCATGTGGTTACGATTACATCTAACATAGAAAGCGTTTATACCACGAAATGTATAAGAAACAACCATAAGCCGTTAACGCAATGTAAGTTTGTCGAAGATGATTTGTTCGTTGCAACTTATTTGCGCGTGCTTTATGGCTCGAAACAAATAAAGTTTCTGGTTCAGAAACTTTAACCGTGTAATCCTTTATAGACTCTTTATATAGTCTATAGGAGTGGTTCTCAAAAAGACGTTTCCCCCAACTAGAGTAGAAGTAGGTGTTAGGAATAGAATATTCATAACTTTGTATTTGTAGTCGTTGTTAGGGACTTAAGTGTAATATGTGAGAAGTCTTTGTAAAGTCCCCACACTCCTATAAATAGGAGTGTGGGGTGTGTGTAATGTTAAGAGATTGTGCTCAATTGTTAAATCATACTTTCTCTCTCTAGAATACTCTCTCTCTCTAAACTGATCAGAACCTACAATTGGTATCAGAGCGGGATACTCTCAAAAGTACCCGTTCATTAGACTGGAAATAGACCATTAGACTACATTTTCAACATACACGAATACATTTTGTATCCTTGTAAGAAGGATTTCTAGTCTAATAGTCTATTCGTGTACCATTAGACTACATTTTCAACATACAAGAATACAGTATGTATCCTTGTAAGAAGGATTTCTAGTCTAATAGTCAATTTGTGTACCATTAGACTACGTTTTCAACATACACGAATAGTATACATATTCGTGTAAGGTGAAACACTAGTCTAATCAGTTAATTCGTGTAAGGTGTTTAATCCATCTGAGAACATTGCAATTCGACTGGGATAAGTTATATAACTATCTCGAAAACGTGAGAAATTTGACTAAGTCTTCACACGAATTGCAATTCAACATACACGAACTAATACACACGACTTGAATTTGTTCATACACGAACTCATATACAAGAACTATATTTGTGCATACACGAACTCACATACACGAATACAAAGTGTGATACATGAGTTAAACACGAAGGAATTTCACCAAGTCTTCACACGAATTGTGTTTGTGTGTACACGAACTCATATACACGAACTCATTTCAGTCAATTCGTGTAAGGTGTTTATCTAGTCTAATCACATATTCGAATTAGTCCATTAGACTAGGATTTCAACTGGTTAGACTAGTCCATTAGACTAGGATTTCAACTGGTTAGAACAATCCATTAGACTAGGATTTCAACCGGTTAGACTAGTCTAGTCACGACAGTCGTGTAAAGGGTAAAATCTACAAGTATTCGAACTACTCGGCATTCGACTAGGGTAAGTGGTGAACGAACTAAGTGTTACTCGGTACTCTACTAGGATTCTCACACGAAGAGGAGCCTTTTTATTTCGGAATTTGTCTAAGTGTCCATTAGATTGTGAAATCAACATACACGAACAGGAAAAACATCAAATTCAAACTCACCATTCGAACTACCCATTCGAATACACTTTGAACATACACGAATAGAAATCAGTCTTATTCGAATTACACCACACGAACACAATTCAGTGTCATTCGAATACATCATTTAGTCTACACGATGTCGACCTAGTATACGAACAGAATCTTTTACAAAGAGTATAAAACGATCACGATCAGTTTTTGAAAACAAAGATTCTGAGACTTCCAAAAAAAAAAAATTTCAAAGAACAAGGATTGGTGTGTTAGGATAGAAATTCAACATACAAGGATTAGTGTGTTAGGATAGAAATTCAACACACAAGGAGTAGTGTGTTAGGATAGAAATTCAACACACAAGGATAGAAATTCAACACACAAGGATAGAAATTCAACACACAAGGATTGATGTGTTAGGATAGAAATTCAACACACAAGGATTGGTGTGTTAGGATAGAAATTCAACACACAAGGATTCGTGTGTTAGGATAGAAGTTTCGCGATTCCACGTTTTCACGTTAGAGACGAAATCGAAAAATAAGAACTTTTTTAAAGAGATAGATTTTTTTCCCGACAATTTTCGGATACCGGTTAAGCTTACGCGACGATTTTGACGAGATTCAAGAGTCGAAAGAATACGAGATTTATATTTCCGGAATCGAAATTGAAAAGCGAATTCAACGGTGTTATTGTACTCGATTAGTTCAATAGGCTTCGGGAAAAAGATTGTACAAGCGTGAGATACCACGGGTGAAGATTATCCGGATTTTTCGTCAAATTTTCAACATTGAGAAATTTTTCATCAACTTTTAAGGGATTTTCACGACCAAATTTGCATTATGAAGAAAGATATTGTTGGAAATATTGTGCATATCACAATCGAGAAAGATGACGGGCTTACCTTTTATTGTCCTCCGGACCAAGCCTGGACAAAAGTAGAGGAGTTAGAAAAAATGTGTGAAGCCACGGGGAAAACATTGTCTCCTAATGATTGGAACGGCCATGAAAGATTGGATCGAAAGCGCAATGTTGCTACACGTGCACGAGAATTTCTATCGACGTTATCACATGTCAACGTCGCAGAGGTACATTCTTTATCTCGGTCTACCCTTGATAATAAAATCATTGAGTTGGAAAAGAAGTTGCAAACTAACACCGAATTGGTTTTAAGGTTTTCAAACGAAAAAGCTAATCTTTTAAACGAGAATTCTAAGCCTTCAAACGAAACTCAAGTTTTGACATCTCAAATTAAAGCTTTAAACCTTACCAATTCTAAACTCGAAGAGTTTAAAGAGTTAGCAACTTCTTGGAAGGGAAAATATGATCAAACTGTGATTCAACTTCAACATCTTACAAATGAACTTAATGAAAAATTGGAGTTAATCAATACACTTCAAAAACAATCAAAACCTATTACGTTTGATGAGAGGAAATATAATCACAGTGTTTTAAAGGAACTCGAGAATCTTAAGAAAGAACGAATGGATGAAAGATTTAAAAGCATGGAGTTAATCGATGAGCTAAATACTCAAAGAAATGAGAGACTAAGTGTTAACGATAATCTTATGCTTTTAAGAAAACAAATTGAAGATTATCAAACGGAAATTAAAGCTTTAAAATCACAAGCACTTGCAGTTGAAAATCGAAATGAAATTTCAAAGCCAAATTGTTTGTGAGAACAAACGAATCATCTCATTTTTCCAAACAAACCAAAAGAGTTTCGATCTTTCAATCCACAAGAAGGTTTGGGTCATGATAATCCAAAATATCTAAAGAAAGCTATGTATCATGCTCCCGGTCTTTACGACACAAAATCTTTGGGAAAAGAAAATGTTACAATGTCTTTCATTAGATCATCCAAAGAAAATGAAGAACAAGAGGATGCAAAACGACCATTTTTTAATAAAACGCAAGTATCTTTTGATTACAAATCCTTAAATGAGAGTTATAAAACTAGGAAAATTCTTCTTTCGGATGATTACTTTCCAAGTTATAGCGAAAAGGAACTTCATTCCGATGATGTTTTGAAACAAGTTGTCTTTCAGAAAGTATATGTTCCAACTCTTATTTTAGAAAAACAATTTTCGGAACTTGAGCAAGAGTTGGAATGTCGAACTAACTATTTTGAGAATGAAAAACTTAACTTTTTAGAGAAACTTGCGTCTTATGAAAAAGCTTCCCTTGATAAATCTTCAACTTCAAATGACAAATCTTCAGTGGAATCTTTCTCCTCGAATGAACAATCTATTGCTAAGATATCATTTCTTCAAAATGCATTACATTCAAAAGAAAAGGATATCGAAGCTTTAACTCATAAGATTGAGTCAATGTGGAAAATGAATGGTCCGGTTTTACCAAAAATCCCAAGCATTTCACATGAGGAGAAACGGAAATCTAAAACTCTTCAAAAAGATTCGAAAAAGGATGTTACAGTTCCATTCAAGGATTACAACGGTAAATCTTCAAAAACATTTTCAAAACTGGTTTCTCCGAGTACTAGTTCTTTCCCGAAAAAGAATCAAAAGTATTCACCGAAATCACAAACTGATGGAATTTTTACAACACCTTTGAGTTTTAAATCCAAAATAGACTCAAGCAAACATGTTGAAAAGAAAGCACTTTGTCCTCCAATGAACAAAAAGGAAAAGAAAGCGTTCACTTATTCAATACCCGAGTTATTTGAATTTGCACCATCACACTTTAAATATTCGGTGCAAAAAGTGAATAGTTTTGTTCCTAAATTTAAACAACGAACTTCAATGAATTCAAATGGTTTTGTACCAAGAAGTCCTTCACCAACTCTTAAACAGAAATGGATTCCAAAATCTACACCAATTTCAAAAACAAACACACCAATTACAATATCAACTACTTCAAATGTGTGTTTACCGGAGAAATGGAATTCATATTCTTTGCACATAGCTAACCAAAAAGGACCCAAAATGAAATGGGTACCAAAAGCAGTTTGTTTTGATTGTGCAGAACAGTAGATCATCAAGATGACTCCGGAATACCTCAGTTTCGGACTCGAACCTCATGGAAGTGCTTACACGAGATATCATGAAAGATTGGAACATGACGAATTCGGAACAACTCGGTTTCGAACTCAATCCTCAAATGATTTAGGCTTTCAATTATTTCAAATTGAAACCCGTTCTAAACCCGAAAAATTACGAATTTATTGGTCTAAATACAAGTTTAATATGATGATTGTGAATAGTAGCGGATTTCAATCTCGACTAGAACTAACATATTCAAAGTATTATATTTGTGTTTTATAGTATTTTCGTAATTAACAAGTGTTTTCAAAATGTCAAATGTTTTCAAAAACACTTGTACGATCAAACATGGAGAATCAAACGTTGAGGGGGAGTTCATACAATCATTTTTCGAACTACCTCCTAAATCTTTCAAATGAGCTTCAACGAAATAATTTCTCAAATAAATATTTCGAAATGCAGTATTCGAATGTATTTTCGAAAAAGACTACCCATAACCAAAAATGGTGTCATGCATATGTTGAAGGGGGAGCGTCTTTTCGAAAATATTGTCATGCATATGTTGAAGGGGGAGTGTCTCTTCGAAAATATTACAAACTTTCGAAGTTACTTTGTAAATGTTTTTCAAAACAATTTGGAAAAATGTTGATGCACCTTGAGCGATTTTCAAAAAACTACCTTTTTCCTATAGTCCAACCAGAGCCGGAGGGACTTACCCAAGGAATCACTATCGAATGTGAGGGTTATTTAGGTCTAGGATTGGAGTTTAAAGGTGCAAAATCAACAAAAACATCATTTTCAAAATGCCAAAATGAGGGTGGAGTTGAATATTATGAGAGGTTGAGTGAGGAGTGTGTGATACGGTTAAAAGAATGAGAGACCGTTTCTTCGCCAATTAAATCGCCGGGTAGCCAAGTTTCTATCGAATTTCTTGTGTTGATTTTCGATATTGAAAAAGACATCATGGACCCAGTGATGCAATGCACATATACCTCATCGCCACTCAAATTCTTCACAAGAATTTGTTTCAATATACACGGAGAAGTAGCACATTTCTATCATATTCTTACTCGGAGAATGTTGATATTGAAACAAGAGAAAAGCAACTCCATTTCTCGATTTCATTTCATACACTATTGAGTCTAGCGCCAAAATGTTAAACATTTTTTAGGACACGAACGAATTTGATAAAAGCATGTCTTTGTGATATCGCTCGGAACATTTGTAGTGGTATCAACGATTTTTGGTATTTCACGATGATCGAATGGAAATCCTACCAATGCTAACGCTTTTCCAACATTGAACGTAGGTCATACAATCGACTTCTTTTGTGATTTTGATTGTTGTGTTAACGAGCAATCTAAGTGATCTCGTAGTTACTTACCCATTTTCCCGCTCATGGATGCTATCTGAGAATACTATTTGGGTACACGTTTACATGATGATTACAACGAGTCATACTCATCATGAGGGGGAAGAACGTGTACCAAAGGAAACGTGTGTAAATGGTTTTCCAATGGGAAGAACGTGAAGTAAAGAAGAATGTTCATCATCAAGCTACAACGAAGTAAAACATCAACTTTCCGATAGTTGATTTCAAGTATGAGTTGAGGGGGAGCTAAATGAAAAATCAAAACGTCAAGGATTTTGGAATGATTGCTCAAACAAAAGAAGCTTCAAACAAATAAATCAAATCAAGCTTCTACAAGTTGAACGATAAAGTGAAACTACTCAACTAAGGGGGGGCACTCAAATAAGGGGGAGCATTCCACTTTATGGTTCAAACGGTCAAAGGAAACGAATGTTATGTTCACATCGGAATCATGAAATCAAAGACTGCAAGTCTACATAAAACATTCGTTTGAAATGAAAGATTCTTCAAGTCAACTTTCAAAGTGTGCTTTCCGCGATACAAAGATTTAAACACTACTCTGATGAAATCTAAAGTTAAATTTGAAGACCACGAAGACAAAGGAGGAGATCATTAAGACTATCATCCAAGGTTCGCCAAAAAGAGTTTTTGGATGATTAGGCTCTTAAGACTTCTTCAAAGAGCGAGACCGTCGAGAATACTTCATCAATGACATGATCAATACAACATCAAGGTCAAGCTTTCAAAAGAAAAGAAAGATTCTTCAAGCAACTTATCTTTAGAAACAAAAATATCAAAGATTACAACGAACTACTCTGATGAAATCCAAAGTTGCAGTTGAAGATCAAATCAAGCATCTACACGGTCAAGATAACAACAATGAAGATGCTTAAAGACAAAGACTTCATATTGTGAACAACTACAAATAAGGGGGAATTGTTAGGAATAGAATATTCATAACTTTGTATTTGTAGTCGTTGTTAGGGACTTAAGTGTAATATGTGAGAAGTCTTTGTAAAGTCCCCACACTCCTATAAATAGGAGTGTGGGGTGTGTGTAATGTTAAGAGATTGTGCTCAATTGTTAAATCATACTTTCTCTCTCTAGAATACTCTCTCTCTCTAAACTGATCAGAACCTACAGTAGGCAAACAAACGATTATGGAAAAACTCCGGAAGACGGAACATAAGTCTATTTTTCTCTTTTTATGAAAGTGAAAGTCAGGTTAGTTTTTCTTTAAAATTTTAAAGATGTCTTTTTAATTGTGGTTAAACATCTCTTTTATCTAATAAAAGGGAGTTTAGGTTGACGTCATTATAATGACGTGTGATCTTTTTAAGTTATCCACATAGGTTGATTTTTGAAATGCTGATGTCATTTGCTTAAATGTCATTTTCTTATTTTTTTTTTAATTTGTAAAGGATAAATAAATCCACCTAATTTAATTTAAAAAATCTCTTTTATCTAATAATCTCTTTTCAAACTAAATATACAAAATATGACAACAAAAATTAACCATTTTTAACGAAACGTTTTTTTATTAAACCCCATATAACACATGGGCAATAAGCTAGTTTATATTATCATAAGGCTTATCGCGGTCAGACAAGCATGGTAGATGGTAGCATGTATGCAACCATCCGAAGTAACTACTTACTAAAGGGCAAGCATCACTCACTTTATCGTGTGATTCTTCCTAGGATCTGAAGGGCCAAACTACAAACCAGTACACTCAACGGTTGTTCCCCAATTTCCATATGTTTAAATAACACAAATATTATTTTCTCTAAAAGTATTAGATAGATATCACAACTTTATAGATTGAGATTAACTCACAAGCACAAAACTTTAAAAGTTATATTTCGTGAAAGTGAAAAATAAAATCCATAAGCATATGGTCTGTTTTTAGTCATACAAAACAAAACGATGCGTTTTTTATTATTTTTACCGCAACTTATGTTATTATCAAGATTCATCTATTAAATATCACAAAATCACATTACCATTGTCATTCTTATAATTAATTGTAAATCGTAATATTAATCTAATTAACATTCCAGTTTTTTTTTTTTTTGATTGAAAATAAAAGTGATCCTAAATTTGGTTATTGTCATTTATTTAATTTAATGTTTTTTTTTTAATATAAGGTTATCGTTGGTCCCTGAATTGCAATTTGAAAAAGGAATTCCAGTAACGGCTACTTGTTCCATTTTGAATCCTCAAACCATCCTCTCCCCCATCACTGCTACTTTCACTTTCTATTCGCTATGAGCAATTCCAATTCTATCGCACCAACGGCTGGAACCGGTCCATCAGATCATGCCGGAGGAGGAGCTCCTCCACTGCCTCACCAACGTCGCCCTAAAAAAGTCAGAGAGGTCAGCTCTAGATTTATGTCTCCAGCCCATTCTTCGTCTTCGTCTTCTTCTTTGTTTTCTGCCGGTGATCTGCATACCGTAACCATGAAATCACCTATATCCAGATCTAAACAGCAACCACAACACTCCTCAAAACCTTCTCCCTCTCCATCCCAGAGACGCGTCTTGCTCCGCAGTCAAGAACATGAAACATTCTCATCCTCTTCCTCTTCCTCTTCTCATGAAAATATTCCTGACACCGTTCGGAGTATGGACACCCCCTTCAACTATGCTAAACCTGATTCTTTTTCCACACAACAGCGGAAACGTGCTGTTAAGCTTTTCAAGGAGAATGACCATTCTTCTTCTTCTTCTTCATCTACTGTAAGAAAGTCTTCTTCAAGACCTGATACACCAAGTGCTTCTTCAACAGCAGATAGGATTGTTCCTTCACGGTTTAGGCAACCACAACGTCAAACATCCTCTTCCGTTACTGATGCTGCAAAGCTACTACAATCCTCTTTTTCCTCCTCCTCCTCCCATCTAGCTTCTCAAAATCTAAATGACTCGGAATCGATTCAAGGAGGTTCTTGTCCTAATTCGCCTCTCATCTCCCAATACAACAGAACATGTACACTTCCCGATACTACTAGGTCTTCCATGACATATGAAGATACTTTATCCACCACCAGAAGTAGCAACTCTTTTCATTTTTCTACGCCTTCCCTTTGCTCCAGGTCTCTTAATTTGCCCCTACCTAATAATCCTTTTAGAACCGTCGACAGAACAATAAGCTCCTCCATAAGTACAGAAAATCGTACCCTGCCTCCACAACCGGCTAGTACTAGAACTGTAGTTGATTCTAAGAAGCTAAAAAAGACTCAGTCTTCTCAAGAACAAATGCATTCTTTAAAACTGCTTCATAATCATTACCTGCTGTGGAGATTTGCAAACGCAAAAGCACAAGCCTCTATGAATGCCCAGCAAACGCAAATACAGGTTAGTCACTCAATCCTTGTTTTTGTTCTTATTGATCATACTCGTTCAAAATACGTGTTTATTGTATATTATGAACCGCATCTCATCAATAACAAAAAAAAGTATGAGTTCTAAGTTTACATGTATTCTAACAATTACTGAAAATTGTGCTTACATGATGAAATTGTTCGTATATGCCATAAATATAATGTTTCATCGCTAAAAGCATCAGAAAGGAATCGTCATTGGATTGCATTATGAATATTAAAAGCTGTTCCCGGTATTTTCCTAATCACTCTTCTCTCGTTCTGTAGAATCAATTTTTTTCACTTGGAGCTGATATATCTCAGCTACGGGATACTGTGAAGAGGAAGCAAGTGGAGCTTGCTGAACTGCAACAAATAAAAGTTCTTTCCACCATTCTTGAGGCACAGGTAAGGCTGATATATATTGTTTTTCTTACCATTTGAAAATGACTCCGATTCTGACTTTTGGTCTAGAATAGATTCCCAAAAACTTATTATGACTCGGAAAACTTTCACTTAATTTTAGCTATCAAAGAAAATATATTATTGACAATCCCATATAGTATCTCATTGAATATATATATTTTTTTAAACTAACATTGAATATATTTTATTCTTGTATAAATCCCTTAATTTTTTTGTGTGGGTATATTAGATGCCTTATCTTGATGAATGGTCTTCTTTGGAGGAAAATTACACACATTCCTTGTCTGGAACAACTAGTGCTTTAACCAATTCCTTGCTCCGGCTTCCTGTTAGTGGAAATGTTCAGGTACCGCCCTGTCCTGGCCTCTAATTTTCGTTTTTATTTTATCACTGCTTATAAATAAGTTTAGGTGTTGACTAATAGTTTTTTCTTTCCGTTGCAGGTTAACATTAAAGAGGCAGGTGAAGCTCTTGATTTGGCAGTCAAAACTACTGACATGATAGTTCACCACATGCAAACATTTTTGCCAAAGGTAATGTCACTACACATAATGTCTTTGAAGTACACGTGTTAAGGTTTTTATAGTTTCGTGCTTGGTATTATATTTTGGAGTTTTGAATTTTTTACCCATTAGCCATGCTCTTCATTTTGCATTCCTACTTTGGTAGATTGTACTGACATAATAGTCTACTGATTAGGGCCATTTAGAATTGTTGTTGCCTTATAGAACATCATAAATCCGTTTGACTAAGGACATATATGTCTTCATGGCCTACAGCAGATTGTGTTTATTGAGTCTAGATCTTGTTATAGGTGTCAAATATATTGTTAACGGCTTGTAGTAGAGCTGCTCAAACATCTCAAGTTGACGAATTTCTTAGTTGGATAATGGTTGAGGTTTTGTGAGTTTTGTTAGATAAGTAGAAAAAAAGTAAAGGTGTAGGAGTGGTTATCATGTAGTAATATTAGGTCGTAGCAACTAGTCCTAAACTCATAAAGCTTAATTATTAAAACTGTTAGTCCTTTGTAAGTCCTAGGTAGTGGGCTAGTAATAACTTTACGGATTTTTATGTTGTTTTGAGGTTATTTCTAAGTCCTTGCCCATATGTATGAATGTTGCAGTTTGACCCATTCACGCTCACTACACTTGCAATTTCTCCATTGTTATGTATCACAGCCCATAGTATATCCTGGGTTGTTATATAGAAACACAATTAATATCTATCTTATGTGATTCAACAATTTCCAAACTATTTATCAGTTACCAAACAACTACATTGAAACCAACCCGGTCACTTCCTTTCTCTATAGATGTTCACACTTCTCGTGGCTTCAGTGTAGGTGAATACTACAAAACAAGATTGGAAAAAACCGTTTGTTTATAGCTTGGTAGAATTGTAGAGAGTGGAGAGAGATAAGAATGTAAAGTAGTGTTTCATCAAAGAATAGGACTATAACAAAACATTACTCTACTATATTTGCACATCTATTATCTAAAACAAGATTTTATTTGTTGCTTAGATATTTTCACATTAAATATCTAAAAGAGGTTTTTGTTTGTTGCTTAGATGTTATGGAACCATTGCAAGTAAAACGAAATCATGTCTTAATGTGAGAAAACTATCAAACTATATATTCTACAGCAAGCTACTTATTACTTTAGTATAATTAAGGCCAATATAGTTTGGTTGGTATGTATTGGTCTTTCGGAATTGGTAGTTGTCTAAGCAAACAAGTTGGTCTAAAAGACTTTTAATACAACTTGGGTTTTTATTAGGAAATTTTATTTCTGGCTTTTTTTATTATGAGATTAGTATTATTTTTATAACTTGTTAGCCAATTTACATGGTGGAAAAGTAATAGTATTTGTATTAGAATTACGGAAAGTTTAGGATATCGCTTCAGGATTGTAGGATTGTAATATTATTATCTTGTTCATTTGACTCTTTTCATTTTGTTTTAAATTCAGTTTTGAGCCAGACTTTATCTAAGCTTCTTTCTTTCTGTGTGCATTTGGTGCATTAAGGCATGATGTGTAACTTTGAAAAACCAGGATCAACTACTGATTAGAGAATCATTAACACTGCAGGCAGAAGAAATGGATACTTTAATGTCGGAGTTAGCAAACGTTATTGATGTCGAAAAAGCACTAGTTGAGGAATGTGGGAGTTTATTGGCAAAGACGCAGACATTAGAGGTTAATGTCTTGCCTTTATTATCTACATTATTGCTTTTATCAGTCTAGAATCTTCTGCTGATTGTTTTACTTGAATTGCAGATGGAAGATTGCAGTTTACGGGGACATCTAATGCAATTACGTTGTAGCAACCCCTTCTAAAACAACATGATGGTTTGTTGGATATATTCCAAGTTATTCCAGAAAATCCTTTTTTGTTTTGTTTTGTTCATAGTATGCAAAGAGAATAAGATTTGTATACGATCCAATACAAGTAGCTATAAAAAATAAAATGGTGTTTTTGTGAGCATTAATCGAGATTATTCCGTTATATGAACTGCATTTTATATGTTTATGGGTTTAACATACACAAATATTTTATTAAGAACGAAGTTCAATTCATGAATATTCAAGACAGAAATGGTTCACCATCTTAGCCTTCTTGGTTCTTACATCAGAAATTTCCGGGACAAGTTGACAAACTGCTTATAAAATATATCGTTCACATTTTAGAAATGCCAATTCATATATACGAAAAAAGATTAGTAGAAATATAATCCAGAAAAAAAAAATGCCTATTCGTTTTAGCTTTGACGATTTTTGTTAGGATATGTATTAGTTAAGTTGGTTTAGTCTGACTTCATCTTTGACTATAATTATTGAGTTCTTAGTTGATGAGCTTAAGGTATTACTAGAAGTAAGATGACGTTAAAAACTAATAAAGGTTGAGAACCATTAGAAACTACTAAATATTTGAGAAGCATTAGGAACCACATATACACTAGTGAATATAGACATATATTCACGAATGTATATATATTCACTAATGTATACTAATGTATAGTAGGATCAAATAAAAAGTTGTATACATTAGTGAATACATTAGTGAATATATGTCTATATTCACTAGTGTATATGTGGTTCCTAATGGTTCCTAATTATTTGTATAGTTCTCATTTGAAACCAACTCTCTCTCTCTATATATATATGCAACCGAGGCTCAAAAAGTTAACACGTGTTTAAACATGGGCCCTAACGAGGCCTAAAGATCATTTAATTTACAAGCAATTCTGATCCACTAGGTATACAAGATAAATAACACAAGTTTTATACACGCTTTTCATGCCCAAAGTAAAACAGTAAAAAGGAAACGAATAACTAACAATAATACCAAGCGTTGGGTGACAAGTCAAATAGTCCATAAGTCTGAGTGACAGTCACGACTCCTGCCTAAGTGCCCTAGATAAGCAATGAACATATATAAGTATCTTTCTAAGACTAAGTCTAGTATGGTTTAGCCCTTCTATTAAATTTATAAAAGCGTCGCCATGGAAAGGGGTAGCCCTCTTCGGGAAGCGCGGAATGCTAAGCCCGAGATACGCCGGACCGTCTGACGTCATCAAGCACATTGATTCTGTAGCTTATCAACTCCAACTCCCGCCTGTTCCTCCCAACGCTCATAACGTGTTCCATGTCTCACGCTTGAAAAAGGGTGTCTATCCGACGAGACCTTCGTCATCCCACCCGACAAGGTCAAAATCAACAGCAAGCTCAATTTCCTCGAGGAACCGCTCGAAGTTGTAGACCGAAAGGTCAAGCAACCCAATCGAAGCCGTGCTCCTATCATCAAAAGGTTCGCTGGAACTCCCGACGTGGTCACAAATTCACGTGGGAACGTGAAGACCAGTTACGTCAAAAAGTACTCTCATTGTTCAAAGATACTTCCCCCTGATGTGACGAGTCAAATTTCGGGACGAAATTTCTTTCAACCCGGGGATGATGTGACAACCGTCTAAAAATCAGGAACTCGTTCGGTTATTCTATCGGCTCAATTCTCTAGTTACTCCTGTATCATGTTCACTCGTGTGACAATCGTCCAAAGTTCAGGGAATTCCTTCAGTTACTTCCTCGGTTCGAATCTTTCGTTACTCTTTTGGTGCTCGTATTGTTCTAGTTCATAATTACTTTATCCGTATTTTTATCGAATCAAGTGTCGGAATAACTCCCGGAATCAAATTATAAGTCCTAATACCAATAAAATCACTTTTTGAACTTTCCTAAGTTCATAACTAATCATACTTAAGAACTTCCAATTAACAAAAAGGTCCAACGAAGCACTAACGCGAAAACGAAAAATAAAAATTTCGGAAAACTGCCCGGTGCGCAGCACCTGGCTCCAGAATTTCAAAAAAATTACATTTTTAGTCCCTTTCTCGTTTTACACACTCACCACCCATTTTGACCAATGAAAAACGAGTAATTACTGCATTTCCAGTGTTCCAAGAGCAGATTATCATTACTACACCTATTTCCTTTTAATTTTCATTTTACTAAATCATTTTACACACACTTAAAACACACACATAACCTTTACTCTCAACTTTCCTTCCAAAGTTCTTCATTCCCAGCAACATTTCACCATAAAAATCCAACCTTTATCCATACAAAATCGTTCTAATCAACAAGAGAATCTAAGGAGTGTCTTTTATATCAAAAAGGACCACGGTTGCAAAAGTTTTTGAAGATCAAATCCGACCAAAAACTCATCATCCAAGCTTTTCCTCCGGTAGATTACTTTCTTTTTACTACTTTTACATAAATAATCAATTGCATGTAAGATCTAACGGTTGAAAAATGACTTTTATACAAATTTTTGACTTTTATGGTCAAAAACGTTTTTAATCGAAAAACCCTTTAAATCCACGAATCTGTGGATAAAAATGTTTTAGAAACTGTTAAAATGAGGTTTTGGAAGATAATAACTAATTGCATGTGCAATCTAAACAACAAAAACGAGTTTGTGAAGATTTATGTCATTTTTATACAAAAACGATTTCCACCTAAATAATACTTAGATTTATGATTTATGTGGATAAAAGTTGTTTAGAAACTGTGAAAACACCATTTTATAAAGTATCTACTAGTTGCATGTCGAAATCCTTAAGTCACAAAACGTTTTTAGCAAGAAAAACACAAAACGGGAAACGGACAGCAGCTAGGTGCGCCGCACCTGTGCCCAGGTGCGCAGCACCGAGCTGCTGTTCACCCGAAAATCGTCGTTTTGACTCGTTTTAAGTTTACGTTGCGTTCTGGACTTTTACCCTATCAATTGTGGACTGAGATAAATAAAATTAATAACATTGGTGATTTACTTTGGACTCTTTGGACTATTTCGGACTATATTATATGTATTATTGTGTTTTAGGTAATTTGTGAACGGAAGTGATTGTGTAATTTTTGGACATGAAATTTGGGCGCGGAAGCGCTGCCCAAATTTCCCTAGAAATTATAAAACCACTTCAGTAAGCAAAAGCACTTAAGATGTAATAATCAAAAACAATAAACCTTCGGACTAAACACAACGTTAATCGCTTCGGACAAAATTTTCGGAACAATATTGGACTTAACCCTTATTTACAAACAAAAGTCACACGATATCTTCCATACATAAAGAACATAATAAGAAGTTAATTTTTTTTATTATGTTGGTAATTCTTAGGCATACCGTGATTCCCGGCTCCTTTCCGACCGCCTCTGAGTTCAATTCTCTTCGCAATCCGTGAGTTACATCCCCACTATGTTTTACTTTTTATACTTTTCAACATTATTTGGGGGAAACATAAGATCATGCTTTGTAACTTACAAACTTTACTTGCGAACTATTGATATTTTCTTGAAATGTGATCTAAACTTTGAATCTTTGAAACATTTTAACTTTGAATCTTTGAAACATTTTAACTTTGAATCTTTGAAACATTTTAACTTGAATCTTACAATCTATCATGCGTATTTGTGTTAATGCCTTAGCAGGATAACTAAACTAGGATGCTTGTTAGTAGCCAATCCTTGATGGATATATAAGCCCGTAAGATCTCTTGAATGTTTTTAGTATCCTTAATTAAATGCCCGTTTTAGTATCTCTCTCTCTTATACACTATTAGCAATAGCCGTTAGTCATATGGGTATCGATACTTAGGAGGGGTCACTCCTTACTCAGGGTTAGCGTCCCAAGTACATATTACTACCTCACTCATTGAATCACTTACTTAAATATTTTTGGGCTAGTTTTCTCGACCATACAATCGGTTTAGTGTATACTTACTACTTATATTATGCCAAGTGATTGATACAAGGTACCTTTAGTTAAGTTAAACACATACCCCATACGCATATACTTATTTTAGCGCCTGATCCCGCTTAAACATTATTTTAGCGCCTGATCCCGCTTAAACATTATTTTAGCGCCTGATCCCGCTTAAACATTATTTTAGCGCCTGATCCCGCTTTACCATTATTTTAGCGCCTGTTTCCGCTTAAACATTATTTTAGCGCCTGGTTTCCGCTATAACAACTATGCGAGTTTACTTATTTACTCACTTTACTCGCTTACTTATAAACTTTTTACCATCTACTACTATTTTTGGAAACTTTCTATTTTTGGTAACTTTCTATTTCCGGTAACTTACTATTTTTGGAAATTCTATCAAACTCTAAACTGTAACTCACTCACTACGTTTTGTAGTTGACACTTTATCTTATGTTTCAGGAAATTAATGTAAGCATTCGGAATGCATGGCAAGGAGGGTCGATATGGTCACGTGAGGCGCTTAATGGGAAAGACCTTCATATTTTTGGGAATTTTTGTTTAAAACTTGTATTTGTACTTTAAGTTAAATCATGAACTACTTGGTTGCTTTTGAAATGTTGTATCTTGAACCATTTAAATTTTTAATGGAAATGACTTAAATCGTTTATATTTGCTTATGACCGTGTAATGATATTCCAGCTCTCACGCCCCGTGTTTCCGCTTTAGCGGGGTGTGACACACATCCTCAATATCTATCTTAATTGTGACGTCCCGTCTATTTGAGGTACTTGAGTTACCGTTATTATTTAAATATTATTCGCAATTGTTTTGACCCTTGTATTTCGCTTTGTTTTACTCACGGTTTATTATTGAGAATCGGGTTTTATGTGATTATTTTGATTAGTCCCTTGGGACGTAAGTTGATTTTATCTAAGTGCCAAATAGTTAGTATGCTCATGGAAATAAGTTAGGAGGTTTATGCCAAATTTGTCGGTTAACGTATCCCTATTCTTAAGAAATCGTGCTTTGCTCGTGTTTATGTTATTACCGAGAAGTATGTATTTCCATTTTGGAATTTAAATTGAATCATATAATGAATTACAATACCAATAATACCTATAATGAACATGACTAAGTTCATATGTAAAACAATCGGGAACTCTAAACAACGAACGTGCGTAACCATAACTTGTAACGAAAAATGAAATTTTGCTGTTTGGAGACCTAGTTGCGCCGCAACTGATTCTCTTGCGCCGCAAGAGGGTGCAGATCAGCAACTTGTGTTTTTCAAACTTTTGCAATTTCTCCTAAACGGGCCTAAATCTTTTGTGACGGGTTTGTGCTGGTCCAAAGGCCTTTTTGGGTCCAGTAACATGACACTAACACCCCCAATTGTTCCCCCATCTCATTTCATAATTCCAAACACACTTAGCTCACTCTCTCTCTTTTCTTTGAAGAACACAAACACAAACACACACACATTTCTCCCCTTTCTTCTTGTAGCTGTGATTTCCAGAGTTTAACCACATATTTTACCACCATAAATTGTTGTCTTCATCAAGAGGAGTAAGGTTTGATCATCCATTTGGAGGTTTACTTGGGTTATTTCGTTTTCGGGTCGAAATCACCGTCTCACATCAAGGATCTTCATCACAACTAGCTTGATCTTCACATCTTCACTTTCTTTGGGGTATATTAACTTAAACTTTCTGTATTTTATAAGTATTATTCATTGCATGTATCATCTAACTAAAGAAAATGAGTTTTATAAGAGTTTGATGGTAAAATATGTATGAAAATCAAGTTTTTGTAAAAATGTGTATGGATCTTGATTAAATGATGGTAAAAGCTTTACAAAATGGTTATTTGAAAGTGTTTTTGAACATATTATGACTTGCATGTCCAAATCTACCATCAAAAGACGATTTACTAAACACGAAAAACGTTTTCGGTGGGAATCTGCCCAGGAGTTGCGCCGCAACCTGGGGACAGATTACCCATTTTCGTTTTGTTTCACTATTAAACGTAACCGTAAGCTTGTATTCGTAAGAACTGGTATTAACGGATGGTATTAACGGACGTTAAAATGTGAATTTAACCATAAGTAACGTATTTAACTTATATCATATTATATATTATGAGAAAGATTTAATTGCTCTTGAAAATACAAATTTTGACAAGCGGGAAAGTGTACGGAATTGGACTAATAATATACGTTGCGGAAGCGCTGCCGAAATTCATTTCACGTCTTTTACGACTATAAAACACTAATATGAGTAAACTTGTGCATAAAAGTAATATATTTCATTATAACATCGTCTTTGGACTCAAAGACGCTAACATATTTATAAAAGCCATAATATTACTTAAAACGGATGTTTTAACCTCTTTCAACAAATAAACCCTCGTTTCATAAGCGTTCGTAATCTAAAATTTATCAAATGCGTTTTTACGACAAACTCTTGGTGAAATGGTTATGAAGATTATATTACTCTTATATTTTGAAAAGTAAGACATCAAATTATCTAAAGTGTCAAATTGGACTTTTAAATTGATTTTGACTTTAATAAGTCAACATAAATGACATTTGACTTTCATAAGTCAACATCTGTGACTTTGACTTTTATAAAGTCAACATTCCTTACGTTTGACCTTGACCAAGTCAACATTATTTCCGTTGACCTTGGTCGATCTATTGAAGCTTGATGACGATATTCCATTAACCGATACTCCTAGTAATCATTTTCGATTCGGACTATCATTCTTTTCCAGTTGACGGTTATGACGTGGAATGCCGATATCTCTCCGGACGGTCCTGTTTGACGCGGAACATCGCCTTCTAAATACGTCACCTCATTTAAACTTATTAACATTTGGATTATCTTATTTAACTTAATCTTAACCGACAAGGCTAAACCGGACCTAGACTTATAGAGATACTGAGACTATATTGTTTATTGTTTTAAGGCACTTAGGCGCTGGAGTGTAACTTTTTGTTGGTGTACCCGATATTTGTTTGCTGAAGCTTTATCAGTGAGTTATTCGTAGCCCTTGTCTTAAATACTTTTGGGCTGTAAAGCGTATTTTAAACTGTCTGTGTATTTTTAAACTGTCTGCATAAATGCGGAAACATTACTGATTATCTTGTTTACCAGTGAATATTGTCTGCCTTAGTTTTAAGCGTTTAAGCCATGGTGGCTCCCCTCTAATGCACTCGTTAAGCTTTTGCCCGTGGTTCATATGTATAGATATGTATTGGGTTATGTACCTAACCTACATTCCTCTGTAAGCTGCTACTACGAGCGGATGTTATGACAGTAATATTAAACTGTATGATTAAACTGTTTGCCTTTGGTTTAACGCACCTTAGGATAGGGGATTAAACTGATTGGTTCAGGATCGAGATGTATGACTACTTAGGCATAGTACCTTTCACTTTTGGATGAATACAAGATATACGATTTTGAACTTACATTGTTTACTTAAATTTATCGATGGGTCACTTTTTACTTAAAATTGCGAATAATTCACCAACATGTTGTTGATGTCGTTTTAACGCTTTGCAGGAAATTGAGGATTTCCGTGGATCATGCCATAGTTGTTTTTGGATCGCTTGCTTTTGTGGAATTTGAATTTATCTTGTTTATGTAATTTCCATGACGATCCATTTGTTGATTTCTTTTGAAGTTGTATTGTATTTGGCGTCTTACCGCCCTTGACTTATGATGTATTTTTAACATTTGGCATGAACTATCTAATTTGATGTTTTGTTTATCGGTTATATTGTTGTAATCTTGACTTATATATTATAACTGGAACGCTCCGCGTTTCCGCTTCCAAGCGGGGTGTGACAGAAGTTGGTATCAGAGCCAAAGGTTATAGCGAACCGGGTGATTTAAATTGAGTAAATCACTTGGACTATGACCATAGGCTTTTTGAATTGATTTTCTTTGATTGCAATGTGTGCACAATTTTTCATACGTGTTTATTTCGCGTTGTTATTGTGGCGTTTGGCCTTGTTTTTGCACACATTTGCTGATCGAGTTTCTTTCCTTTTTATTTTAGGACGATGGCGCCTAAGAGGAGAGTTGCGACATGAAGTTCTGCTAGACGTGCTACTGCGAACGCGAGGGCTAATACCGCGAATCAGAATGCCAGAGCGAATACGTCTAATGCGAGAAGGAACAATGTGGAGAACAATGCGAATCCTGACATGGCTCAGATGATTGCCCAGCAGTTAGCGGCGATGATGGCCGAGCTTGTAGCTCAACTTCGAGAGGGCACCGCCCAAGGTAATGGTTCGGGTTCTGGAAACCCTGAGCCGGTTGTTAATAATGAGGGTCCTGAGGTGGTTGTGAATAATGAGGGTCCCAAAGTCGTGATTACTGGATCAGGTAGAGCAGAGGGCTCAGCTCGACGCGCTGGTTGCACGCTGGAGACTTTCATGAGCTGTAAGGCCCCAGAGTACCGAGGCAATGAGGGAGCGACTGGAACGCTCCAGTGGATGGAAAAGATGGAATCTATCTTCGATGCTATTGACTGTGCGGACAAAGATCGAGTCCGATTTGCTGCGTTTGTGTTTCAGGGAACAGCTCTGACATGGTGGAACTCGGTCGTGAATGTGCGAGGCCGAGCGGAGATTAACACCATGACTTGGGAACAACTGAAGGAGCTGATGATCATTGAGTATGTACCTGAATCCGAGATTCAGAAGTTGGAAGATGAATTGTGGAACTTGACCATGGTTGGGTCAGACATCCAGGGATACACAACGCGTTTTCACGCCTTGTCCCAACTAGTTCCCCACTTGGTTCGACCGGAGCTCAAGCGAATCGGTCGCTACACTCACGGGTTACCCCCAACAATCCGTAAGAGTGTCCTATCCAGCAAACCGAGCACATTTCAGAGCGCGGTTGAAATTGCGATTACTTTGACTCAGAATGCGGTCCGGGATGGTGAGTTACCCCCGATGATTGTGAAGCAAAACTCAGGAGCGAAACGGAGTGGTGGAAACCGCAATGAGGATTCGAGAAAGAGGTTTAGGAGGAATGACGCTCTTCAAGTTGCAAAATCTTATGTTGCTGTGGCAACGGGTACCCAGAGTAAATACCCGAAGTGTGAACGGTGTGGAAGGCACCACACCAAAGAAGTTGCTTGTTGGGTATGTGGTAGGTGCAAGAAGTTAGGGCACACTGAAAATTTCTGTAAGACCCCGAAGGGCAATTGCTATGAATGTGGATCCCCCGAGCAACGTAGGGACAAGTGTCCTAAGTTAGCCACAGCCGGTAATGCTCCTCGTGGTAGAGCATTTGTTGTGGGAGCCAAGGAGGCTCAGCAGGACCCACACGTTGTTACAGGTACGTTTCTTGTTTGTGGTCGACCTGCGTTTATCTTATTTGATTCTGGTGCGGATAGAAGCTTTATATCTGATGAGTTTAGGACTATGATTGCCTCTAAGTCTATACCATTAGTACCTTCCTTTGAGATAGAATTAGCTGATGGCGAGTTTTTGCATGCGACTGAGGTACTTTCCGACTGTAATGTTAGTTTCGACGACCACTCTTTTCCTATCGACTTAATTCCGATTAGGTTAGGTAGTTTCGACGTGATTATCGGCATGGACTGGTTAGAGACGCATCGTGCGGATATCGTATGTTTTGAGAAGATGATCCGTATTCCGTTACCGCATGGAGAGCCGCTATTAGTTCAAGGAAATAAGGCAGGGAAGCGCCTCAAGATTGTCTCCTGCATGAAAATCCGGGAGTACATCAATCGGGACTGTTCACTCTTTCTTGCACATCTTGTGAAGAAGGATAACACTGAGAAACAGGAGGAGAAGCCAGTAGTGTGTGATTTCCCCGACGTGTTCCCAGAGGATTTACCTGGTTTACCGCCTAGACGTGAAGTAGAGTTTAGGATCGACTTAGTTCCCGGAGCAGCGCCGGTGGCAAAGGCTCCATATCGGTTAGCACCTTCGGAGATGTTAGAGCTTTCTAAGCAGATCCAGGAGTTAGTGGATAAAGGCTTCATTAGGCCGAGTTTCTCTCCGTGGGGCGCGCCGGTACTCTTTGTGAAGAAGAAGGATGGTTCGATGAGATTGTGTATAGATTACCGAGAGCTGAACAAGCTGACAGTAAAGAACCGCTATCCTTTACCTCGTATAGATGATTTGTTCGATCAACTTCAAGGTTCATGTTTCTTTTCCAAGATTGACTTGCGATCCGGTTACCATCAGTTGAGAGTGCAGGAGGAGGACGTACCGAAGACTGCTTTTCGGACGCGATACGGTCATTATGAATTTTTAGTTATGCCATTCGGACTCACCAATGCGCCTGCCGCATTTATGGAAATGATGAACCGTATTTGCCGTCCTTACCTCGATAAGTTCGTGATAGTGTCGACGATATTCTGATTTATTCTCGTAGCCGTGCGGAGCACGAGGAGCACTTGAGAATAGTGTTGGAGTTGCTCAGGAAGGAACAACTTTACGCTAAGTTCTCGAAGTGCGAGTTTTGGTTATCTGAGGTTCAATTTCTTGGCCATGTGGTTAGCAAGGAAGGCATCCACGTTGATCCTGCCAAGATTAAAGCCGTCAGAGATTGGGTTGCTCCTAAGACACCCACTGAGATCCGTTCATTTTTGGGTCTGGCAGGGTATTACCGTCGTTTTATTGAGGATTTTTCAAAGATAGCTTCGCCTATGACGAAGTTGACCCAAAAGAACGAGGAGTTTAATTGGGGTGCCGAGCAGGAAGAAGCTTTCCAGTTATTGAAGAAGCGGTTGTGTGATGCTCCTATCTTGAGTCTTCCCGAGGGTACCGAAAATTTTGTTGTATATTGCGATGCTTCGCATAAGGGACTCGGGTGCGTACTGATGCAGAATGGAAAGGTCATTGCCGCCTCTCGTCAGTTAAAGATTCATGAGAAGAACTACACGACCCATGATTTGGAGTTAGGCGCAGTGGTTTTTGCTTTGAAGATTTGGCGCAGTGGTTTTTGCTTTGAAGATTTGGCGCCATTATCTGTACGGTACTAAGTGTACGGTGTTCACCGATCATAAGTCTTTACAGCACATCTTTGATCAAAAGATGTTGAATATGAGGCAACGCCGATGGGTGGAATTGCTGAACGATTATGATTGCGAGATTCGATATCATCCGGGAAAAGCTAATGTTGTCGCCGATGCGCTAAGTCGCAAGGAGTCGGTTAAGCCGGTGAGAGTTCGTGCTATGGTGGTTTCTATTCAGTCGAGTTTGAA
>CAJVGC010000060.1:28758341-28779281 GCA_910822075.1 Senecio squalidus | reverse complement strand
TTCGTAATTTTTACATGCATGCAACAGATTCTGTCGATTTCTTCGGTTAGAGTCATAAATCGAAATCTTAAGTTGAAAAACATAACTTTAGTTTATTTTAATGAAAATCCCAGATTTTTCCATCTTATAAACTCCATTTTTACCAATAAAACTTGCATGCAATGGAGTTTTTGATATGTTATCATCATTTTATTTATAAAACATGTATAGGTTTGATGATTTATGTATAATCTTGAGTAAGTATGAAAAATAAGTTCAAGAACAAGATTCTTACCTTTTAGATGGTGAAATGATGGTGATGAAAGTATGAAAATATCCTTGAATTATTTAGATTATGCCTTTAGAAGGTTTGTTTTTGAAAGATTTATGTGTTTGTAAGTGAGAATTGAGAGAGAGTATGAGGTTATGTGTGTGTTTGAGTTTGTGAAAATGAAAGGAACAAAGGGGTAATACCCATGTACAAAAATCTGGATTCAAGGAGTGTTTGACACTTGTTTTTACAAGTATTGGTCTATATGGTCGGTTTGGTATGAGTCACTAAGCACTAGCAACAACCAAAAATTTGAAATCTGGAACCCTCTTGCGCCGCAACCCTTTCTCTTGCGCCGCAAGAGGCAGATTTTCAGATATTTTCGTTTTTGTTTAGTTTTCTTTGTTAAGTGTTTCGTTAGTTGAAAGTTTCCGGTTATTTTAGATAGGAACTTAGACAAGTTCACTAAGTATTTTCTTGGTATTAGGATTCATTTTGTGATTCCGATTCGATTCCGACGTACACGAGTTTACGAGACAAGTAACGACAAGGTTAATACAAAGTTAAGTTTAAAGGTAGAGAGTGCGGTTTTCACCTGAACTAGGACGGTTGTCACATTCTCCCCGGGTTGAAAAGAATTTCGTCCCGAAATTTAGTTCGCCTCATCGGAGGAAAGATCTTTGAATAGGTGTGGATACTTCTGACGAATTTGGTCTTCACGTTCCCATGTGAATTCGTGACCTCGTCGGGAATTCCACCGAACCTTGACAATAGGGATACGACTTTGCTTGAGTTGTTTGACCTCTCGGTCTACAACCTCAAGCGGTTCCTCGATGAAGTTAAGCTTGTTGTCGATCTGGACCTCGTCCAGTGGAATGACAATGGTCTCGTCCGATAAGCACTTTTTCAAGTGCGAGACATGGAAGACGTTGTGGACATTGGAAAGAGCTTGTGGAAGTTGAAGTCGATACGCCACTGGGCCGATACGCTCAATTACCTCAAAGGGGCCTGTGTACCTCGGGCTTAACTTACCGCGTTTCCCGAAACGGACTACCCCTTTCCATGGCGATATTTTCAGGAGTACTCTATCGCCCACTTGGAATTCTAGGGGTTTCCTTCGGTTATCGGCATAGCTCTTCTGCCGAGTACGAGAGGTTTTCAATCTTTCTCGAATGGTCGTGATTTTGTCAATGGTTTCCTGGACGATGTCGAGCCTTGTTAATTGTCGATCGCCAGCTTCTAGCCAACAAAGCGGCGACCGGCACTTGCGTCCGTATAAGGCCTCGAATGGGGCGCACTTGATGCTGGCATGGTAGCTATTATTATAGGAAAACTCGACTAAGGGCAAGTGAGCGTCCCAACTTCCTCCGAAGTCAACTACACACGCTCTCAGCATGTCCTCCAGTGTCTGAATCGTCCTTTCACTCTGACCATCGGTCTGAGGGTGGTAAGCAGTGCTGAGGTCTAGTCGCGTCCCGAGCGATTTTTGAAGAGCATTCCAAAACCGGGACGTGAATCGACTATCCCTATCAGAGATAATGGAGAGAGGCGTTCCGTGACGAGAGACGATCTCGTTAATGTAGATCTGTGCGAACTTCTCCATTGAACCAGTGCTCTGATACCAAGTCTGTCACACCCCGCTAAAGCGGAAACACGGAAGTGTGAAGAGCAAAGATATCATTACACGAGTTATAATAAAAACATACGGTTTCAAGTCATTTAACGATAAATAAGAGTTTACAATTTAAAGATAACCAAGTATTGAAAAGTACATCACGACATAATCATAATAAATTGTTTGATAAAATTCCCAAAAACATGTTCAAATTAGGTCTTCTCCCGATTCATGACTTCACGTGACATTCCATGACCCATCCACGTATTGCATTCCGTGACTTACACTTGATTTCCTGAAACAAGAGATAAAGTGTCAACTACAATAAAGTAGTGAGTGAGTTACAGTTTTCTAGTCCTCGACTAAAAAGGTTTTGAGCTAAGTATATCTATACTTAGTAGTTTCTAAAAGTAGATTAAGACTTAAAGAATAGTCGAACCAAAACAGTTGATTTAGAGATAGATGCGGAAGTCGTATAACTCTATACGCGCGTGATAAGTAAACTATGATTGATTACATGTATAACGACTACTTGGCATAATAACTTAAGTGTTCACACTAAACCGATTAACCAACCGTGATGCCTCTTACCCCGACTACTACGGGGAGTCATTTCTGATCGAGTAATATGTACTTAAGTCGCCACTTAAGTAAGGAACGGTCATTTCCTAAGTATCGATACCCATAATTACTAAACGGCTTAACAAAGCTAATAGTGTGTGGTGAAAAATTAGGCACTGATGTTATTTTAAAACTAGTAGTAGTCACTTAGAGTAGCTATATTCCTCAAGAGTCATGGTAGTTATACGATCAATCAAAGTACATGTGAGTGCCGAGAATGGCATTAAATGAGTTTAACATAGTTTGAATCAAGAGCCGAATAAAGGTGGTGAACGATTAGTTTATCAAAGGCCAAACGGCCATAAAACTAGTTAAGCATAAGTTTGTCAAAAATGTTCAATAGAGTTCATAAAAGTACATTTGGATCTCTTGTTTCCCCCAAAAGTTATTTGAAAAACAGTAAATAAGTGGGGTTGTAACTCACGTGAAAATGAGGCGGTGAAAAGATAGCTCGGATGGAGGTGAGTCGGTTCTAACGAAAATCCGGCAGAGCTTCCGCGCTAAATAAAGAATGTCCAAAATAACAAATCACTTTCCCGCTTTACAAACTGAATTCAAATATGTGAAATGAATCTAATGAACCACAAAGACTTACGCTAGAGCGAGAGAATGGTACTAGGAGTGTGCGTGGAGTGACCGGAATAGGAATCGGAATCGCGTGAACCTAAATTATACCGAATATGAAACTGTCAGATTCTGTTGTTGTAATATTTTATAAAAATAACATAAAAATCACACTCTGGAATACGAAGTCATAGGAACTGGATTCGTCTCAATCCGACAGTTTTTGAAGGAGTTAGAGTCGTTTACGTATTTAACGCGTTTTTAACCGTAAAAACAGTAAATAATAGTATATTAATTCCAAAAATTCCAGTAAAATCTGTAAAATCATATTTTGATAGGTTCTAGACTATATCCAATTTTTGTAAGCTAATAAATTCGTTTGGTATGTTTTCTCGAAATTCAAGATTAAATCAGATTAAATACTGTAAAAATCATAATAAATCGAAAAATAGGAGTTAGGTTCCCAATTTTTGACAGTAAGCTACATTTTACAGTTTATATCTTTGGTCAAACTTTCGTAATTTTTACATGCATGCAACAGATTCTGTCGATTTCTTCGGTTAGAGTCATAAATCGAAATCTTAAGTTGAAAAACATAACTTTAGTTTATTTTAATGAAAATCCCAGATTTTTCCATCTTATAAACTCCATTTTTACCAATAAAACTTGCATGCAATGGAGTTTTTGATATGTTATCATCATTTTATTTATAAAACATGTATAGGTTTGATGATTTATGTATAATCTTGAGTAAGTATGAAAAATAAGTTCAAGAACAAGATTCTTACCTTTTAGATGGTGAAATGATGGTGATGAAAGTATGAAAATATCCTTGAATTATTTAGATTATGCCTTTAGAAGGTTTGTTTTTGAAAGATTTATGTGTTTGTAAGTGAGAATTGAGAGAGAGTATGAGGTTATGTGTGTGTTTGAGTTTGTGAAAATGAAAGGAACAAAGGGGTAATACCCATGTACAAAAATCTGGATTCAAGGAGTGTTTGACACTTGTTTTTACAAGTATTGGTCTATATGGTCGGTTTGGTATGAGTCACTAAGTACTAGCAACAACCAAAAATTTGAAATCTGGAACCCTCTTGCGCCGCAACCCTTTCTCTTGCGCCGCAAGAGGCAGATTTTCAGATATTTTCGTTTTTGTTTAGTTTTCTTTGTTAAGTGTTTCGTTAGTTGAAAGTTTCCGGTTATTTTAGATAGGAACTTAGACAAGTTCACTAAGTATTTTCTTGGTATTAGGATTCATTTTGTGATTCCGATTCGATTCCGACGTACACGAGTTTACGAGACAAGTAACGACAAGGTTAATACAAAGTTAAGTTTAAAGGTAGAGAGTGCGGTTTTCACCTGAACTAGGACGGTTGTCACAGCTTATTAGGCTAAAGTCATAAAGCAATGTTGAAAAACAAGAGATGTGTCGTGATGTAAAAATCAACAATAAGAAAGAAAAAAAAATCCCCAAAATCCGGTCCGCCCGACGGGTTTTACCCGACCCAATCCGGTCCTACCTGACCCGAACCGGTCCTAACCGGTCTGGTCTTCGGTCTGGGATATTGAGCCCTAACGGTCTCGGGCCGGTCCCGGTCCGGTCCGACCCAGTATGCCCTGGGCTACTTCTACCCATCCTCCCTAAAATTTATTTTGTTTTATTTTAAATTTTAACATTATACCTTTTTTGATTATCTCGTCAATACCCTATCCTAATTTTTTTTTTCATGTTTATTACTTTTTTTTTCCGTTTATATCGTCACCCACATATTCCCAATCGCTATATATTTTTTTTCTTTTACCTTTTTAAAGGTCAGAACGAGATAGACGATACGTTAAAGTAATAAATGAATTAATTGATCAACTTTTTAATATATTAGACTAAGGTAGGGACATGATAGTGAATATGTAATTGGCATTTTTAAAGAATTGATCTGGATGGATCATGGATCGATCCAACTAGCCCTGAGCAGAAACGGTCCAGACCGATTTGGACCCGCAAACCCGGGCCGACCCGTCCCGTATATTCACTTTCGGTCTTTAATATTTGGTATATCCGGTTTTCGGTCCGGTTCGGGTTTTACGGTATACCCGGATAAACCGGTTTTTTTAATAACTTATTATTTTCTGGGTAAAAAGAATATTTTTGTTACTGCCAAGTTTCGAACTCTGGCCACGCAGGTAACAAAGAGGATACCTACCACTGAGCAACAAGGAGATTTTGTTTAATTTTCTAAACAAATAGTATTTAAAACTATTTTACCTAAAACCCAATAAATAACCTTAATTTCAAAAGAAAACCTAATTTTTAGTATTCTCCATTTGTGCAGCCTTCTCTTTCTGGTCCAAATAATTACAAATCATATTCAAATTTCTCTCTTTCTTGCTTCAATTAACGATTCATTATAATCATCATCATCATCATCATCATTATCATCATCAAATCGAAACTTTATAATCAACATCATCATCATCAAATCGCAATCCTTCATAAATATTAACTATAATTTTCTTATTCTTGTTTTTGTTTTGTGATGGCTTTGGTACTCACTTTTGGGCAAAACATTATCATAATAATCATTGAATTCGAAGCTTTATAATCATTACCATCATCAAATCGCAACCTACAGGTTTTAGTTTTTTTTTTTTTACCGTACATGATTTTCGGTTTGACCGGCCCGACCCGACTAAAACCCGAACCGGACCGAGTCTAAACGGTCCGCTCTTCGGTCTGGATATTTTCCTTGTTTCGGTCTCGGGTTGACCCGGTTCGGTCCGGTCCGACTGAGTTGCACAGGTCATCAATTTATTGGATCATTTAATAAATTAATTGATAAACTTTTTAATATATTAGATCATATAAATGAAAAAGATTCAATATACTATTCGACCATAATGCAATCCTTCTAAGTTTGAAAGCCTACAAATTTTCC
This sequence comes from Senecio squalidus, assembly GCA_910822075.1. Classification (NCBI taxonomy): domain Eukaryota; kingdom Viridiplantae; phylum Streptophyta; class Magnoliopsida; order Asterales; family Asteraceae; genus Senecio; species Senecio squalidus. Next base: position 28,773,298 of record CAJVGC010000060.1, on the reverse strand, counting down.
TTTAACCTTAGGAAATAGGTCATTGGACATGTGTATAACGCGAAATAAATAATGATAATGACAAAAAACGACCAACAACACCGAATGACATAGTCTTTACGTTTAATATATCAGATACCTCTTTTAGAGATAAAGATTAAAGATATATTGGATCATTTAATAAATTAATTGATCAACTTAAAAATATATTAGATCATATAAATGAATTGAATTGAATCAGATTCAGATATAGATTCAATCTACTATTCGGCCATAATGCAATCCTTCTAAGTTTGAAAGCCTACACTTTTTCCTTTAACCTTTGGAAATAGGTCATTGGACATGTGTATAACGCGAAATAAATAATGATAATGACAAAAAACGACCAACAACACCGAATGACATAGTCTTTACGTTTAATATATAAGATACCTCTTTTAAAGATATAGATTAAAGATAGCAAACAAAGTTGTTATTATCTCATTAGGAATCAAATTATATATATATGAATATAAATTTGTGGCTTAAATAGAAACTAAACTACGTCCAGCTAAGTCTTTTCGAAGTCCAAACAACATCGTGTGCATTTACTATCATAAAGAATTTTAATATAAAAACGACAAACTTCAACCAGATCTATTCTTTAATCTACCGATACTTATATATATCTTTACTAATTCTAAAATTATGTATTTTTATGTCAGTATAGATGGAATGAAATAGAGAATGTAATAATGATTAATAGAGGGTTTAAAATAAAAATAATATTTGATGACATAATCAATCTGACTTAACGACCGAAATTAAATAAATTAACTCATCAAAGGGACGTTACTCCGACATATGAGATTTAAGGACCATATTTTATTATATGTTATTTAGAAAAAAAAAAAAATTAAAGATAGCATACTAATATATATCTTATATTATATTATTAAATTAAATTAAATTGGTATATGTAAAACTATTATTGATTGATGCATGACATACTATTTTGAATCATTTCATTTATAATATAATTAAACACTACCTCTTTTATATATAAGAATTTTAATTATAATTATAATAAAATATTATATTTATTGGTATGTGACACACTTATTATTATTATTACTAGCAGGATACCCGTATGATGCAGCGGTGTCAAAATACTTACGTCTAATAAAAGTTGTTACTTTGATATTTCTTTAAATGACAAAAATTTGTGTCATAAATTTGTGATATTACGTTTAAACGAACAAGCATTAATATTACATGAAAATTCATTCATATTTTCATAATTGAATTAATGATAAATTTTTGTCAAGGTTAATACTAGTCTAGCATTAATAAAAGAATATACCGTTTGTATTCTCAAACGTAAGGAAAGTATAAATAGTCTAATACATATTTTGACACCAAATTAGCAAATTTACTAATAATAATGAACTGATTTAATAAAATGATAACAAATGATTCATATCTTTAATATATAATAAAAGAGGGGCCTTAAATGCCATATGGCGAAATAAGGTCCGTTGGATGGGTTAACTTCTTTGATGTCAGCCGTTAGATCAGATTGATGATGTCATCAAAGATTATTTTCATGTTACACCATCTTACAATACATAATTACATTCTCTATTTCATTCAATTTCTACTAGAATAAAAAACATAATTATAATTTATTTATCGTTAAGTTTGGACTATAATTTACCTTATTATTATTATTCTAAAATCTCATGATACAAAATATCAAAACATATATATATAAAGATAAAAGTGTATATGTTATTATAACTATAAACAATGTTGAATAAACGTAAAGGTATATATATGTATTATACGTACAACATTATTTTATCATAATAAACTAAAATGTACATAAACATAAAATTTATGATTCAATTTTTATTTTTTTCCGCGTTATCGCGGGACAATAAACTAGTTTAATACCATTGTTAAGAAAATACTTTTGATGATTAACCTACACAATAATATATTGTTATGTTATTTGCGCGTTACCAGTTATCTATTTTGGTGTAAAAGAAATTTATATAACTGGTAATTTAACAATAATTACACTATTCTCTTACAAATTGCTTGGTAATGTCAAATATTTCCTTAAGGATACCATTACCATGCATTAATGATAACTTAATTCGTGTTATGTAAATGCACATCATTAAAGTATCTGTCCAAATGCTTGTTCGTTTTCATTTGACATTTTGCATTAGGGAGGTGATTTTTTCACTTGAAGTTTTTATTCATTCACTTAAATTTAAACTAAATTGACAATTATACCCTCAATTCTATTTTTATTATTTTGTAATACTTTTTTTTTTTACTTTAACCCTTTACCTAAAATCATTCCCTCTCATCTCCTCTTTTACATCTATACAGGGGATTTGATGAGACATCCCTTCAACCGTCGGCAACTCTATCCTGACTCCTTGCATCTTTGTCGCCTCAGTTCAGTTGAATTTTATCTTGATTTCACGGTATACCTAATTGTTTCTTTTCTAATTCTTTTTTTTTTATTGTTTTCTTACTGTCTAGGGTTGCTCTATTGTTTACTTAATTTTATGAGTTTTGAATTCATATCATATTTAGTTGTCTCACGAAATTCAAGAGATTGTTTTCTTTTTTATACTTATACAAAAGTCTATTATCATACGTCATAAGTTAAAGACATATTCTTGGTTTTAAACTTGTGTTAATTGTTTGTTGTTGGTTTGTTATCGTCACTTGTTGGTCATAAGTATCATGAATATTAGTATGATATTATGACAGTAAGAGTTTTTTTTCGGGTGTTAGTAGGGCCACTGTTAGCTTTTTCAATTTGTATATATGTTTGATTTTGGTTCTCATGTGGGGTACTAACATGATTCATGGTAAGAGTACTATGACATATATATGTGTGTGACTTCAATTTTTGTTTAACGTTTTTTGGGAAATTTTTTTTGAAACTAATTAGAATAAGATTTTATCCTCTGTTTGTGATATATAAATATGTTCTCTAATTTAATAGTGTTTTTATTATTTATTTAACAGATGAGCTTAGTCAATTCATCAAGCATTCAAAATGAAGAACTTTATCTCGGTAGCTCCAAATTCGATTCATACGATGATTTACTAGCTAAGCATTTTATTATGCTAAAGGATATGGATTATCTATTCGTGATCAAAAAAAGACAAGTTTGTCATTTTGCAATGCGATCGAGGTGGATCCTACCAAGATATATCGCATATTGGAGATAAACGAAAAAAGAGCACGTCTTCTCGTTTGACTAATTGTCCCTTCAAAATTGAAGGTAGAAAGGGAAGTGACAATGTTTGGGTATTTAACGCAAAAAACTTGACACATAACCATGAACCATCTACGGATACGTCTGGGTATCCATCGTTTCGTCGATTATCATCAAATGATGTTCAAAGTGTCAAAAACAAGACCCTTTCTGGAATAGCCCATGACAAATTCTTTCTTCTTTACGTCAACAAACTCCGAATCTTCCGGCAAACTCTAGGACTATATATAATTTGAAGGCGAAAATTCGTAAAGATAATTTCGGAATGCGACCAATGATTAGTGTCTTATTTGAGGAACTTGCAAAAGAAGGTTTTACATATGACATCTTACATAATCCAGAAGGTCATATTACTCATTTGTTCATGGCACACCCCTTATCCATTAAATTAGCAAAAGTGTTTCCAAATATTTTGTAATGGATATCATACAAAACCAATAAGTATAACATGCCTCTTTTGGATATCATTGGAGTTACATGTTTCAATACCTCTTTTTATTCTGGGTTTATGTTTTTGGAAAAAGAGGACGAAGACAATTATATTTGGACATTAAGTGCATTTAAGAAGATCATCGGATGTCATAATCAACCGGCTGTGATTATGTCAGATAGGGAATTGGCACTAATGAATGGTATAAAGAGTGTGTTTCCATCTACAAAAAGCCTTTTGTGTATTTGGCATATTGAAAAGAACGTGTTGGCAAATTGCAAGAAGAATTTTGAACATAATGAAGAGTTTGATGCATTTATGTCAAGTTGGAATAATGTGGTATATTCAACAAGAGAAGCTCTTTTTGAGAAAAATTGGGCTGAATTTGAGTTGTTTTATAATGAAAAGAAAGTTGCAATCGATTACATAAAGAACATATGGTTGCCTTGGAAAGAAAAATTTGTTAGTGCGTGGACCGAAACTTACTTACATTTTGGTAATCGTTCGTCCTCGAGAGCCGTGGGTGCTCATGCCAAATTGAAATTGTATTTGCAAGTATCTACAGGTGGTTTTCAAGAAGTGAAAGATAAAGTTTGTCTTGCGCTAAGCATGAATTCAATGAGATCAAAGTGAAACTTGCTAGTGAGAAAATTCATGTTCCTCACAACTGCAACATACCTCTTTTAAGAGAGCTTATTTTCATGTATCCGCGTTTGCATAGAAGGAGATATTCAAGCAATTTGAAAAAACAAAAGATGGTATCTTTTTGCAAAGATTATATTTTTCATACATATTGCGTATATATAATTTACTTATTCGTTAATATTTGTTTGGTTTTTTTTAGGTACAATGACTCCTTGCACGAGTCATTTCATGTCAACTATGGGTATTCCATGTACTCATACGATAAAATATTGGCAAGGGAAATCACTTTCGTTGAATCTTATTCATCCACATTAGAGGATTGATACATTGACTCTGAATTTGGAAGACGATTCGCATGAGGATGAAGCCAATGAATTTGATAAGTTACTTAGAGAATTGTCTTTAAAGTACCGAGTGTGGCCTCTTAACAAGAAGGAATTTGCTAATTCGATGATTAATAATCTTATGAACGAATCTGAAACATTCTAAGAGCCGGTGATTCGACGTCCAAAAGGAAGACCTCCAAAACCGAAAAAGAAAAGAGGCCCAACTTCTACGACAAGCGATCCTTCTAGATTTGAGCATGTGGAATCATCACGAACACACAATCCTTCAAGTTCTACTAACGTGTTCCATATGAACAATGAATTGGACAGGGAGATTAGTTATATGCATCATGAAAATAACTTCATTGATATAAATGCATATCCTGATTTTTCAAGTGAGGTTATGTCATTAGAGTGATTAAATTCATTTTTCAAGAGTATTTTTTTTGGTTGATTGTTTTTTTGTGGTTAGGGATCTGGTTATTTGTGATTTTAAATGCACTATTTCCTTTGTGTTGCGAACTATTATGAATGTCAATAGAACATGTATTTTACCTACTTAAGAGCTTAAGGGCTGGAGACACACCTTCAAACTTGTTAACGGACAATGATGTTATAGCCGTTATGACATGCTTCCCATCAGCTGTGTAGGAATTGTTGTCAAATGACTTAGCAAGTTTTCCCCACAGGGTCACGGTCATTACTTTGTCGGTGGTACTATTTAATTAGTAAGCAATAAGCAACATACAAAAGGGAATGTTAGTATAAACGTGACGGAAAGAAGTAGGTAGGAAGAAACAAAGGAAAATACACAATAATAACTTGCTAACAGATAGCTTAACGTCGTGTTTCACACTTTTTTTTTCATTGCCAAGGCGAATAATATCGCCTGCACCTACCAAACACCATATAACATCTGTAAACACATATCCAGATGTCATGTGAACGACAACAACCCACAAAAAACTGGATATAGGAAAGAAAACATAAACATTTAGAGAAAAGAAAAACCAACACCAGTGAGGAGGGAATTGTTGTTGATTCTCTGTAGGTGAACTTCCGTTGGTGTGAAACTAAACACATTCAATGGAAACTCCTCATGACCACCTTCAAGTTTACGAACCGATGTTGCAATGTTGAAACGGATGCGGTGTTGATTCGGGAAAACTTTATATCCCATTTGACCTTCAATCACTCTAAACCTCGAGATTTGATATATATGGCCCTCTTCGAGAAGAGACTTAAACTTTCGTATATGATTTCTAGTGATGAAACCTTGTTTCAAACCGCCCTTTTTGGTAAAAAAAAAAACATGTAAGAAACTTATTTAACCCCCCACAGTTTCCATCGTTCTACATAAAAAACATGGTAGAAATTATTGTATATTAACTGTTTTCGTGGCGTACCATTTTTCCGGCTTTTTAAATTTTCAAACAAATTAGAAATTACCTCATCATCAGCCATAACCATCTCCAACCCAAGTAATACATCACCGAGTTTCGTATTTATTGCCTCCCACATTCTACAAAGCCGTACATGAACAACCCAATCTTCTCTTGTTGGGTCAAGGGCGCCAATCTTGGAGTGAGACATGTTTTCCGAAATAGACATAATTGTATTTAGTTATGGGGCTTGTTGATGCAAAAGTAACTTTTCCGGCGAACTAACTTATATAGAAAAACACAAAACCACCAACCTTTGGAGTACCTAAAAACGTTTGTGTTAATAGCTTAGGGTAACTCAAGAGTTTAAATATCATTATACCTCAATAATTAGTATGCCATTAATACCACCAAATTTTGGAGTACCTAAAAACGTATGTGTTATTAACTTAGGGTAACTAAGGAGTTTAAATATCATTATACCTCAATAATTAGTATGTCATTAATCACATTATGGTAATTAAAACATAGGACAACCAAAGAGTCAGGAGTTTCAAACCTCAATAATTAGTATGTCATTAATCACATTATGGTAATTAAAACATAGGGCAACTAAAGACTCAGGAGTTTCAAACCTCAATATTTAGTATGTCATTAATCACATTATGGTAATTAAAACATAGGGCAACCAAAGAGTCAGGAGTTTCAAATGCATACCATTCCACTATTTGAAATATCTCACACGTTAGATAGCCGACGACTCTAGATTATAAGTAATAATAGATTTGTTCTTGCTTTTAGTTTCTGGAGGTTTGTAGTTGGTAACGAAGAACGTGTTAAGACTTATTGCCACATGAAATCGTCTGCATCGTAGAACGTGTTCAGCCTTATTGTGAATTAAACAGCCTTCACGGAAATATCTTGGATTGTTGTTGGTGCTTCCAAGACTAGGAGTACCAACATAGATGAAGTTAGTCAATCAGATCCTTCTGATCTCTCTATAAAACTTGAGATGCCGCTATCGAGTTGTTGCTGAAACTTCTTTCAGTTGTCTGTGGGCATAGGTTAATTAAGGTTGCTCTATATTTGGAAATTTGTACTTTTTGTTATGTTACTGTTATGTAAAGGCCGCAAGAGGATCGACTAACAACTTGATTTGTAGTCAAAGGCGATATAATCCAGCATTTAGTAAAAACTGACACCGTTTGTATTTGTGTCTATTCAAAGTGAATAAAGGATGATTCTTTCACCTAAATATTTTTTTTGTTACACATAAACAAGACTATATACCTCCATATTAAAAACTAATTTAACTCTCTTAAAATATGTTGTCTCCATCATAAATAATTACAACCTTCCACTATTATTTACTTCCGACGAACTACTCTCCTTTTTTCTTAATCATTAAAATGGATTACGTAAATGTTTGCCTATTAGTTTTTGTCTCAATTTTATGGGATTTATAAATAACATATATTATACTTGTATCAGTTTATGAACTCCATGAATGGAATCCTTAAGTTGGTTAGACCTCCTTTTTTTTTCATCTTAAATCATTGTATTGTTAACCACCATTTTGCAGCTTAAATTTTCACACACAGGCTTTGTTCTCATATTCACTAAGTCGCCACTTTCGGTTTAAAAACCCCAGTTATCATTCCTAATAATATGATTTTATTCAATCAAAATTACACGCTGTTTTCTTAGTAATCGAAAATATAAAATAATATTCGCGTGAAACTTAGGATTAATTATTCAACGTAATTGAAACGGTTCGGTGTGAACGGGTAAGGAGGGCAACACTACATGTTGTTTCCAAAAATGTTGTTTAGATGCTAATAAAGATGATATTAGAAATTGAAAAGTGAGTTTAAGGCGGAGGTGAAAGAGATAAGAGGAGGAAATGTCATTAATTTGGTGTTCGACTAAAATTATATTGTCAAAACATATTAATTGCATGTGTATGAAACAAAAGTGAAAGTATAAGAATCATCTCTTTTTTAATATTTCATTAGTAGAATAAAAAGTAAAATAAAAAGAATGGGTATAATTGTCAATTCAATTTAAATTTAAGTGAATTAATAAAAATTAAAATTGAAAAAAGCACTTCACTTTGCATTATAACTTAAGATATAATTAAGTTATTACCCGTATGTAATAAGATTGTGAGAATAAAATATGTACAAATTTATATTTTTGATCTTCATTAAAGTATCTCACAACATTCCATCTCTTTGTAATTATTCACCTTGCAAGAGTGTACAGTTAGTTTTGGACAAAGTTGTAGCGGTGACAACAACGATTTTTCCATTCTAATTCGGTTGTCATTATCATTATTTATTTTACGTTATTGCATATTAAAATGGACAAAGTTGTAGCGGTAACGACAAATAGATAATTAAATTTTTGAATAAACAATTTTTTTCATGTACATGTTTTTCGCAATAATAATGCAAAGAGAGAATGTGTTAAATGTTTCATAATATTTTATAATATGTAAAAATCGAATAGCTTTGTCCTGTAAAACTCTCGATACATTATATTTGATATGTATTTCCTCTGCATTTAAGATTTTGGTAGTCTTTATTAATAGTCTAATACATTTGTGTTGCCACGTGAAATCCCTATTGAAAAAAACACATATATTTATTCGAACGTAAGTGATGTTAGTGCAGATATTAGATGACTGATTGTTCTATTGCCTTGTATTTAGTACTTTGTATTTACTTAGTTTATTTTGTAGTCCCACGAACATGTATGTTCGTGGGCTTAGAGTTAGATGGGCTGCTCACAAACTTGCATGTTCGTGAGGCCCATTGAAGCCCTAACTGGCCGAACATGTCTCTCTATATAAAGAGACATTTAGGTTAGTTTAGGGTTGTTGGTTCAGAGAGAGAATTCTAAGAGAATACTTTGTATTTGTAACCGAGTTTATTAATCAAAGTATTTGGAATTTGGTATTTCGTGTTTGTTATTATTTGCTTATCGATTATTACTTGTGCTGATACAATTGATTACGAGTTTCCGCCTTGTAATCAATTGGTTTAATCTTGTAGATCTGACCACTGGGACCTACAATTGGTATCAGAGCAAACGCATTGTTTGCTATCTATCGAGAAACCATTCAGGATTAAATCTCAGTTTTAATCGATTTGCAATTTAGGGTTCTTAAATTTCCGGCGACTGTTTGTTAAAATTAGGGTTTTTCTTAATTTTTGATGGCTGAGTTTTTTGAAAAATAGGGTTTGGCGGTTGGGTTTGTGTTAAGTTAGGGTTCCTTCTAGTTCGGCGAGAATTTCGGGATCCTAAGTTCGTGGAGTATTCGTGACGAAGATTGTTTCTAGTTCGTGTACTTTGAAGATTTAGCTAAGTATCATCTTCGTGGATTATCTTCATGAATCAACTTCGTGGATTATCTTTGTGGACCATCTTCGTGGATCATCTTTGTGGACTATCTTCGTGGATCATCTTCGTGGATCATCTTCGTGGATCATCTTCGTTGCTGATTTTAACTTAGTGGATTAACAAAGATCAAACTTAGTCATGTTCGTTGACCAAATATTACAAGTTCGTTGACCTTAAGTTTGTTCAAGTTCGTTGACTAAGATTGTTGATCAAGTTCGTGGTTTAAGTTCAGGTTACTTTAGTTTTTATTCAAGTCCCAACAAGTTCGTGAACAACCTCGTGAACAAGTTCGTCACTCAAGTTCGTCATTCAAGTTCGTCATTCAAGTTCGTCACTCAAGTTCGCTGTTACTCAAATGGATTCAAAACAATCATCTAACACTCCTCCCAAGTTACTTAATTCTTCACAATCATTCAAGTTCGTCACTCAAGTTCGCTGTTACTCAAATGGATTCAAAACAATCATCTAACACTCCTCCCAAGTTACTTAATTCTTCACAATATTACAGTTGGGTCGATAAATTTGAATCTTTTTGTCGATACAATGACATACAAATGTGGTTGTGCATTGAAACGGAATATTGTCATCCAACGGTGATAGTAAACGGTGTAACGACAAAAAAACCTGTTGCAACTATGACACCTGATCTTTGAAAGGTATATGACTCAGAAAAGAGCTTGGGCAAGTCTAAAGATGGCTTTACCAGTTGAAATGATACACGTTTGCAAAACTTATAAAACATCACATGCACTCTGGAAGGCTATCGAAAGGCAGTACGCTGGAACTGCTAAACAAAAGAAAAGTAAAGGAAACATCCTTAAGCGACAATTTTCTATGTTCAGAGCTGCAATTAACGAAACCTTCGAAGATACCATCAATAGATTCTATCATCTGATTGCAGAACTCGCCATGCATGGTGTAGTCGTTGATAATGAGAAAGTAGAGAGATTCTTGGATGCTTTGCCCAAGCGTTGGGAGGTATATGTAAATTTAGTAAAGGATGAACTCGACAAGGAAGAGGTTGGAGCTCCGAATCCGTTAACTCTGGAACAGATCATTGAAAGATTCAGAGGATATGAGTTAACACATTCCACTATAGACTCAATGACAGATCCAACACCTTATGGGCAAATTCCGGAATCCAGTTCATCAGGAAACGTAACTACTTTTCTTTCTGACAAAGAACATACAACACCTAAAACCTCGTCTTTTCCCATTACTGGAACGAATATGACAGCACCAAAGTCCAATGCTACTCATCAGAAAATGCCGATGAGCGTCAAATCAGCTGAAGAAAGTTTAGAAATTCTATCCTGTTTTCTGGCTACATACGGTAATCAGATTCAGGGTAAAATCACCGATCCAGGTTTATGGGATGAAGATTTTTCTCAAGTCGATCAAGATGACTTAGAAGAAATGGACTTACAATGGCAAACTGCTATGCTTACCAACATAATCAAAAGGTTTATGGCAAGGACAGGACGCAGTCCTAGAACTGGTAAAGCAGGTTTTGATAAGTCGAAAGTTCGTTGCTACAACTGTCAAGGACAGGGCCACTTCGCCAAAGAATGCCAACAACCCAAGGTGGAATATACTCCTAATCAACGACAGAACTAGAACGAATACTCAACAACCACAACGAGGTCTAGCTTCTCAAGCCATGATAGTTCAACATGATGATCGCACATATGATTAGAAAATATGCACTGATGAAAAGGATCAAGCACTTATGGCCTCTATTAAAGAAATCCGCAGTGAATCCAGTAGTACTGCAAGTGAATTCAATACTGTAAGTGAGTTAAGTACTGAAAGTGAGATTAGCTCGAGTGAAGAAGATGTTCAAGATCTTGAAGATACTGATAACGAATCAAAGGTTTGTAACTGTACGTTGGATCTAACCAAAGAAAATTTCATTGCAAAAATGGCAGACCTTCAAACCAAGAAGACAAAGGTTCTTCTTGATCTTCAGTCAGTAAAAGAATTATGCAAATCTTTTACTATCTTAACTGTTCAAAACGAGAATTTGACTAAGTCATTATTCACCTTGGAAACTCAACATAAAAACCTCGAGCTTAATTTGACAACCCAAATTAACTTAAAAAATGATTTTTCAAAACAACTTCATCAAGATGAAAAGGACATAATGGAACTTTTGTCAAATGTTGGCCTTCAAACTCATAAAATCGACATGTTGTATGAAAGTATTGAAAAACAAAAAAGGCGTTATGCTGAGAAAGACCAAGAATTAAACAATTGTGAAATCAAATTATCTGAACAGGAAAGGAAAATCGAACAGTTTCGCACTTCATCCACTACTTTAAATTCAATCATAAGTCGTTAGAGAACAAGCGGTAACACTTCTGGTTTAGGCTACAACGAAACCCCACCACCGTTCAACAATAACTTCAGTTTCTTTCAATCTGAACTTCCACTTCACAACGACGAATGTGAAACATCCACCTCTCAATCCAATCAACCTGAGAAATCACATAATCCAAAGTCTGAAAAACCTACAACTCAAGATTCAATACCAAACCAGTTGCACAAAACATTTGTTTCAAGCAAAGATATTGAATCCAATAAATCATCTAACCCTGAATCAAATCACCCAAATAAATCATCCCACAACCCTATAAGATGGCAAACTTAAACTGCTTCAAATGTCGTGAATGTGGACGCGTAGCCTCAATTTGCACAAACAAACGAAAGATTTCTAAAGAACAACAAGCTAGGACCACTTCCCCACAGAACGTTAAAACTGTCCCAACAAAACCCGTTCACATTCTGAAAAACCCACACAACAACAGTGCTGAGTCTAATACATGACCTTATGGTACAACAAACCGGGTATGGGCAATTCCAATACCTTTCAAAGGCCACATCAACGTCCACAACAACTCTTTGTTCCATCTTTTCACAAACATCCCTATGAACAACGTTTCCATAGTCCCCCCCGACACTTCCGTAGTCCCCCAAGACACTTCCAACATTTCAATCAACAATGTTTTAGTTCCCCAAATCGAAATGCTATGTCACCACACCACCGATGAGTCATAGAGTTCCATATAACTCTAACAGTCATCACTTTAATCGCACCTCATCTCCAAATTTCAATCGCAACTCGTCTCCAAACTTTCACAAAACTAACCCCTTTTTCAAAAGGATCACATACGTGACCGAGAAAGGTCAATCCAGGTCTGTCATGGTCTGGGTTCCTCATGAGAACTAATCAATCTTGTTTAATGTGCAGGAACTGGGTCACCGGTTTGTCAACAGTTGGTACGTTGACAGTGGCTGTTCTAGGCACATGACGGGAGAACGAAGGTTGCTCAGAAACTTCGAATCAGGAAAGAAAGGAAGAGTTAATTTTGCTGGAGGTAAAGGTGGAGAAATAACTGGAATTAGATCAGTTACAAATGGTAATATAACAATGAAGGATGTCTTTTATGTCAAACAATTAGAGCACTATCTGCTGAGTGTGTCTCAAATATGAGACAACGACAATCCTGTTTATTTTACCAAGAAGGAAGTATTGATTTTCAAATCAGGAATTGAAATTCCTGAGGACCTAATACTGATGCGCGCACCACGAACGAAGAACACTTACATTTTAGATATGAACAACATTGACATCACCACATTTTCTAAGTCTACAAGTGAGGAAGCAATGATTTGGCACAGGAAGATGGCTCACTTCCATTTTCGAAAGATGAACGAAAATCCCAAGAAAGGGCTGGTCAACGGGGTTCCTCTGAAGCGCTTCGAGTATGAGGACAAATGCGTCCCATGCAAACTCGGAAAACAACACAAGCAACCTCACAAACCTAAGGCCCTTAACACTATTGAGACACCATTTGAGTTGATGCACACTGATCTTTTCGGCCCCATTAAACAACGAAGTTTTGGCGGAAAATACTATTGTTTAGTAGTCACCGATGACTACAGTCGTTATTCTTGGGTCTAGTTTTAGGCTTCTAAGAGCGAAACAGCTGGCACACTGATTAACTTCTTCGACATGATCAAGAATGTTTACAAAGCTAAGGTCAAACGCCTAAGAAGTGATACTGGAACAGAATTCAAAAACTCCACCATGAATTTCTACTGTTTAGCAAATGGCATTGTTCAACAACACCGCGCACCTTATGAACCTCAACAAAACGGAGTTTCCTAAAGGAAGAACAGAACATTGATCGAGGCCGCACGTACAATGCTAGCTGATTCGAATCTCCCAATAATGTTCTGGGGGGAGGCTGTTAACACAGCCTACTATGTCTTAAATCGAGTGTTAACTGTTAAACAGTTTGATAAAACTAGTTATGAATTACTTAATAGTCGTAAACCGAGTCTTGCTGGTTTGGAACCTTTCGGGGCTCCATGTAGCGTTTTGAAAACCAATTATACCACTAAATTTTAACCTAAAGCAGTTCAGGGATAATTTATTGGATATGTTGAAGGTTGTGCAAAAAAATGTGTTTACCTAAAACTTGCAAGAACTGTGGAAGTCGTTTTCAACTTGGAAATAACTAGTTATAACTTTGAAAAACAAAACGGTCCATCAATTTTCTTCGACTATGGTTCATTGTTTGATTCATTTAACCTTTCCCCTAGTGCAACAGGAACAACAGAAGACTCAAGATTCCCTTCTGATGACGAGGTAAACATCTTTCCTCACTCACCGTATATTCAAGAAATTGTTGATGAAGCTGTTGAACCCGGAGCTCCAGCCTAAGATCAAACTGATGATCAAGTTAATGAACAAGAAGATGTGGAAGATACACAAGCTGAAGATCATGAATTTCATCCCACTCATGACAATTCTGATCATGAAGACTATATCAATGATCCCCCAGAATCAAGGATCCACATGATTCATCCGCTCGGGAATATCATTGGAGATCCGAACGCAAGTGTCCAAACTAGATTGCAGCTAGAAGTTCTTCAAGGGATGTATGCGACCGCTACAAATTCAGAGGATTATAACAACTGTCGTTTCTTCTACTTTGTTTTCCAAGAATTTCCTGCCAATATCCATATGGCTCTCAAAGACGCAAATTGGGTGAATGTTATGCAAGAGGAATTAGCATAGTTTGAGAAGTTTTGTGTCTGGATACTCGTGGAACTACCTAATGGCGCGTACGCTATAGGCACCAAATGGGTTTCTCGGTGCAAACGAGATGATAGTGGAATTATCACTCGGAATAAAGCACGCCTGGTAGTACAAGGTTTTTATCAAGAGGAAGGATTGGATTTTCAGGACGTTTTTGCCCCAGTCGCTCGACTTGAGGCAACTCGTCTCTTCCTAGCATACGCCTCTCATATGGGATTCACAGTCTATCAGCTTGACGTTAAGAGTGCGTTTCTCTACGGGAAAATCGATGATACAGTCTACGTTCAACAGCCACCTGGGTTCGAAGATCCACAACACCCTGACAAGGTTTACAAGCTTAACAAAGCCTTGAATGGTCTCATCAGGCACCGTGGTTGTGGTACGTGGTACGAACAT
>CAJVGC010000060.1:28666688-28758241 GCA_910822075.1 Senecio squalidus | reverse complement strand
ACCATCAACGTACCCATCACAAGCACACACCGATAAGGTGCTGCACCGTCCGAGCCGTGGTCCTAGTCGATGCGATGACTCCATTGACTGCTCGGAGACAGCTGCGGGCAGCGTCGGTGACCTCGCCAATCAAGTGCCCCTCTGTTGGGCCTCCTGGGCGAGTTCCCTTACCTCGCGGTGGAGATGGAGAAAGCGGCGCCGGTGGGGGAGGTGCGGCATCATTTGCCTGCTGCTCGGCTTCGCGGGCGCGCTGCATCTCTTCTCGTTGGAGCTGGCGTATCCCACGAGTAATGGTCCATTAACCGAGTGGCTGGGACCTCGGGAATCGGGTGATGGTAGGGTTAAGAGGTGTGGGGGCCTGTAGGGGGCAACGCCCTGCTGAGCTGCCATCCTGTCTGGCAGTCGGCCTGGGAGGATTACCTGTTTACGTGCCGTGTGACGACACGTGGTCCACGTCGCTGTGGTGGCGCGCGTCGGTACAGGTAGAGGTGGTGGTTGCACCGCCCTCGAGCTGGACCCGAGGCATGCTTGGACACAGCCATGGAGGTATCCTCCGTGGGGTCCGTAGTGTTGGTGACGGAGGCTTTCCGAGGCGGTGCGATGACGCGGCTCTCTCGCTGGGATTGGACCAGGGAACGCGAGGGAGATCGTGAGCGTGATGACTGAGACATGACAGATCTGCGACGTAAAGAGTTTCGTAAGTACAAGAAGGAGATAATGTGTAAAGGAAATATGTAAGGAATGCAGTAAGGGTCGATCACGTGAGGTTGGGAGTAAGAGACCGGAATTTTGTTTCTGACTCAAAACCGTTTATCTTTAGGAAATTACGTTTCGTCCTTGCATAGTCATTTGAACTAGGCAGGGGTGCCAGGCCAGGCGTAGTTAAAAATAATCAAGCAAGCGCAAATTAATTTACTAAACGTTTGAACCCATAATGATTTTCCGAAAAGCCTTGGTTATAGTTTGGTTTCAAAAAACTTTTAGGAAATTTCTAAAAACCGTTTTCACTACAACCTGTGCTCTGATACCAAGTCTGTCACACACCCCGCTAAAGCGGAAACACGGGATGTGAGAGCTGGAATATCATTACACGGTCCATTAAAAATTTAAATGGTTCAAGATACAACATTTCAAAAGCAACCAAGTAGTTCATGATTTAACTTAAAGTACAAATACAAGTTTTAAACAAAAATTCCCAAAAATATGAAGGTCTTCCCATTAAGCGCCTCACGTGACCATATCGACCCTCCTTGCCATGCATTCCGAATGCTTACATTAATTTCCTGAAACATAAGATAAAGTGTCAACTACAAAACGTAGTGAGTGAGTTACAGTTTAGAGTTTGATAGAATTTCCAAAAATAGTAACTTACCGGAAATAGAAAGTTACCAAAAATAGAAAGTTTCCAAAAATAGTAGTAGATGGTAAAAAGTTTATAAGTAAGCGAGTAAAGTGAGTAAATAAGTAAACTCGCATAGTTGTTATAGCGGAAACCAGGCGCTAAAATAATGTTTAAGCGGAAACAGGCGCTAAAATAATGGTTAAAGCGGGATCAGGGCGCTAAAATAATGTTTAAGCGGGATCAGGCGGGATCAGGCGCTAAAATAATGTTTAAGCGGGATCAGGCGCTAAAATAAGTATATGCGTATGGGGTATGTGTTTAACTTAACTAAAGGTACCTTGTATCAATCACTTGGCATAATATAAGTAGTAAGTATACACTAAACCGATTGTATGGTCGAGAAAACTAGCCAAAAAATATTTAAGTAAGTGATTCAATGAGTGAGGTAGTAATATGTACTTGGGACGCTAACCCTGAGTAAGGAGTGACCCCTCCTAAGTATCGATACCCATATGACTAACGGCTATTGCTAATAGTGTATAAGAGAGAGAGATACTAAAACGGGCATTAATTAAGGATACTAAAAACATTCAAGAGATCTTACGGGCTTATATATCCATCAAGGATTGGCTACTAACAAGCATCCTAGTTTAGTTATCCTGCTAAGGCATTAACACAAATACGCATGATAGATTGTAAGATTCAAGTTAAAATGTTTCAAAGATTCAAAGTTAAAATGTTTCAAATCAAAGTTAAAATGTTTCAAAGATTCAAAGTTTAGATCACATTTCAAGAAAATATCAATAGTTCGCAAGTAAAGTTTGTAAGTTACAAAGCATGATCTTATGTTTCCCCCAAATAATGTTGAAAAGTATAAAAAGTAAAACATAGTGGGGATGTAACTCACGGATTGCGAAGAGAATTGAACTCAGAGGCGGTCGGAAAGGAGCCGGGAATCACGGTATGCCTAAGAATTACCAACATAATAAAAAAAATTAACTTCTTATTATGTTCTTTATGTATGGAAGATATCGTGTGACTTTTGTTTGTAAATAAGGGTTAAGTCCAATATTGTTCCGAAAATTTTGTCCGAAGCGAATAACGTTGTGTTTAGTCCGAAGGTTTATTGTTTTTGATTATTACATCTTAAGTGCTTTTGCTTACTGAAGTGGTTTTATAATTTCTAGGGAAATTTGGGCAGCGCTTCCGCGCCCAAATTTCATGTCCAAAAATTACACAATCACTTCACAAATTACCTAAAACACAATAATACATATAATATAGTCCGAAATAGTCCAAAGAGTCCAAAGTAAATCACCAATGTTATTAATTTTATTTATCTCAGTCCACAATTGATAGGGTAAAAGCCAGAACGCAACGTAAACTTAAAACGAGTCAAAAACGACGATTTTCGGGTGAACAGCAGCTCGGTGCTGCGCACCTGGGCACAGGTGCGGCGCACCTAGCTGCTGTCCGTTCCCGTTTTGTGTTTTTCTTGCTAAAAACGTTTGTGACTTAAGGATTTCGACATGCAACTAGTAGATACTTTATAAAATGGTGTTTTCACAGTTTCTAAACAACTTTTATCCACATAAATCATAGATCTAAGTATTATTTAGGTGGAAATCGTTTTGTATAAAAATGACATAAGTCTTCACAAACTCGTTTTTGTTGTTTAGATTGCACATGCAATTAGTTATTATCTTCCAAAACCTCATTTTAACAGTTTCTAAAACATTTTTATCCACAGATTCGTGGATTTAAAGGGTTTTCGATTAAAAACGTTTTTGACCATAAAAGTCAAAGATTTGTATAAAAGTCATTTTTCAACCGTTAGATCTTACATGCAATTGATTATTTATGTAAAAGTAGTAAAAAGAAAGTAATCTACCGGAGGAAAAGCTTGGATGATGAGTTTTTGGTCGGATTTGATCTTCAAAAACTTTTGCAACCGTGGTCCTTTTTGATATAAAAGACACTCCTTAGATTCTCTTGTTGATTAGAACGATTTTGTATGGATAAAGGTTGGATTTTTTATGGTGAAATGTTGCTGGGAATGAAGAACTTTGGAAGGAAAGTTGAGAGTAAAGGTTATGTGTGTGTTTTAAGTGTGTGTAAAATGATTTAGTAAAATGAAAATTAAAAGGAAATAGGAGTAGTAATGATAATCTGCTCTTGGAACACTGGAAATGCAGTAATTACTCGTTTTTCATTGGTCAAAATGGGTGGTGAGTGTGTAAAACGAGAAAGGGACTAAAAATGTAATTTTTTTGAAATTCTGGAGCCAGGTGCTGCGCACCGGGCAGTTTTCCGAAATTTTTATTTTTCGTTTTCGCGTTAGTGCTTCGTTGGACCTTTTTGTTAATTGGAAGTTCTTAAGTATGATTAGTTATGAACTTAGGAAAGTTCAAAAAGTGATTTTATTGGTATTAGGACTTATAATTTGATTCCGGGAGTTATTCCGACACTTGATTCGATAAAAATACGGATAAAGTAATTATGAACTAGAACAATACGAGCACCAAAAGAGTAACGAAAGATTCGAACCGAGGAAGTAACTGAAGGAATTCCCTGAACTTTGGACGATTGTCACACGAGTGAACATGATACAGGAGTAACTAGAGAATTGAGCCGATAGAATAACCGAACGAGTTCCTGATTTTTAGACGGTTGTCACAATGTGATGGATGTTAACAGTGCAAATAGGCAGTTTAAGAGGATTTATATTTGTCTTGGGTCTTTAAAAGAAGGTTTCAAAGCAGGGATGAGAAATTTATTAGGTGTTGATGGTTGCCACATGAAAGGTACATTTCCTGGGCAAATCTTAACGGCTGTTGGTATAGATGGAAACAATGGTACCTACCCACTTGCATATGGGGTTGTAGAGCTTGAAACATATGATTCATGGGTATGGTTTCTTTCAAGTTTGGGAGATGATCTGAATTTGACCAACATGTCAAATTTTACATTCATTAGTGACAGACAAAAGGTATGTTTTCTCACATCTTTTAACTTAGAGTTAATTACATAATTGGTCACTGACCCTTATTATTGCTGTTAGGGACTACTTCCTGCATTGGAAAAGGTGTTACCATCTGCTGAACACAGATACTGCTTGAGGCATATTCATGAAAATATGAAGAAAAAAAAACCATGGAGGGGAGGTACCTACAAAGACATGTTATGGGGATGTGTCACTGCTACCACTGTAAGATACTTTGAGAGGCAAATGGAGAAGTTGAAAACCAAAAACAGTGAAGCTTATGATTGGCTGAGGCAAATTGCACCAATGCATTGGGCTAGATCACTCTTCTCAGGTATGTTTAAGTATTTCCTGTATATATATGTGTGTGTTTTAACTTGTGATGTTTATTTGTCTTTAACAATTTGACAGGTATAGCACATTGTGATGTTCTTTTGAACAATCTTTGTGAGGTATTCAATAGGCAGCTGATTGATGGGAGAGACAAGCCTATTATTACATGTTTGGACTTTATTAGAGAATACCTTATGAATAGAATTGTTATAGTTCAGAAAGTGATTGAAAAATCCAAGGGTCCTCTTACACCAGCTGCAACCATAGCTTTAGAAGGAATTAAAAAGGAAGCTGCTCAATACAAGGTATGTTCTTTACTGTTTTATTCTCTTTACTGTTTTGTTTACTGTATTATTAGTATTATTAAATAAGCAGTTAGTTATTTTATCTTATTTTCTTTACTTGTTTATTAAGTTGGTAAGTATATTTGACTAGGCAATCTGGAATGGTAGTACAAAATATCAAGTTAGTGGACCCCATCAGGATCAATGTGTGGTTAATATAAATGGAAAGGATAGGACTGGTACTTGTTCATGTAGAAAGTGGGAATTGACAGGGATGCCTTGTAAGCATGTAGTTGCAACAATATGGAATTTGGAATTGACTGATTGCCAAGTTGACATTCCTGAAAGATGAGTGCATCCTTGTTATTGGTTGTCAACATGGAAATCCCAATATGATTTCAAGGTCAATCCTATTAATGGAAGAAACCAATGGCCTATATCTGCTTGTCCAACCATACTCACTCCATCAAAGCATCACAAACAGGTTGGTAGACCTAAAAAAGAAAAGAAGAAAGAGCCAAGTGGAGATTAATGATAAGTTGTTTCAAGGACCTAAGTTGAGTAGGGCTGGTATATCTGGGAAATGTAGCAAGTGTAAACTTGTTGGGCATAACGCCAAAACTTGTAAAGGGCAGAGTGATGGTGCTGGTGCAAGTGTTTCAAGGAAAAGAGCTAGGAAACCTAAAAAATCAAGGACTACAGTTGGTGCAGATGTTTGAGGCTAACAAGAGAAAATGGTTTGATGTTGAGTCCAATTATGTACTGTTTTATTAGACTTGTTCAGTATTTAACCAAAACTTGGTCATGTTTATTGTATTAAAAACAGTTTGTTTGGTAGACTTGTTGGTACAATTGTCTTTTGGAATGAATTGTATTTTCTGCTGCTGTTGTAATGAATTCTATTGTCTTTTGGTTAGTATATATAGTATGGTCTTTTGGTTGGAATGAATTGTATGGTCTTTTACTTGTATTGTTGGTTGGTAGAAAACATCAAATGCAATTCAATTGTTGGTTGGTAAGTATTTAAATGCAACATCAAATTCAATTTAAATGTTGGTTGGTAAGTATTTGAATGCAACATCAAATGCCACTTTTTGTTTGGTAGAAAACATCAATGCCATTTACTTCTTGTATTGGTACAAAACATCAAATTCAACCAAAATCCATAGATAATCCATACAACATCAAATGCCACATTTTGTTTGGTACAAAACTGGAACTACATAATCCTTACATAATCCATACAATTGCAACATAATCCCAACTTTTATCCATACAATTGTTACATAATCCCTAAAACAAAAAACCATAACATTATGAAGAAAATCCAACTGCCACATAACATGAGCTTTAATCTCCTGGCTTCAATTGCTCGAGCTCAGACCAACACTTCAAGATGATTGATAGACCTTAGTAGTCCAGGGATAATATTAACCGATCTAGCACACGTCGGTGGATCGAACCAAGAAATAAATCCACATTCTGATACCTGAGCTTGTTCAATTACAAATTAATTACACTTCTTCTTTCAATTAAAATAAGAAAAATTAAAGAGTTAATTACTGTATTCGTACAACAAAAAAAACGCCTCCCAGGATTAGCTGAAGTCCAAGACGTACGAAGAACTGAAGGTGAACCACATGTATTGCAGATGGCCATGAAAATTGGTTGAAGAAGACGATTGATGTGCAGTCGAAGACCATGAAAATGGTAAATAATTGAATCAGGATGAGGAAGAAGATGGATCTATACAAAGGGGGAAAAAGAAAGGCGAAATTACTTTTTTACCCATCACATGCCTGACACATGTCACATTTAACGATAAAATTTAACGATTGTTAGAGGTAGGGACCAAACGTGTAACCAAACATATGCCCCAGGGACTGGACCTGAACGATTTGTGACCCAAGGACTTAACCCGTTAAATTTGAACAAACACGGGGACCAATTATGTAATTAACTCTTTAAATAAAATTAGCTTAAAGTTTTGAATTTATTTAATCGTTAAATTAGTAATTTAATTTTATTTAAATTTTTAACTTTAGCTAAAATAATGAAATAATTTCTAATATAGTAAAGATTACAACCCTTTTACATATCTATTTCTTTTAAGTTAAGAATTTAGAAATAAAAAGGATAATTGAAAAATAAAGTACTAAACTAAAGGTCTATGATGTATGTTGTTGATATCATCTAAAGTTATGTAGAGTATAAATAACATATAATTTAAAAAGTTACATTTTTAATTCTTGAAAATTTAATATAAATATAAAAAGGAATTATATTTATACATTGTGATCTTACTTTTTACTTGCAGTACCTAATCTCATATAAATTTTTTCATAAACTAAAGTGATGTATTGATCTCCGCGTTTGAAAATTAATAAATGACCATCCCAATAAAAATGTTCTGTTGGAGGTTGACTTACAACTAATATTAATATATTTCAAGTCCGAATATTATTTAAACATTGAACTTAGTAGGTTTAAACAACTCAACAATACTCTTTTATTATAAGAGTTGACCAATCAAGCAAACATCTACTAAATTTGTGTGTTATCATGAGTAGAATATAATTTTTTTTTTTGGAACCGGCAAATAGATTAAAAGGCAAACCTCACTTAGCAAGGAGCTAAGAGAAGCAACCAAACAAACAAACAACAAGTCAATTACAATTTTTCAAAAGGAGAGGAGAACACATCCAATCCTCCCAGCCTACATCAAATTTGCAACATCTATGTTTCAACCAAAAGAAAGTAATTGACTTAATGTAGGTATAAACCTTATCGGGACTCTCCATTTTCGCCTGAAAAATACGATCGCTTCTCGTCCGCCATATGCACCAAATCGCACCATAACAAATACAAGCAAGAACTTTCCTCGTCTTCTTCATCCTTACTCGACTTGCTGCAATATCAGTAACATCAACCACCTTAGCGCAATTAGTAAACGAAACACCACACCAATTAGACAGCCGGTTCCATATCAGAGAAGCGAACGGGCAAGTAATGAGCAAATGGTCCACCGATTCTTCCCCATTAATACAAGCGCTGCAAAAAAGGGAGATACCGTTCAGCCCCCTATGAATGAGAGCCAAAGCCGTGGGAATTCTGTTAAGTCTCGTTCTCCAAACAAAGCACGATACTTTGATAGGGATTTCCTTACACCAAGCGAAAAAACCATCACAAACATAATGGGGAGCCTTGTCAATTCTGGATCGCATCAGCTTAACGCAAAATTGACCATTGGATTCAAAATCCGATCTCAATTGCTGATTGCCATCATCATGTCTGATGATATCAGATCTGGGAATATTAATTTTCTCCAAGGCGATACTTCCTTTGATAATGTTGCCCTAGACGCCACGGAAAGAAACGAAATAGGGGGATCTCCTGCTTAAAACCCTAGGCGTATGCAGACCCCTGACTACTCCAGCCCACATTGAATTAGGCTCATGCTGGTATTTCCAAATCCATTTGGCAATAAGGGCTGAATTAAGAGCCTTGATGGTACCAAGACCCAATCCACCAACATCCTTTGGAGCGGTAACTTTATCCCACGACACCCAATTAATGCTCGTCTTATCCAAAGCACCATTCTAAATAAATTTCCTTCGAATATTCTCCAACCCCTTTAACACACCGATAGGAGCAACATAAATGGAAAGAAAGAAAGTCGGGAGACTACCAAGGACTGACTTAGCAAGGGTGAGCCTTCCACCAAAACTAAGTGTTTTAGCTTTCCATGAAGAGAGTTTCGATTTAAACTTGTCAAAGATAGGCTTCGAATATTTCTTCCTATTCATATTCGCCCCAACGGGAACTCCAAGGTAAGAGAACGGAAGTGAAGCCGGTTCACAACCAAGCGGCGAAGCCCAATTCGCCACCTCATCCGGCTCCACCCCAATGCCAAAAACTTTAGACTTATTAAAATTGACATTAAGCCCGGATACTACAAAAAAACATCTAAGAATCCTCGCGAGATTATCAATATTCCTTTTTGACCATTCCCCAATAAAAAGGGCATCATCGGCATAAAAAAGATGGGAGAGATTTATGTTACCGTTAGGGATACGAACGCCATGGAAGACACCTTTATCGACCGCTTCCTTCATAGCAACACTAAGGCCTTCCATCACCAAGATAAAGAGAAAAGGGGATAGGGGATCCCCTTGTCTAACACCTTTTTGAAGCGAAAATTCCAAGGTAGGACTCCCGTTAACAAGAACCGAGGTTCTAGCCGACTCCAAACATCCCCTAATCCACATCCGCCATTTATCTCCAAAATTCATTTGTATCATCATAGAGTCCAAAAAATCCCAATTAACGGAGTCAAAAGCTTTATTAAAATCAGCTTTAAATAGGAGGAACTTTTTCTTTTTCGCTTTCCCCCAAGAGCATAACTCATTCACCACCATAGGACCCTCTAAAATATTCCGTCCTTCCACAAAAGCCGATTGACATTCATCAATACATTCACCTATAACCCGTTTTATACGCAAAGCCAAAATATTCTCCACAATCTTGTAAATGGAACCAATGAGACTTATGGGCCTATAATCGTCAAGGGAGAGAGGATCTTTAATCTTGGCCGCCAACGTAATAAACGAAGAATTACAACCTCTAGAGAATTTACCATGGAGCTCAAAATATTTGACATACGCTAATATATCAGTTTTCAAAGTATCCCAAAACTTCTTAAAAAATTTGAAATTAAATCCATCTGGACCGGGGGCTTTCTCACTACCACAAGCCCAAATAGCTTTTTTAATTTCCTCCAACGAGATTTGTGCCTCAATGAAATTTTTACTAGCATCAGAAGTGTGCTTGAACTTCTGACTCACAAAATTCGGCCTCTTCACCCAAGTCTCTTTGAATTTCATCGAATAAAACCTAGCGACTTCTTTTTTCATTCTATCTGGATTCGCCGTCCATGCTCTCTCTACCAACAAACCATGCATATGGGAATTTTTCTTCTTGCTGTTAACCATACCATGAAAGAACCGAGAATTTTCGTCTCCATCCATCACCCACTTGATTCTAGCCTTTTGTTTAGCATCACACACAACATGTTTCTCCAGCTCCATTAATTTATTCGAAGTCGCCATCCTGACATCCAGATCCTGTGTTTGCAACCCATTAGCCTCCGCCTTTAAATCGATCTCCGTCATAATTTCTTTGAGCTTACGCATCTCCGCTAATTCCTTAGGATATTCAGAAGCCCTCCAATTTCGCAAAGCTGATTTTATGAACTTAAGTTTACACAAGAGGAACGAGTCAGGAGCACCAAATCCCCGGAATTCATCACAGGCCTTCAACACCGTTTCCTCTTTTGAACCAGGAGCTGAAAATTTTAAAGGGAACGAGACCGAAATCCGCGGAGACAAGAGACAGAAGGATCGGGTTATGGTCAGACAACTCACGAGGAAAAGCCACCACCGAAGCATTAGGGAATGCCTTCAAGAACTCAGAACAAACTAAGAACCGATCAAGTTTACTTAACTTCGCTCCCGCAGTCTGAAAATAGGTGAACCGAAATCCCCCCATCCGAAGATCATGAAGGCCCGCATTAGAGATGAAGCTATTAAAAGCTCTAGCGCTAGAAGCGCAGAATGTAGAATTTAACCTCTCCTCACTTCGGCGAACAACATTGAAGTCACCTAAAAAGATCCATGTGGCCTCTTTCCCGTTTTTTATTTGCAAAAGATCCTGCCAAACTTTTCGTTTCTCCGAAGGGGGTTGGGGACCATAAACATTCACGATGGCCACATTACCAACAATACCCGGGCAGGTACCAATGATAATCACGAAAGACCGATTTTTAATTACCTCCGCTATAGAGAAGAAGCTCCGGTCCCATATGGTAACAATGCCACCGGATCTCCCATTAGCTTCAATAAAAGTGAAACCGAAGTTAGAATCACCCCAACCTTCCCTGATTAAATTTTCACTGATTGGGTCACCAAAATGTGATTCTTGAATACCCAAAAGAACAAGCTTGTGTTTATATCTCAGTCTTCTCATCCAGTCGATCTTTGGGGACTCGCACATACCCCGAATATTTAAAGACATAATATTCATTGGGCATTATTTTTCTCTCCTTTTTCACCTAGAGCTTCGACAAGGATAGGATTATCCTTGTCAATCTCAAATCCAATAAGTTGTCCAATTTCAGCTGTCATTTCTTGTTCCGAAGGGGGGTTAACAGGTTGAGCTATATTAGTCGGGGAGGTTAGCTGATTAATGAAATGATTCAAAGAATTATCATATCCAGAGGGAGGAGGGGATTTCGATTTACGAAATTTTCTGCGTTTAACAGATTTATCTCTAGATTCCGCTCTAACTTCACATCTATTCCTCTTGTTGGGCTTAAAGCTCCTGCTGGATCCAACCTTAAAAGAGAAAGGCCCAAAACACCCATTAAAAATCAGATCTTTCAACGGCCCAAACGAAGCTGTAGGCTCTACCGAATAGTTATCAGGTGGGACCCCTTTTTCTCTTTCCAACAAGGACATGTTGGCAGCTAAATCTCCACCCATGCCCCCATTCGTATTTAATTTCTCCGTCTGTTGGGATACCCCATGCAGATCGTTCATTTCCCCATGCATGTAGCTATTCCCCCCGATCCTGTCGTTCTTCTCCGACGTCGGAGTATGAGCCTTCTCACCACCGTCATCAATAGGGTGATCTTCCATAGTATCCGGGATGATCTCATCGGAGTCGATGTGAGGGTTCCCTTCCACAAGCGAAGCAGATGGCATACCACCCTCCATAATTGTCTTCGTCTTCATTCTAACCTCTTTCTCCCAATCTTCGTTAGAGGCCGACTCATTCTCACAATCTTCAGATGGGGTCGAAAGACCAACCGGAATCCGGGGTATTGAATCCGTAACTTCAATCACTCCAACCTTTAAGACATTCCCATCCGATACCACCAAAGTTTCTTCATTAATAAGTTTGCGATATGAGGTGAGGATACGCATTTTTCCTCCCGAGAGATCCAACGAAACACAGCTAACATCCACCGTTGACATTACTTCACCATACTGTCTTCCAATGAGGTAGAAATTTTCCGGTATCCAAAACTTAAGAGGCAGACCCAGAACATTGATCCAAGCGACCCTTCTGAAGGGAAGCAACAGAGGGTCATCATTTTTCATCTCCTTGAACCAACGACTCCAATAGTTTTTATTAGAACTGAAATTTGCAGCGTCTCTAGGGGATTTGAAACAAATACCAACCCACAATCCACCAAGAAATTTTGCTCCAAATTTGGTGTCATCTTCACAAAAAAGGTGTGCAGGGATCCTGTTTAACTGTTTAGGGCTATGAAGTTTTCCAATGAGGGAGGTTCCATTGGCAAACCATTCAGCAATATCAGACCCAGATTTGAGGGGAACTGGGGGGGGGGGGGGGGGGGGGGAAATTAATTGGGGGGGAGGAGGAGGTTTGAAACTGGAAGGGTTTTTTCCGGCAGCGACGGAAGCGAAAGTCCGTTCCCCACGCCAAGAATTGCTCCAAGGTCGTTGGGGAGGCGGAGAAGGTTTTTTACCTTGTACCAGGGGAGTCACCAGCTTCCTATCAAACCTAGCGATATTAACTGATAGAGGAAATCCCATGACATTAATACCTTGAAGGTCCAACTCAAGTTTGGTATCATCCTTGACTTCAGAAAATCTAATGAAGGCGAAGTAGTTTTTGTTTGAATCTTTTTTCAAAGCCATGTAGACATCGAACACCTTACCATACTTAGCAAAAGCACGCCAGAGTTCTCCTTTTTTTATCTTCCCCGGAAAGTTGGAAACATACATGGAAACAACTTTTCCCGGTTCAGGTCGGCGACTTCGCCTTCTATCAACTCTAGTCCATTGGTAAACATGTCCAATGACCTATTTGCTAATGTTAAAGGAAAAAGTGTAGGCTTTTAAACTTAGAAAGATTACATTAGAGCCGAATAGTAGATTGAATCTTGATCCGAATCTGATTCAATTCAATTCATTTATATGATTTAATATATTAAAAGTTGATCAATTAATCTTAACTATATATAAAGCATTTGAGGCTTTTTGTTGAAATTTAAGTAGGAAAATTATTAAAATACCCCTTATTTTATATTTAACACATTTAAATATCAACCAATATTTTCTTTTCTAATTTTTCATATTTAATAATGTCACCAAAACTAAAATTCAATTAAAACTTATATTACACTTTAGATAATTAACTTTCACCTAATTATCCTAACTATTAAAATAATAAAAGTAAATTATAATATAATAGTACTAAACTACTAATAATAAACTTTTTTTTTATAAATAATCGACTTACGTTTAGAAAAATAAAATATATGCTAAAAAATAATGCTAATAATAATTTTCTTTTCCTTATAATAATGGGCTCGTGTTTAAAAAGTTGACTTAAATATATTGTTAGAACTTTTTCAAATCTAAAACGACATAATTACTGAAATTTAGAGTTAACAATAAGTAATAATAATACAATTTCTTTAATATTAATATACCTATTCTCACATATACTATATATAAAGCATTTGAGGTTTTTGTTGAAATTTAAGTAGAAAATATATTAAAATACCCTTAATTTTACATTTAATACATTTAAATATCAACCAATATTTCCTTTTTTGATTTTTCATATTTAATAATGTCACCAAAACTAGAATTCAAATAAAACTTATATTACAATTTAGATAATCTTAACTATATATAAAGTATATGAGGTTTTGTTGAAATTTAAGTAGGAAAATTACTAAAATACCATTCATTTTACATTTGACACATTTAAATATCAACAAATATTTCCTTTTTTGATTTTTCATATTTAATAATATAAGTAGGTAATGATACAATAAACTAGCATTAATAAAATTAACTTTAAATAATATATTGTTATGTTAACTATATTTAATATGTATAACATAAACCAGAATTAATAAAAGAATAAATGTATGAAAATATAAATGAATTTTCATGAATGTAAATGAACGAACAATACCTTTCTGCATTTTCGTTCATTTAACTAATCGAACAAAGTATCTTATTCATGTTCGTTTTGTTAACTAAATAAAGTAACATAAACGAACGTTTTTGCCTAAATGCTCACTTGTAGGTCACAGTGGTCAGATCTATAGGATTAAACCAATTGATTACAAGGCGGAAACTCTTAATCAATTGTATCAGCACAAGTAATAATCGATAAGCAAATAATAACAAACACGAAATACCAAATTCCAAATACTTTGATTAATAAACTCGGTTACAAATACAAAGTATTCTCTCGGAATTCTCTCTCTAAACCAACAACCCTAAACTAACCTAAATGTCTCTTTATCTAGAGAGACATGTTCGGCCAGTTAGGGCTTCACTGGGCCCCACGAACATGCAAGTTCGTAAGCAGCCCATCTAACTCTAAGCCCATGAACATACATGTTCGTGGGACTACAAAATAAACTAAGTAAATACAAAGTACTAAATACAAGGCAATAGAACAATCAGTCATCTAATATCTGCACTAACAAACTCCCCATTGACTGTTGCTTCTATTCTTTGAGCAAAATGTCGTTGTCTGCATTTACTCCTAATACGCAGCCGATGACGATACGTTGATAATCTCTACCAAGGTCCGCCCAACCGTCTCTTGCGTATATATGATTTCTCTTCAAAACTTGTAAGTCATTTTCAGTCAGATTAGCAAGTTGAGTTGCATCAATGACTCGCAGTATCTCTGTCATCCCGTCTTCAACTTCATCATCTTTCCCTGTACATCACTGCTTAACTTGTTGAAGTATCCGCGGCCCACATATAAAGATCTGCTAGAATATCTCGTCTAATGTTCTTCAGTGGAATCTTGGACATGCAGGCAATTGGTGGATAAACAATTCTTGTTGCAGGTTTTCCAGTTCTTGGGTTGATCTTTCTCTTGTGAATCATAAACTTCCCTTTTGCTGGCTGAAGCTCCTGAAAATTCCTTGTGCTTCCCTCTCTTCTAACAATGCCATCTAGCCATCTTGCCCACTCATCATTTCCTGCGATTTATTAGCGGAAATCTTGATAAACATATGAGCTCAGACTTCGGGAATGAGTTGAAATCCTCTCGCTTTTTGCTCACATATTGAACGCCATCGAACCGCTTAATAACGAATGCATTAATCTCTGAATCAAACGATCAACTGATGATTCCTAAGTGCGGTTGACGTTCTGAGTTCTTAGTGAAGAATTTTTGAATAATCTTTTCCTGCTTCTTCATGTTGATTTGACGAAACCAGCTCATGCGCTCTTCGAGACTTGGTTTGATGCTACTTTCTGCTTTGTCTCCCCCGCTGTCATCCTCAACATTCACTGTCTCCTCAAACACATGTTCATCACAATCAGCTTGTTCACCACTTGCCCTGTCATCAACTTCCCACAAATCATCATTATGTTGTATCATAATCATCTCTGAGTGCTTGTTGTTGTTGTTGTTGTTGTTGTTGTTGTTGTTGTTGTTGTTGTTTCTCCCCCTTTCCAGATTCCTGGAAAACTACCATCGCTTAAGAACTCGTGCCAATCTGCTCTCTTGATCTCTCAGCGTTGGGATCATCCAGATCATCTTTCCATGTGAGCTTGAGAGTATTGTCCTTGCACGTATCCTCCCCCTGGGCAGATGGGCGATTCGAAAGCTCCCGAACTTGTGCCTCGAGGTTAGAGATGCGCGTGGATATCTCGGCATCCGATCTCTTTAAATCTGCAACTTCAGAAGAGAGCTGCAAAACAAGAATATGTAAATCATGGAGGTTAGTACTGGGAGGAGCAACATCATGAACAGGCTCTTGGGTAGAAGGCTCTGTGGCCTGGCGCTTCCGAGGTCGCCTGAACAGAGCAGTGGAGGACGATTCAGAGTCATCGTCCTCGGGGAAAGGCCGTTTCCCGGCGCTTGGCTCAGGCACATTAACGGGCTGGAAGTGGGAGGTGACTACGTCCTGATCCTCTGTATCAAGATTGAGTTTCTCAGTTTGTGCCAGAATCTCCTCAGTATTTCCAGCAACAGGATCAACATTAGCAGCAGCATCAATGTTAGTACCCAAAACCTCTGTTAGCTTAGTATGTTGACTCCCCGGTGGAGTAACAGTTGGGTGCTCGTGAATGACAGGCATCGGTGGAATCCTGTGTGGAGTACCATGATAATTGTAGATCTCCGCGTAAATCTCATCGCTCGAGGTAGAGTCAAGAGCAAAGGGAGCTGAGACCCGACGCTGAGGTTGGGAAGATTCTCCACGAGGAACTGGTGGAGCAGGTGCCGAAGTGGAGGGACCAATATGTGGTTCCTCAGAGTCCTCATCACGATCGGGGTCAACAAAATTAGGATCAATAAGAGCCCTAAATAAAGGGGCCTCATGAGCCTGAGCTTCGCCTGCAGCTCGAGGGTGATTCTTGAGACAAGAATGGTGATTCTCGAGGGCGACCATACTGACTCGAGTACGTTGACCAGTGATGGGAAGTTCTGGCACAAAGTGGGAGATAAGAATCATGATAAACCTTGGATAAAGCAGTATAGGCTTAGGGTGGAAAAGCTTATTCTGTAGTTGCTGGTAGATATATTGAGCATCTGGATATGTTCTGTTAAGAATCACGACAACGAGCATAGATATAAGCTGTGTATCCATGGTATCGTGCCCAGTGTTTGTGGGTTTGAATACCAAGACTATAACGTGAAAAAGATATCGCCACTGTCCGTAAAATTTGCCCTTGTGATAATGATTGGTAGGTAAATAGCTAGAATAACCCATACGAGGCAGTGTTCGCCCAAGGAATCATTGACCGAGCATAGAACCAGATCGTTCTTGAGATGCTCTGCCAAGTTGAAAGATTTCACGCAACCGAGTTCTCGTGATAACAATTTCTTGACCATAGACTACTGCTCGTAATCCGTCCTTGCGCTCTTGTGTTACCGGATGAGTTAACTCCACATGCTCTAAAGTGTAGTAAAACTGTTCAACCAATGAGATTATAATGGGTACATCTTCCTGAAGGAGAAAGGACATCCGAAAGCGTTGTAGAAACAAAAGAACGTGACGAAAATGAACCACTTTTGGGGAATTTGTGGCTAAATTGACCGCCTGATTATGCCTCTTATCAAAAAAACTCTGAGTCATCTGAATAATCTGAAAAGAGATAGACAAATTAGTAAAATTGGCCATGAACATGCAAGGTCAACGAACATGATACATGTTCGTCAACATACATGTTCGTCAGTGTGTTAAGTACATGTTCGCCAAAGTGATAAACAAGTTCGTTGGAAAGTTGGTGTAGGTCCCAGTGGTCCGATCTACAGGATTAAACTATACTAACTACGAGGCGGAATCTCGTAATCAATAAACGCAAAGGTGATAAACGAAAGCAATAAACACAAAACCTTAATTACCGAATTCTCAATGCTTTGATTAACACAAACGCTGTTACAATCCAAAAGCATAAACACAAATTCTCTCTCAAAACCAACAACCCTAAACTGATCTGAACACCTCTATTTATAGAGTAACATGTCCAGCCAGTTTGGGCTTGGGCTCTATTGGGCCTCACGGACATGCAAGTCCGTGAGCAGCCCACTAAGCTATATGTATACAGGCTAATACAATACTACGTAACCAAAACATAATAGAACATCCAGTCATTGCATTTCTTGCACCAACAAACTCCCCCTTGACTGATGCTTCTATTCTTTGATCAATATTTCACTATCTGCATTAACCTTTAAATTCAAACAACCGTTGACTATTCTTTGGTAATCTCTACCAATATCTTCCCAGCCTGCCAAAGAGATGATGTGATTCTTCTTCAATATCTTCAAGTCCTTCTCCGTCAGATTCGCCAATTGAGTAGCATCAATAACTCTTAGAATCTCCGTCATACCATCCTTGACTTCATCATCTTTCATGTACATCACGGCCTCGCCGGTTGCTGCATCTACTGCCCAAATATGCAATTTTCCAAGAATGTCTCGACCGAAATCTTTCATTGGAATCTTTGTCAAGCAAGCGATAGGAGGATATCGCATTCTTCTTGCAGATCTGCCTGTTTCAGGATCTATCTTCTTTCTAGATATCATGATCTTTCCAATTGCTGGTGTAAACTCCTTGAATACCCCGTTTCTTGCTTCGGCTCTAATCATTCTTTCGACCCAGATTGCATACTCGTCCTTTCCTCTGTTTATTAGGTCAAGCTTGGACAAACACATAAGTTCTGACTGCGGGAATGAATTGAAATTCTCCCGTTTTCTGCTTAAGTATTGAACGCCGTCAAATCTTTTAATCACGAAAACCTGCAATTCAGAATCAAATAGCCAGCTGATTATGCCCAGATGCGGTTGACGTTCTCTGATAAAAAAACTTTCTGATGAGCGGCATTTGCTTCTTTGGATCGAGCTTGTGGAACCACCCTTGTCGTTCTTCAAGGCTTGGTTTCGTAATGCTTTCCCCTTGGTCTTCGACATTTAATTCTTCCGTACTCGTTGGTGACTGAAAAACATATTCTCCGTTGTCTTCAAATAACCATGTGTCATCAGTGCTTTCCCCAAGCTCTTGTTCTTGATTTTCTCCACCTTGTTTTTGCTGCTCTGGTTGCTCCCCCTGATCTGTAGAAGGATAGGTAACCAATGCTCGAGAAGTAGAGGCTATCTGCTCTCTTTGGCGTGCAGCATCATCTTGATCATCGGGATCATCTCTTCGTTGCTGTCTGACAGTAGATGTTTTGCACGTTTCCTCCCCCTGAGCAGACAGACGCTTCGAGAGCGATTGAACTTGGGCTTAAAGAGAGGAAATGCGAAGTGATTTGTCAGCGTCAGACTGTAAAAGAGTGGCAACCTGCGAAGAAAGCTGCAAAACAAGTGAATGTAAGTCAATAAGATTAGGTGTGGGGGTGCAGTCTCCGCGGCCCGTTTCTTGTGCGGGCGCTCAGTTGCGGTAGAAAACCCGGATTCATCACCGCCAATGAAGGGGCGTTTCCCACGAGGATCAATCGGATGAAACGAAGAAGTAGCTTCGTTGGTATCAAAGTGAAGTTCCTCAGTAGTTGCATCATTAACTTGAGTAGGAGTAGCAACAGCTGCAGTATTAGGAGCAGGAGAAGTAAATATCACCTCGGTAGCAATAGACTGATGACTCCCAGGTGGAGTAATAGGTGGCTGCTCGTGAATGACAGAGAGCGGAAGACTCTCATGATAATTGTCAATGTCCCTGTATGTAGTATCACTGGAGGTGGAGTCCATAGCGACAGGAATCCTAGCTTTGCGCTTTGGCCGAGGCTTTGGCCGGCTAGGTGCTGGAGGAACATGAGTTTCAGTATTCTCAGTTCGCGGTTCCCCGTCTAAAACATCGGCAGCCTCATCCACGTCGTTATCACGAAAATTTAGATCGACAATCGCCCCGAAGAGTGGGGTGTCCTCAGCTTGAGCCTCCCCTGGCTTGTTGGAGTGTATCGTGAGACACGTATTAAACAACTTGGGCCCACCGATCTGATTTACTCTGTCAATAGCATTCTGAGGAAGCGCAGGAAGGAAGTGCCTGAGAATAATCATAATAAAACGCGAATACACCATAAGTTCCTGTGGTTTGATCAGATCATTTTGTATCGTTTGAAAAACATACTCCGCCACCGGGTATGGTCTATTCAGAACCAAGCTTAGCATCATGGAGAGAAGCTTGTTGTCGATCTTATCGTGAGAGGTTTTAGAATGTTTGAACACCGTGAAGAACACATGTACCAGATACCGCCATGGACCGAAGAATTTGCCCTTAGCAAAGGACGTAGTAGTGGTGAAGACAGGCCCGACATAGCCCAGTAATGGCAATTTGCGGGCTAGAAATCTTGGTCCGAAAGAAGACGGTGCGTGTTCTCTGGAACCACTTCCAAGGTGAAATATCTGACGAAGAGTTGTGCTACTGAAGATTATTTCACGACCATTGACCATCGTGCGCAAACCATCTTTGATTTTATTTGAGTCCGGAGGTGTGAGATCAATGTGTGTAAGATTTCGTAGAAAACTCAGCGACCAACAGAACATTGATGGGTAGATCTTCGCTCAGGATATAGGACATCCTAGAATGTTGAAGAAATAAGATCGTTTCCCGAAAGCGAAGTGATGAAGCCTCGTTAAGTGCACTAACAGCCTGATTATGCCTCTTGTCAAAGACTTTTGCCATATGTAAAATCTGCGAAAACGAACACGTTAGATTTCATAGGCACGAACATGTATGCCCAACATTAAAGTGGACGAGCATGCATGTTCGTGTAATAATAAGTTCATGTGAGACAAAATATGAAGACGAACAAGTTGTTCGTCTAAGATAATAAAAACATGTTCGTCTGAAACACAAGCATGGGGACGAACAAGGTCTTCGTCAGAGACTCAAGCATGAGGACGAACAAGGTCTTCGTCAGAGACTCAAGCATGAGGACGAACAAGTTCTTCGTCAGAGACTCAAGCATGGGGACGAACAAGTTCTTCGTCAGAGACTTATGCATGAGGACGAACAAGTTGTTCGTCCAACATGGCGAAGAAGATGTTCGTCTAAAAGCACGAATATGTGGACGAACAAGTTATTCGTCTAAGACACAGCAAGGGTGTTGGCCTAACACATGAAATTTTTTCTAAGGCATTGATTCTAATTCTGGGCACCTATGAAGGCGAAGATGATCATGTGAACAACTCAAGTAATAACATCACGAAGAAGATCACGAAGCAAACTATAGCAAATTATGGACGAACACAACATGAATACGAACAAGTTTAGCAAGAAGCATTAAGGGTTATTCCCAGATTTATCAATAATGAAGAAGTTGAAACCCAGATTAACACATAAGCACGAACATAAGAAGCAAAATATGGCAGATTCAGACGAGCAAGTATGAAGATCGACGAACAAAAGAAGAACTTACATAAGGGAATAGTCAACCGTATGAAGAACTTCGTGAGTGAAAAAGTGAGAATTCCTAGCTCCGAGAAGGTGTAATAGTTGAAAAGTGAAAAGTGAAAAAGTGATTTCACTTTTGGGTATTTATATAGGCCAAGAGTGGGCCTATGGGCATGGTATTTGGGCCTGATGGACTTAAGAGTGTTTAACCAACGTTTTCAAAGACAAAGTAAATTACAGAAATAAAGTAAAAACAAAAGAACTTAAAAAAAAGCAAAAATAACGTTAACTAAGCGAACAATTGTAGTATACATTTAGGAAACATAATTCGATCAGATTGCTTATCGGGGTTCCAAAGATAATTTAATTTAAATCCATGTTTGTGTAGTTGTCCAATTTAACCGTTCAGCCTCACACCAAAAAGTTGTGTTTTAACTACAAGTAAACTATCTTAGATTTAGGCGTAAAGCACTCATAAGCTAATAACCATTCGACAAAGGTGAGAGATACGCAAGGTATTTGTGAATCCTTCCATGGTACAAAGTGGTATGGAATGGTTACCAGCCTTGACAAGGGCAACATATGAGTCCAACATTTAAGATAACTTGTATCAAATTTATTTAAAACAGTTTAACGCATTGGTTTAAATGTGTAAGTCTATGACTGAGCTTCTAGGAAGCCTTTTTAAGATATTAGAATTCTGCGACTTTCTATGGAACTCTTTAACGAGCTTTCTACCAACCGATCCCAGACCCGTTAAGACCTTAGGTGGCTAGGTTATCAAGGCACCCCGTGTGTGTACTGACTCAAGTTCCAAAGGCCGCTTATGTGAATTCAAACACTTAATAACACACCAAGAAAATATTTTAAATTTGATAAAAGTGTCTCCCATCTGTTGAGGTATCACATGACTTCGTAGCAAGAATCCATTCTCAACCTTTATTGCAATCAACAAACTTAAGTCGTTGAATGGTTGGAAACTATAGAGCTCTAAGACAACAAACCACACAACTGAATTCAATAATGAGACGAAGGGCCACAAGACACTGGAATTTAAGCTAAAATACTATGAAAATTATACTTGTGCATGTAATTTAACAAAAACCCGATCTAAGACTAAGAGTCAGAAACAAGAGTTATCTTCATCTCGAATTTGAATTTCTAACTAAGTTACACTAACTTTTATACTAATTTAGCAAAAACCCGATGTAATTTTATTTATTTATTTTTTTTTTAAAAAAAAAAAAAAAAAAAAAAAAAAAAAAAAAGTTGGTTAATGTATGTTGCGAAGTCCAATACGTTGAATGAGAGATTCAAAACGAGATTTGTCGAAAGCTTTAGTGAAGAGGTCGGCCATGTTGTTTTCGGAAGAGACACGAATAATATCTATAAGTTTCTTTTCATAATAGTCTCTAATTAAATGGTGCTTAAAATCGATGTGACGGGTTTTGCTATGTTTAACAGGATTTTTAATAACAGAAACGGCAGCCTCGTTATCTATATTAATAGGAGTAGAGGTATAGGATAAACCGTAATCCAACATCTGTTGTTGAATCCAGAGAACCTGTGAGACACAGCTACCCGCAACGATATATTCGGCTTCGCATGATGAGACGGAAACAGTTGTCTGTTTCTTGCATTGCCAAGACACGAGGCGTCCTCCCAAAAATTGACAACCACCGGAGGTTGACTTTCGATCGATATTACATCCACCCAAATCCGAGTCGGTGAATGCTTCGAGAAAGAGGTCGCTTCCTTTGGGATACCAGAGACCCAGCCGCGGTCGGCCTTTAAGGTAGCGAAGAATCCTCTTTACAGCAGAGTGATGAGACATCTTAGGGCAAGCTTGAAACCTGGCACATAAACATACAGCAAACATTATGTCAGGACGAGATGCAGTAAGATACATTAATGAGCCTATAATGCCGCGATAAACAGTGGGATCCACATCAGGATCATTTTGTGCGTTAGATTCCAGATTGTGTTGCTGGGGAATGGGAGTAGCAATGGACTTGGCGTCGGTCATGTTGGACTTCTTTAGCATTTCAGTGACATAGTTTGATTGATGAACAAACATCCCGTCAGGTAGTTGCTCGACCTGTAATCCTAGAAATAGCTTGAGTTCACCCATAGCGCTCATCTCGAATTTGTCTTTCATTAGCTTTTCAAAGTCCTTACACATTTGATTATCGGTGGAACCGAAGATAATGTCATCCACGTAGACTTGAACTAATAGTTTAGCCTTGGGCAAATCTTTGATGAACAAGGTGCTATCGATACGACCTCTCTTGAAACATGATTCTAAGAGAAAAGTTGATAATGTTCCATACCACAGACGAGGGACTTGATGAAGACCGTATAGAGCTTTGTTGAGCTTGTAAACCCTATCAGGGTGTTGTGGGTCTTCGAAGCCAGGGGGTTGCTGAACATAGACGGTGTCATCGATTTTACCATAGAGGAAAGCACTTTTAACATCAAGTTGGTAAATGGTAAGTCCCATATGAGAGGCATAGGCTAAGAAGAGACGAACAGCCTCGAGGCGAGCGACTGGGGCAAAGACATCCTGAAAATCTAATCCTTCTTCCTGATAAAAACCTTGTACCTCTAATCGAGCTTTGTTCCGAGTAATAATTCCACGGTCATCCCGTTTGCATCGGAAAACCCATTTAGTACCTATAGCATAGGCGTCGTCGGGCAGGATCACAAGTACCCAGACTCCTAGTTTCTCAAACTGAGCTAATTCTTCTTGACAAGCGTGGACCCAATTGGCGTCCTTAAGGGCCATATGAATGTTGGCAGGGACGTCTTGAGAGACGAAGAAAAGATAGCGACAGTTTTTGAAATCCTCGGAAGTCGTGACAAAGGCGTACATGCCCTGTAAATCGTCCAGTTGTGATCGAGTTTGAACGGGTGCGTTGAGATCGCCAATGATGTTTTCGAAGGAGTGATCCTTGTGAATTCGAGACACAACGTGCGGTGCTGCCGCATCGTCTTGAGCGGTTGCAGTATGTGGTTCTGCCACATGGTCTTGATCATCGGTTGGTTCCTCGTCGACGAGTGGTTCTGCCACAACGTCTTGATCCTCTGCTTGACCATCGGCGGCAGCAGGTGCAGTAACAATTTCTTGAATGACATGAGTACGAGGAAATACGGAGTCTTCATCATCAGAAGAGAAACTCGGGTTCTCTGGTCCTGTATGAGTCACACTAGGAGAAAGGTTAAAAGATTTAAATAATGCATCATAGTCGAAAGCTATAGCTGGACCATTTTGTTTTTCAAACGTGTAGCTAGTTATTTCCAAGTTAAAAACAATTTCCACAGTTCGTGAAGGAACTCTTTTGTTAGCGCAGCCCTCCACATATCCAAGAAAGTATCCCTGGACAGCTTTGGGTGCGAACTTGGTGGTGTAATTCGTTTTTAAAACAGTACAGGGAGCCCCAAAGGGTTCCAGACCAGCAAGATTTGGCTTACGACTATTAAGCAGTTCATAATTTGTTTTATCAAACCGTTTCACCGTTAACACTCGATTGAGGACGTAACAAGCTGTATTCACGGCCTCCCCCCAAAATGTGACAGGGAGAAGTGAATCAGCTAGCATAGTGCGTGCAGCCTCTATCAAGGTTATGTTTTTCCGTTCAACGACTCCATTTTGTTGTGGTTCATATGGCGCGCTGTGTTGTTGAACTATCCCATTTGTTAGACAGTAGAAGGTCATCTTGGAATTTTTGAATTCTGTCCCGTTATCGCTGCGTAGGTGCTTGACGTTTGCTTTGTATACGTTTTTGATCATATCAAAAAAATTGATTAGCGTGCCAGCAGTTTTACTCTTAGTAACTAGAAAGTAAACCCAAGAGTAGCGAGTGTAATCGTCGGTGATCACTAGACAGTAATATTTTCCTCCGAAGCTTCTTTGTGCAATAGGACCGAAAAGATCAGTGTGCATTAGCTCGAATGGTGTCTCGATTGTGTTGATGGCCTTGGACTTGTGATGTTGCTTGTGTTGCTTTCCGAGTTTGCATGGAATGCATTTATCTTCATACTAAAAACGTTTGAGTGGAACGCCATTGACTAGCCCTTTCTTTGTGATCTCATTCATTTTCCGAAAGTGTAAGTGTGCCATCTTTCTGTGCCAAATCATGGCCTCTTCACTAGTTGATTTTGACAATAGACATGTTGAGTCGATGGTGAGTTCAGTGTTGTTCATATCCATAATGTACGTGTTTTTCTTTCTTGGGGCACGCATTAATATTAGATCCTCTGGGATATCAATTTCTGATTTGAGGATTAAAACTTCCTTCTTAGTAAAGTGCACGGGATTATCGTTGTCGCATATTTGAGAGACACTCAACAGATTGTGCTCTAGCTGCTTAACGTAGAACACGTCCTTCAGTGTTATTTTACCATTTGTAACTGATCCAATTCCAGTTATTTCTCCACCTTTATCGCCTGCAAAATTTACGCGTC
Organism: Senecio squalidus; assembly: GCA_910822075.1. NCBI lineage: Eukaryota > Viridiplantae > Streptophyta > Magnoliopsida > Asterales > Asteraceae > Senecio > Senecio squalidus. Next base: position 28,732,928 of record CAJVGC010000060.1, on the reverse strand, counting down.
CTTTCTTTCCTGATTCGAAATTATTGAGCAGCGCTCTTTCTCCTGTCATGTGCCGGGAACAGCCACTGTCAGCATACCAGTTGTTGACGAGTCGGTGACTCGGTTCCTGCACAGTAAATTTAATTATTAGTTCTCATGGGGAACCCAGGCCATAACGGACATGGATTGACCATTCTCAGTCACATATGTGACTCTTTTGTAAACTCCCTTATGTTGGTAAGAAATCGAAGATGCGTGACGTGTAGAGTAGTGACTGTTGGGGTTGTAAGGAACTCTATGACTCATCTGTGGGGAATTGTAGCGGGAATGAGTGTAATGACGTGGTTCATAATGAGGACGTGGAGGAGAGTGGTGATAATTGTTTTGATGGTATCGTGGAGGGCTTTGAAATCGTTGGTCATAATTGGGTTGACGAAAGGATGGAACGAATGGTTGTTGAGGCCGTTGATGAGATCTTTGGTTGAAGTTTCCCGTACCCGGTTTAGTGTTCCCAAAAATTTTTGAATATGTATCAGGACGTTCATGTTGAGGATTTCGAAGAATATGAACGGGTTTGGTGGGAGTGAACTTAGATTTCGGTGGGTGCGTGACTTTCACTTGAGGTTCCTTTCGTTTACTAGTACATACCGAGGCCACATGCCCCCTTTCACGACATTTGAAGCAGTTTAACGATTCCATTTTGTTCTGTGGAGATGGTTCGGAGTCGGAAGATATATCTTTTGATGAACTTTGAGAAGGAAATCTTTGCGGGTTGCTTTTCTTGAGATGGTGCAGAGTCCTGGCTTTTGCTATTTGATGATTCACATTCGTCATTCATTGGAGGTTGGGTTCTAAAGAAACTAAAGTCATTATTGTAAGGAGGTGGAGTTTCATTATAGCCTAAACCTGTGGGTGTACCAGAAGTACGTTGACGACTTATGATGGAGTTCAATGTGCTAGAGGAGGTGCGGAACTGTTCCATCTTCCTTTCCTGTTCAGTTAATTTTACTTTACACTCATTTAACTCTTAAACTTTTGTGGCAAAACTTTTCTTCTCATTTTCCAGACTTTCATATAGCATGTCGATTTTTTGTGTTAAAATGCCTACATCTGATAAAAGTTGCAGTCTTGTTTTCTCGTTTTGTTTAAATTTTCGTACATAGTCATCTTTTAAGAACATTTGTATGGACACTTCTTTTTCAAGCTTAGTTTTCTGTGTTTCCAAAATGGAGACCGACTTTGTTAAATTTTCATGTTCAAGAGTTAAGACAGTAAAAGATTTACACAGGTCCTTCACAGATTGAAGGTCAAGAAGTACCTTAGATTTTTCGGTTTGAAGACCAGCCATTTTTGCAATAAAATTGTCGTTGGGCACATCCACTGTACAGTTGCATAGTGTTTTCTCGTCTTTAGTGTCTCCAACGTCCAGATTGTCTTCATTAGAACTTGTGTCATTATCAGAACTTGAACTGGTGTCATTATCAGAACTTGAATCACTTGTTTCACTGTGAATCTCTTCAACGGAAGCCATGAGTGCTTGATTAGTACAGATTGTCCAATCGTATTTGTGATCATCGTGTTGAACGATCATTGCCTGTGAAGCTAAACTACGTTGTGTTTGAGAAGCCTGTGCAGAACCAATTTTGTCTTGATTTGAATTACGTTCAACTTTAGGCTGTTGACATTCTCTTGCGAAATGACCGTGTCCTTGACAGTTGTAGCACCGTACCTTTGATTTATCGAAACCTGATTTTCCTGTTCTTAGACTACGTCCTGTTCTTGCCATGAACTTCTTTATTCTGTTGGTAATCATAGCGGTTTGCCATTGTAAGTCCATTTCTTCAAGATTATCCTGATCAACTTGACTAAAATCTTCATCCCATAGCCCTGGATCGGCAATTTTTCCTTGAACTTGATTGCCATAAGCAGTCAAAAAGCAAGATAAGATTTCGAGACTTTCCTCTGCAGATTTAACACTCATTGGCATCTTCTGATGCGTGGCAGGAACATTGGGTGTTGCAGTAGTAGGTCGGGTGCCTGAATGTGTGTCAGAAGTTGGCTGATCCTTATCAGAGAAGAAAGCAGTTGCGTTTTCAAAAGAATTCGATCCTGAGGTTTGTCCATAGGGTGTTTGATCTGCAATCATGGTTGTAGTGAAACGTGTCAACTCATAACCTCTGAATCGTTCTAGCAATGTTTCCAACTTTAAGGGTTCGTCGGTGTTTTTATCAATTTCATCTTTTATGAGGTTTACGTAAACCTCCCAACGCTTAGGCAAAGCGTCCAAAAAGCGCTCAACTTTTTCGCTTTCTACATCAATTTTATATCTGGTGAGTTCTGCGATGAGATTGAAGTATCTGGTAACAGTGTCTTCAAAAGGTTCATTGACACCTGATCTGAATGTATCGAATTGTCGTTTAAGAAGGTTCGCTCGGCTCTTTCTCTGAGCAGGGGTTCCATCAAATTGTTTTTCAATAGCTTTCCATAGATCATGTGAAGTTTTCTTATCCAGATTCTTGTAAAGATGTTGCATTTCGGCTGGCAAAGCCATCTTTAGACTTGCAATTGCTCTGTTTTCAGAATCATATTCTCGTCGATATTCAGGTGACATTTTATTGACGGGAATTTTGGTAGTTACATTTTCTACTGTAAGACGCGGATGTTCATATACTTCTTGAATGCATACCCACATTTGTACATCATTGTAACGACATAATTGTTCAAATAGTTCAGCCCATTCGAAATATTGTGATGAGTTAAGTAACTTGGGAGGTATATTAACAGATTGTTTAGAATCCATTACAGATATGATGTTCAGCGAAGATGGGTCACGAAGAAGTTGTTCAACGAAGATGTGTCACGAAGCTGTTGTTCGACGAAGATGGGTCACGAATATGTTGTTCGGCGAAGATGGGTCACGTAGATGTTGTTCGGCGAAGATGGGTGATAGTCACGAAGTTTAGTTCGGCGAAGATGGGTGTCAGTCACGAAGATGGTGTTCGCAGGCTTAAAAGATCCACTAACGAAGATGTTACCAAAGAAGATGTTCCCCAAAGATGTATCCACAAAGATGCCCACGAAGAAGTATCCACGAAGACGCTCCACGAAGATGTATCCACGAAGATGCCCACGAAGAAGTATCCACGAAGACGCCTCACGAAGAAGTATCCACGAAGAAGTATCCACGAAGATGCTCACGAAGAAGTATCCACGAAGATGCCCCACGAAGATGTATCCACGAAGATGCCCCACGAAGATATATCCACGAAAAAGTCTTCACGAAGACGTATCCTCAAAGATGTATCCACGAAGATGTATCCACAAATCAAATCCACGAAACAAGTCCACAAATTAAATCCACGAACCAAGTCCACGAATTAAATCCACGAATCAAGTCCAGAAATTAAATCCACGAATCAAGTCCACGAAGATGTCTCCACGAACAAGCAGAAAACCCTAATTTGTAAACACCGCCGCTGAAGAAGTACTAAGAACCCTAATTCTTATAAACAGCCGCTGAAGAAGTACTAAGAACCCTAGTTTCCAGAATCGATTAAAACCTGAATTTAACCCTGAACCAAATCTCGATATAGAGCAAACAATGCGTTTGCTCTGATACCAATTGTAGGTCCCAGTGGTCCGATCTACAGGATTAAACTATACTAACTACGAGGCGGAATCTCGTAATCAATAAACGCACAGGTGATAAACGAAAGCAATAAACACAAAACCTTAATTACCGAATTCTCAATGCTTTGATTAACACAAACGCTGTTACAATCCAAAAGCATAAACACGAATTCTCTCTCAAAACCAACAACCCTAAACTGATCTGAACACATCTATTTATAGAGTAACGTGTCCAGCCAGTTTGGGCTTGGGCTCTATTGGGCCTCACGGACATGTAAGTCCGTGAGCAGCCCACTAAGCTATATCTATACAGGCTAATACAATACTACGTAACCAAAACATAATAGAACATCCAGTCATTGCATTTCTTGCACCAACAGTTGCAAGGACCCACGACCTTGCATGTTCGTCAACTATGACGAACATACATGTTCGTTGAAAAATGATATGTTTTTGAAGAGTGTAGCTGCCCATGAACTTGCATGTTTGTCAAAGATGACGAACATACATGTTCGTAGAAAAATGCTTTTTGCATGTTCGTCAAAGATGACGAACATACATGTTCGTTGAAAAATCTTTAATTGTTGTGAAATCTTTAAGTGTTGACGAACTTGTATGTTTGTCAAGGTGACGAACATACATGTTCATTGAAAGTGTTTTAATTTCCCACGAACTTGCATGTTCATCTGATGTGACGAACATACATGTTCGTTGAAGGAGTGATTTGTCCATGGACATGAAAACTATCAATAAAGTCACGAACATACAGAGTCACGAACTTGCCCACGAACTTGCATGTTCGTGGGAACATTAATAAATTTCACTAAGGCAAAAGAAACATGTATAAAGAAACGTGGCCGCTACGTCACATGAACATGATCACGAACATAATAAAAATCATAATCAAATCAAAACATTAGATAATCATGACGAACATGGAACGAAAGTTTGGCATAATCATATGAACCATTTGAAGATTAACATAAAAGTTATGATCATTTGGGCAAATCTGGGCAACCTTAGGGTTTCCTAACGAACAATATGAATACTAACAACAATTTAATCAAGAAACGAATCATAATTGATGAAAGTTGGGAAAAACAAGAGGAAAAAATCGTTGAACATTTAAAGAACATGACGAACTTACTAGAGGATTGATCGAAAGTTGACTGGAATTACAATTTCGTGGAGAGAAAAAATCTTTGAAAAAACCCTTTGCTTCGAAAAGTGAAAAGTGAAAAGTGAAAAATAACTTGAACTTTTCAATATTTATAGGCTTTAAGATGAGTTAATTACATGGTTCGTCCCCATGGTTTGCACCATTTTCACCCGTCATCCCTATAACTTTTTTATTACACCACTGGTACCTAAGTTTGAAATTTGTTGCCTCCAGAGTCCCTAAAAGGGACGTGACGTTAAAAGGTCCGTTAACTGACCTCACGTGTGTCACACGTGATGGGTAATTTTGTCAATTCAACTTTATCTCTCCCAATTGATTACTAAATCCCTCCAAAATCAGTCACACTTCCCTATACCCAACCCTCCCCTGCGAAACCAAAATCAAACCCCCAAAATCACAACCCTAAAACACAGAATCACAAAAAACCCTAAAATTTGCCATGGTTGTATGTTCTTGTGGAAGAGAAGCAGTGATACGAACATCGTGGACTGTTGTAAATCCAGGTCGTCGTTTTTATGGATGTTCCCAGCAGGTAACAACATGCCCGTTCATTGGTTGGGTTGATCCTCCCATGTGTCGTCGTGTTGTGCAGATAATTCTTGGTTTGTTGAGGTCAAAGAACAGACTTGAAGCTTCCGTGGTTGAATTGCAAGCTCAAAACAAAAGACTGAAGATGTATTTGTTGATTTCTTGGTCAATTTTTCTTGTGATTTTCTTTTGTATCTTTTAATTTTATTCAACCTTGTTGTACTTCTGGATTTTGGTATTTAATGAAAAATCTCATTTTGTTGAAAATTTACTGTGTTTGGTAGTTAAGAAAATTTTATGTAACTGCATTGGTAGGTTGAAAATTGATTGTGGTTTTGTTGGTTGAGAAGTAATGGCAACCATTTACTATGTCTATATTGTTTGAGAAGTTATTGCAACCACTTACCAAGACAGTCAATTACCAAAACAGAGTTAATTACCAAATTTCAATAGACCAATTACCAATACACCAAAACAGTCAATTACCATTTACCAAAACAGTCAATTACCAATACACCAATTCAATACACCAATTACCAATACACCAAAACAGTCAATTACCATTTACCAAAACAAAGCAACCATTTCAATACAACATTAACCAAAAGAAACATTAAAAGGAATTGAATACACCAATTTCAATACACCAATTACCATAACAGTCAAATACCAAAACAAATCAACCATTTACAATACACTTACCGTTAACCATTTCAATACACCATTAACCAAAAGCAACCTTAAACATTTGACATACCGCAACATTAAACCATTAACTAAAAGCAACATTAAACATTGTTTCATACCTAAGACAACAGAGTTAATTACCATACACCAGCCATTAAACAAAAGCAAAGATTGATTGTACTAAAGTTTTCAATCTAAAACAACATTAACTGATCTAAAACAACATTAAACACTTGAATCTCCCCTGAGAGTAGCAGTCACTTTCCTCTTCTTCCTTGCAGGTGCCTTTCCCTTTCCACTTTTTGCTCCACTTGAACTAGCTCCATTTCTCTTACCTACAACCTCCTTCCCTTTCCTTTTTTTACCTCCAGTTTTCTCAACCTGTCCCTTACAAGTCCTTTGATTGTGACCCAATTTTTTACCTTTATCACACCTAACAGATCTCCCTGCCCCTTATAGGTTACTCCCTTTACCCATGGATGCCTTCTCATCAGCTGTCTTTCTTCTATTCTTTTTTGGCCTACCCACAGGTGTATGATGTTTAGGTGGAACAATTGTTGTTGGAATCTGGGTTTTTTGGCCACATTATGCACCCATTAATTGGTTGAACCTTAAAAGCATACATCTGTCTCCATGTGTCAAGCCTGTGCACTGGATGAACCCAACTTTCAATTGATTCAACCCTATCACCACCTAATGTCATCTTCCAGTTAGTAGCAACAACATGTACACAAGGGATACCTTTAAGCTGCCATTTCCTACAACTACAAATCTTTAACTCTATATCAACTACACACTGATCACCCCATGGTTCACTAACCTCAAACTTCTTATCACCATTCCATACAGCTTTGTAAGCTGTAGCTTTTTCCTTCATTATATCTAATATCTTAGTGGCATTAGGTGTTAATGGTCCACTGCAATTTTTCATCAACTCTTGAACAGTCACAATCCTTCTCATTAAGTATTCCCTATTATACTCTAGGGAAGTGATTATAGGTTTATCCCTCCCATCTACTAATTTCCTATTGAAAACCTCACACATGTTGTTTAACAAAACATCTGAATGAGCTCTATCTGTAATTCATATAAGTGCCTATATTAGAATTAATAAACTAACAATTGGTAATTAAAGTTAAAGAAACTTACCTGTCATATAAGCTCTTGACCAACCATTTGGTGGAATCTTTGATAACCATCCATAAGCATCTTCACTTAACTGTCTCATCCCCTCCATTGCAACTTCAAAATGAGGTATTGTTGATGCACTTGCACACTTCCACAACTGCTCCTTGTATGCAACTCCACCCCATTTCTTTTTCATATTTGAGTGAATGTGTCTTACACAATATATGTGCTCAGCACAAGGAAAGACATCATTCAAGGATGGTAATAGTCCCTGCAAAAACAAAGTGAAATTAGACTATCAAAAAGGTGAGATTAATGAATCAAAGTGAAATTAATGAATCAAAGTGAAATTACCTTTTGTCTATCAGTAATGAAAGTGAAATTAGAGTTTCTTCCCATATTTAGATCATCACCAAGATTTTCCAAGAACCATGTCCATGAGTCTTTAGTTTCTGCTTCTACAATAGCATAAGCCAATGGATAAATCCCATTATTTCCATCCAAACCAACTGCTGTAAGGATCTGTCCTGGATAGGGACCTTTCATGAATGCACCATCTAGCCCCAATAAATCTCTCCCACCAGCTCTAAACCCCTCTTTTAAAGCTCCTAAACATACATATATCCTCTTGAAAACCCTTGTTGCATCATCCACATCTTCCCCAAAATTAACATCCAAATTGACTGTTGTGCCTGGATTGCAAGATTTCAGCACCAGTACATAATCCCTGAGCATAGCATATTGCTTGACATAGTCCCCTCTTAGCATATTGAATGCCTTTGTCTTAGCCCTGAAAGTTTTCATCTTTGAAATTTGCAACTCATATTTCCTTTGCAACTGAGTTTGAACAGCAATAATTGGGATCTTGGGGTTGGTTGGAAGTTGTTCCATGACTGAGTATGACAAAAATTCTGCTATGCATGCTCTAATATTTCTTGACTGGATGCACTTGTGTTCACTCACATGATTTTTCACTCTCCATGTCTCTAAACCATGGAGCTTGGAAACATGCAAGGTCCAGGGACATTCATTGGCTGCTAACTCCTTAGGGTTTCCTCTACCATAATGTTTTTTGGATTTATCCTTAGATTCCTTGACAGTACTTTTAGTCCACTTGCTTCGACTATTCCCACTACTACAAGATTCCCTCACAGATGGCCCACTTGCATCAGTCCCACTTGGCGCAGTCCCACTTAGCCCAATACCACTTGGGTCACTTGCTTCAGTTGGCCCAGTTGAAAAACTTGACACTTTACCCCCACAAACTGCCCTCACTCTAGCCTTATCATTTTTTACATATTTCAATTCTCTTCTTGTTTCAATGGAATGCAGTCATATTCTTTTCTTAACATCTGCTGTTGTTGCAAAATCTTGTCCAACATAAAAACTGTACTTGTACAAAGTATTCTCACTTTCTCTTTGTTTCCTTAAATCTCTCAACATTCTTTTCCTTACCCTCTCAGGGTCATCATCATCAGTCTCAGATCCACTATCAAAAGCATCATTGTCTATGACACCTATATTAACATCACCAACATTTGGTTCCACAAAGGCCCCTATCTCTTTCTGCACTTCTGGCTGAACATTGAGGCGAAAATCTGTCATATCCACTTCAACTTCTTCAACTACATTGTTTTCATCTAAATTACATCATCTACATTGACCACTATTTCATTTACAACGGGTCCCTCCTTGATATTCACATCATTTTCAACTACACTAGCTTGTGTTTCATTTAGTGGTGGAGCCTCATTGATATTCACATCAAAGTCTACTTGAAAGTCTGTCCCATAGTCCCAATTAAACACATTTTCATCAACATTACCAATTAATTCATGTTCTTCAACATTCACCTCTGTTGTATGTTCTTCAACATTACACTCTGTTTGATTACCATCAATACCCTCTGTTTCATTAACATGTGTTTCTGTCCATTCTAATAACCTCATTCCACTGCCTACATCTATAGATTGTTTTACAACCTCTGAAACATCCTCAATTACAACCTTAGATGATGATGGTGAGGTAAAGTAAGTGTCTAATTTAGTCACCCTATGTTCAGTATACAGACTAATCGTAAGACTAAACCCACAAATTTGCCTAACAAATGGACATCTTGATCATTACCTAAAGCCCTAAGGCCAAAATCTAAATCCTCACCGGGTATGAGGAAATGGTAATATATTGGGTTCCCATCATAAGCACCACAATTTTGTACCAAAGTATCTAGCTCATGGACAGAGAATTCATCGAAATCAACAGTAAATTCTGGAGTTTGGAATCCACCAACTTACCTCCTTCCAGGGTAGCTCGTAAATTTCCCACCATAGTGAACCTTCATTTTAAATATAGAACTCGGAGCAACAACATCCGGCACTGAAAAAAAAAAAAATTAAATACGAAATTTAAAATTGTAAATGCAAAATAGAGTAAAATTCGTACCATTTTTTTTACGATTCGACATTGTAAAAACGATTACGAAATATTAGGGTTGTGATTTGGGGGGAGAGATTTTTTTTCGAAGTAAGAGGGATGAGTGTGTGTCTGGGGAAGTGTGTGGGTGTTTTTGACAGTGATTTTGGAGGGATTTAGTAATCAATTGGGAGAGATAAAGTTGAATTGACGAAATTACCCATCACGTGTGACACACGTGAGGTCACTTAACGGACCTTTTAACGTCACGTCCATTTTAGGGACTCTGGAGGCAACAAATTTCAAACTTAGGTACCAGTGTTGTAATAAAAACGTTATAGGGATGACGGGTGAAAATGGTACAAACCATAGGGACGAACCATGTGATTAACTCCTTTAAGATTACGGGCCATCGTAAATGGGTCGTATGATGGGATTAAGAAACCATGGATAATGGGCTAAAAATAACTTGTAGAAATAACCAACTCTTGAAACTTAAAATTAACGAAATTAACTAAACGGAATAAAAGAAAATAAAAGAATAAAATAATGAACGAAAAGTATATGTAACGGTAGTATAAAGAATGAGAGTTTGTGATTCGATCAGATTGCTTCTCGCATCGTTCAAATGTACAAATTAAAGAGAACTAAATAAATTTAAGTTTAAACCCATGTTTGTGTGTTTGTCCAATTTAACCATTCAGTCTTAAAATCATAAAGTAGTGTTTTAATTGCAAGTAAGCAGTTTTAAATTTAAGCTGAAAAGCACCCGTTATTTGCATACATTCGTCAAAGATCCGAAAGTACTCAAGGTGTTTGTGAAGTGTTTTAAATTACGAGTGGTATGGAATGGTTACCAACCTAGACAAGGGAAGCATATGAAACTGGCGAAGGGATAGCTCGTATAAAACATTTTTGAATAACGGTTTGGTTTGTTTTGTGCAAGTCAACGACTAACCTCTTTGAGGTTTTATAAAGTTAAAGAATTATGCGACTTTCTATGAAATACTATAACAATCTTTCTACCAACCGATCCCAAACCAATTAAGGCCTTAGGTGGTTAGGTGAACAAGGGCACCCCAAAGGAATACTGACTCAGATTTCAAAGGCCGGTTATGTGAATTCAAAAACGTATTAGCACACCAAAAACATTTAATCTAATAAGATTGTTTCCCATCTGTTAGCGCAACATATGACTCTTAATAAAAATATGATCTCAACCTTTATTGTAACAAACAAAGCTAAGTCGTTTAATGTAAGAAAGAAAGGCTTAAAAACATGCAAACCACACTACTGAGAAGAATTAGAGGACGAAGGGACACAAGACACTGGAATTTAAACATAACACATTTAGAGATTATTAATTTGCCTTAAATTGTTAAAGTTCGAAAATCCGATTTCAGACATAGAGTCGTAAGAAAAAGTTTTCATCATCTCGAATCTATGGTCTCGTCGCGTTTTTTTTTTGTTTTTTTTTATTTATAAAAAAACGATAATATACACACTTAAAAACTAACTGGAAATTAAAAGAAGAGTTGGTTATTCTAAGTTCCGTAGCCCAATACGGTGAACAAGAAATTCAAAGCGTGATTTGTCAATAGATTTGGTGAAAAGATCGGCCAAATTATTTTCGAAAGAGACTCTAACTATGTCAATTAATTTCTTTTCAGCGTAGTCACGAATAAAATGGTTCTTGAAGTCTATGTGTCTGGTTTTACAGTGTTTAACTGGATTTTTAATTACAGATACAGCAGCCTCATTATCTATATTAATAGGAGTAGAGGTGAGAGATAGACCGTAATCCAGCATCTGTTGTTGAATCCAAAGAACCTGTGACACACAACTACCTGCAGCGATGTATTCTTCTTCACACGAGGATACATAAACAGTCGCCTGTTTCTTGCATTGCCAGGACACGAGACGTCCTACCAGAAATTGGCAACCACCGGAGGTTGATTTGCGGTTGATATTGAAACCTCCCAAGTCTGAGTCGGTGAAAGCTTCGAGAAAGAGATCGCTTCCTTTGGGATACCATAGTCCCAACCTCGGTCGGCCTTTTAAGTAGCGAAGGATCCTCTTGACTGCAGCATGATGAGTCGTTTTTGGACAAGCTTGAAACCTAGCACATAAACAAACAGCAAACATTATATCCAGTCGAGATGTAGTAAGATACATAAGAGAGCCTATCATGCCACGATAGACTGTTGGATCCACGTCAAGATCATTTTGAGCATTCGGTTCCAGATCATGTTGCTATTGAATGGGAGTAGCGATGGGCTTGGAGTCAGTCATATTGAATTTTTCCAGCATCTCAGTAACGTAGTTAGACTGGTGAATAAACATGTCATCGCTCAGTTGCTCAACTTGCAAACCCAAAAAGAGCTTTAGTTCTCCCATTGCGCTCATTTCAAATCTGTCCTTCATGAGTTTTTCAAAATCTTTTCACATTTGATGATTAGATGAGCCGAAGATAATATCGTCCACGTAGACTTGAATTAGGAGTTTAGCCTTGGGCGATTCTTTGATAAAAAGAGTGCTATCGATACGTCCTCTTTTGAAATCGGCTTCTAAGAGGAATGTAGACAATGTTCCGTACCACAGCTGCGGTGCCTGATGAAGACCATTCAAGGCTTTGTTAAGCTTGTAAACCTTGTCAGGGTGCTGTGGATCTTCGAACCCAGGTGGCTGTTGAACGTAGACTGTATCATCGATTTTCCCGTAGAGAAACGCACTCTTAACGTAAGCTGATAGACTGTGAATCGCATATGAGAGGCGTATGCTAGGAAGAGACGAGTTGCCTCAAGTCGAGCGACTAGGGCAAAAATGTCCTGAAAATCCAATCCTTCTTCTTGATAAAAACCTTGTACTACCAGGCGTGATTTATTCCGAGTGATAATTCCACGATCATCTAGTTTGCACCGAAAAACCCATTTGGTGCCTATAGCGTACGCGCCATTAGGTAGTTCCACGAGTATCCATACACAAAGCTTCTCAAACTGTGCTAATTCCTCTTGCATAGCATTCACCCAATTTGCGTCTTTGAGAGCCATATGGATATTGGCAGGAAATTCTTGGAAAAAAAGCAGAAGAAACGACAGTTGTTATAATCCTCTAAATTTGTAGCGGTCGCATACATCCCTTGAAGAACTTCTAGCTGCAATCTAGTTTGGACAATTGCGTTCGGATCTCCAATGATATTCCCGAGCGGATGAATCATGTGGATCCTTGATTCTGGGGGATCATTGATATAGTCTTCATGATCAGAATTGTCATGAGTGGGATGAAATTCCTGGTTTTCAGCTTGTGTATCTTCCACATCTTCTTGTTCATTAACTTGATCATCAGTTTGATCTTCGGCTGGAGCTTCGGGTTCAACAGCTTCATCAACAATTTCTTGAATATACGGTGAGTGAGGAAAGATGTTTTCCTCATCATCAGAAGGGAAGCTTGAGTCTTCTGTTGTTCCTGTTGCACTAGAGGAAAGGTTAAATGAATCAAACAATGAATCATAGTCGAAGAAAATTGATGGACGATTTTGTTTTTCAAAGTTATAACTAGTTATTTCCAAGTTGAAAACGACTTCCACAGTTCGTGCAAGTTTTAGGTAAACACGTTTGTTTGCACAACCTTCAACATATCCAATAAAGTATCCCTGAACTGCCTTATGTTCAAATTTAGTGGTGTAATTGGTTTTCAAAACGGTATATGGAGCCCCGAAAGGTTCCAAACCAGCAAGATTCGGTTTACGACTATTAAGTAATTCATAACTAGTTTTATCAAATTGTTTAACAGATAACACTCGATTTAAGACATAGCAGGTTGTGTTAACAGCCTCCCCCCAAAACATGATTGGGAGATGCGAATCAGCTAGCATTGTACGTGCGGCCTCGATCAATGTTTTGTTCTTCCTTTCGGCAACTCCGTTTTATTGAGGTTCATAAGGTGCGCTGTGTTGTTCAACAATACCATTTGCTAAACAGTAGAAAGTCATGGTGGAGTTTTTGAATTCTGTTCCATTATCACTTCTTAGGCGTTTGACCTTGGCTTTGTAAACATTCTTGATCATGTCGAAGAAGTTAATCAGTGTGCCAGCTGTTTCGCTCTTAGTAGCCAAAAAGTAGACCCAAGAATAACGACTGTAGTCATAGGTGACTACTAAACAATAGTATTTTCCCCCAAAACTTCGTTGTTTAATGGGGCCGAAAAGATCAGTGTGCATTAACTCAAATGGTGTCTCAATAGTGTTAATGGCCTTAGGTTTGTGAGGTTGCTTGTGTTGTTTTCCGAGTTTGCATGGGACGCATTTGTCCTCATACTTGAAGAGCTACAAAGGAACCTCGTTGACCAGCCCTTTCTTGGTTAGCTCATTCATCTTTCGAAAATGTAAGTGAGCCATCTTCCTGTGCCAAATCATTGCTTCCTCACTTGTAGACTTAGACAATAAACATGTTGATTCTCTGGTGATGTCAGTGTTGTTCATATCCAAAACGTAAGTGTTCTTCGTTCGTGGTGCGTGCATCAGTATTAGGTCCTCAGGAATTTCAATTCCTGATTTGAGAATCAATACTTCCTTCTTGGTAAAGTAAACAGGATTGCCGTTGTCGCATATTTGAGACACACTCGCAGATAATGCTCTAATTGTTTGACATAAAAGACATCCTTCAGTGTTATTTTACCATTTGTAACTGATCCAATTCCAGTTATTTCTCCACCTTTACCTCCAGCAAAATTAACTCTTCCTTTCTTTCCTGATTCGAAGTTTCTGAGCAAACTTCGTTCTCCCGTCATGTGCCTAGAACAACCACTGTCAACGTACCAACTGTTGACAAACCGGTGACCCAGTTCCTGCACATGAAACAAGATTGATTAGTTCTCATGAGGAACCCAGACCATGACAGACCTGGATTGACCTTTCTCGTTCACATATGTGATCCTTTTGAGAAAACCGATAGTTTTGTGAAAGTTTGGAGACGAGTTGCGATTGAAATTTGGAGATGAGGTGCGATTAAAGTGATGACTGTTAGAGTTATATGGAACTCTATGACTCATCGGTGGTGACATAGCATTTCGATTTGGGGAACTAAAACGTTGTTGATTGCAATGTTGGAAGTGTCGTGGGGGACTATGGAAGTGTCGGGGGGACTATGGAAACGTTGTTCATAGTGATGTTTGCGAAAAGATGGAACAAAGAGTTGTTGTGGACGTTGATGTGGCCTTTGAAAGGTATTGGAATTGCCCATACCCGGTCTGTTGTACCCATAAGATCCTGTATTAGACTCAGCACTGTTGTTGTGTGGGTTTTTCAGAATGTGAACGGGTTTTGTTGGGACAGTTTTAACTTTCTGTGGGGAAGTGGTCCTAGCTTGTTTTTCTTTAGAACCCTTTCGTTTGTTTGTGCAAATTGAGGCTACGTGTCCACGTTCACGACATTTGAAGCAGTTTAAGTTTTCCATCTTATAGGGTTGATTTGGTTCAGTGTCGGATGATTTATTTGGGTGATTTGATTCAAGGTTAGATGATTTATTGGATTCAATATCTTTGCTTGAGACAAATTTTTTGTGCAATTGGTTTGGTATTGAATCTTGAGTTGTACGTTTTTCAGACTTTGGATTCTGTGATTTCTCGGGATGATTGGATTGAGAGGTGGATGTTTCACATTCGTCATTGTGAAGTGGAAGTTCAGACTAAAAGAAACTGAAGTTATTGTTGAACGGTGGTGGGGTTTCGTTGTAGCCTAAACCAGAAGTGTTACCGCTTGTTCTCTAACGACTTATGATTGAGTTTAAAGTAGTGGATGAAGTGCGAAACTGTTCGATTTTCCTTTCCTGTTCAGATAATTTGATTTCACCATTGTTTAATTCCTGGTCTTTCTCAACATAACACCTTTTTTGTTTTTCAATACTTTCATACAACATGTCGATTTTATGAGTTTGAAGGCCAACATTTGACAAAAGTTCCATTATGTCCTTTTCATTTTGATTAAGTTTCTTTGAAAATCATTTTTTAAGTTAATTTGGGTTGACAAATTAAGCTCGAGGTTTTTATGCTGAGTTTCCAAGGTGAATAATGACTTAGTCAAATTCTCGTTTTGAACAGTTTAGATAGTAAAAGATTTGCATAATTCTTTTACTGACTGAAGATCAAGAAGTACCTTTGTCTTCTTGGTTTGGGGGTCTGCCATTTTTGCAATGAATTTTTCTTTGGTTAGATCCAACGTACAGTTACAAACCTTTTATTCGTTATCAGTATCTTCAAGATCTTGAACATCTTCTTCACTCGAGCTAATCTCACTTTCAGTACTTAACTCACTTACAGTATTGAATTCACTTGCAGTACTACTGGATTCACTGCGGATTTCTTTAATAGAGGCCATAAGTGCTTGATCCTTTTCATCAATGCAGATTTTCCATCCATAGGTGCGATCATCATGTTGAACTATCATGGCTTGAGAAGCTAGACCTCGTTGTGGTTGTTGAGTAGTCGTTCTAGTTCTGTCTTGATTAGGAGTATATTCCACCTTGGGTTGTTGGCATTCTCTGGCGAAGTGGCCCTGTCCTTGACAGTTGTAGCAACAGACTTTCGACTTATCAAAACCTGCTTTACCAGTTCTAGGACTGCATCCTGTCCTTGCCATAAACCTTTTGATTGTGTTAGTAAGCATAGCAGTTTGCCATTGTAAGTCCATTTCTTCTAAGTCATCTTGATCGACTTGAGAAAAATCTTCATCCAATAAACCTGGATCGGTGATTTTACCCTGAATCTGATTACCGTATGCAGCCAGAAAACATGATAGAATTTCTAAACTTTCTTCAGCTGATTTGACGCTCATCGGCATTTTCAGATGAGTAGCATTGGACTCTGGTGCTGCCATATTCATTCCAGTAATGGGAAAAGACGAGGTTTGAGGTGTTGTATGTTCTTTGTCAGAAAGAAAAGCAGTTACGTTTCCTAATGAACTGGATTCCGAAATTTCCCATAAGGTGTGGGATCTGTCGTTGAGTCTATAGTGGAATGTGTTAACTCATATCCTCTGAATCTTTCAATGATCTGTTCCAGAGTTAACGGGTTCGGAGCTCCAACCTCTTCCTTGTCGAGTTCATCCTTTACTAAATTTACATATACCTCCCAACGCTTGGGCAAAGCATCCAAGAATCTCTCTACTTTCTCATTATCAACGACTACACCATGCATGGCGAGTTCTGCAATCAGATGATAGAATCTATTGATGGTATCTTCGAAGGATTCGTTAATTGCAGCTCTGAACATAGAAAATTTTCGCTTAAGGATGTTTCCTTTACTTTTCTTTTGTTTAGCAGTTCCAGCGTACTGCCTTTCGATAGCCTTCCAAAGTGCATGTGATGTTTTATAAGTTTTGAAACCGTGTATCATTTCAACTGGTAAAGCCATATTTAGACTTGCCCAAGCTCTTTTTCTGAGTCATATACTTTTCTAAGATCAGATGTCATAGTTGCAACATGTTGTTTTGTCGTTACACCGTTTACTATCACCGTTGGATGACAATATTCCGTTTCAATGCACAACCACATTTGTAAGTCATTGTATCGACAAAAAGATTCAAATTTATCGACCCAACTATAAAATTGTGAAGAATTAAGTAACTTGGGAGGAGTGTTAGATGATTGTTTTGAATCCATTTGAGTAACAGCGAACTTGAGTGACGAACTTGAGTGACGAACTTGAATGACGAACTTGAATGACGAACTTGAGTGACGAACTTGTTCACGAGGTTGTTCACGAACTTGTTGGGACTTGAATAAAAACTAAAGTAACCTGAACTTAAACCACGAACTTGGTCAACAATCTTAGTCAACGAACTTGAACAAACTTAAGGTCAACGAACTTGTAATATTTGGTCAACGAACATGACTAAGTTTGATCTTTGTTAATCCACTAAGTTAAAATCAGCAACGAAGATGATCCACGAAGATAGTCCACCAAGATGATCCACGAAGATAGTCCACAAAGATGATCCACGAAGATGGTCCACGAAGATAATCCACGAAGTTGATTCACGAAGATAATCCACGAAGATGATGCTTAGCTAAATCTTCAAAGTACACGAACTAGAAACAATCTTCGTCACGAATACTCCACGAACTTAGGATCCTGAAATTCTCGTCGAACTAGAAGGAACCCTAACTTAACACAAACCCAACCGCCAAACCCTATTTTTCCAAAAACTCAGCCGTCAAAAATTAAGAAAGACCCTAATTTTAACAAACAACCACCGGAAACTTAAGAACCCTAAATTGCAAATTGATTAAAACTGAGATTTAATCCTGAACCAATTCTCGATAGAGAGCAAACAATGAGTTTGCTCTGATACCAATTGTAGGTCCCAGTGGTCAGATCTACAAGATTAAACCAATTGATTATAAGGCGAAAACTCGTAATCAATTGTATCAGCACTAGTAATAATCGATAAGCAAATAATAACAAACACGAAATACCAAATTCCAAATACTTTGATTAATAAACTCGGTTACAAATACAAAGTATTCTCTCGGAATTCTCTCTCTAAACCAACAACCCTAAACTAACCTAAATGTCTCTTTATATAGAGAGACATGTTCGGCCAGTTAGGGCTTCAATGGGCCTCACGAACATGCAAGTTCGTGAGCAGCCCATCTAACTCTAAGCCCACGAACATAAATGTTCGTGGGACTACAAAATAAACTAAGTAAATACAAAGTACTAAATACAAGGCAATAGAACAATCAGTCATCTAATATCTGCACTAACATCACTTACCGTTCGAATAAATATATGTGTTTTTTTCAATAGAGATTTCACGTGGCAACACAAATGTATTAGAATATTAGTAAAAACTACCAAAATCTTAAATGCAGACGATATAGACATCAAATATAATGTATCGAGAGTTTTACAGGAGAAAGCTATTCGATTTTTACATATTATAAAATATTATGAAACATTTAACACATTCTCACTTTGCGTTATTATTGCGAAAAACATGTACATGAAAAAAATTGTTTATTCAAAAATTTAATTATCTATTTGTCGTTACCGCTACAACTTTGTCCATTTTAGTTTGCAAAAACGTAAAATAAATACTCCCTTTGTCCCTTATTATTTGTCCACCACCATTATGCACAAGATTTTAGGTAAGAAAGATTTAAAGGATCAAATGACAAGATTAACCTTAATGTACTTTTGTGTCATTTTTAAACTTAAAAGTCTGAGAACAAATGAGTTTTGGACGGAACCTTGGCGCCACAATTTTACACCAGTGAATTTCAAATGCTAATCTAAAATATTTCATGAAGTTTTATTCTCTTCCCACCAATTCTCTTGTAGTCACACAAGTCTATATTTTTAGTTTGACTAAATTTATAAAGATTTTATCTACTGTATGACTTTTACTTAAACTTTTGTCTTTATCATCTTGTTAAATATGGAACACTTAACAGTCGCTTGCCTTAAACCCAACCTAGATGATGATGAACGTCAAGCCATTTATTACTCATTGTTGCAACAAATTATAAATGGAGTATTACATAAAGGGTCAATAACTCTACTAGCAGAAAAGCACGGTGTATGCAAACGAACCATCAGTCGCATTTGGCATCAAGCCAAAGATCAAGTCGCACAAGGATTAATGGTTAATTTGTCTTCGAAGAGGCAAAAGGTCGTTGGACCGAAAAGGGTACAAATAGATTTTTCACTTGTTACGGAAATTCCGTTGTGTCGCCGAACCAATATACGCTCTCTTGCAAGCTCCCTAAGTGTTTCAAAATCGACGATGCATAGACGAGTCCAAGAAGGCGCGCTTAGACCACATACAAATGCTATCAAGCCGGCTCTCACCAACGAGAATAAAATAGCAAGGTTGAATTTTTGTTTATCTATGTTTACTACTTCATCTTTATTAAGTACTACTCCAAAATTTAATGATATGTATAATGTCATACACATTGATGAAAAATGGTTTTACATGTCAAAACCAACAAAACGATATTACCTTCTTCCCGATGAGGAAGAGCCGCTAAGAACATGTAAATCAAAAAAGTTTATAACAAAAGTTATGTTTCTTGCCGCGGTTGCACGACCCCGATTTGATAAATCAAGTTGTTGCCTATTTAGCAGAGTAGAGAAAGGTTATGGAAAACATTATGTAATGTTCTTTTGGAGAAGTTAAGAACAAACAATCTGTAATGTATTTTGTGGACTAGTTGATGGATGAATGCCATGCAATGCATTCTGTATGTACTGAAGTTAAGAACAAACAATCTGTAATGTATTTTGTGGACATGTTTTTATATTTAATCTATATGAATGTTAATGCATGATGTCTTTTACGTAGCAAAAAATCCAAGTATCATATGGCATGGAGTAACAGTAGTTCATAAAGTGTAGCCACTTTGCTATGAATGCATCAATATGTGTTTATGTTGATGAATATTTTTGTTTGGAGTATATGTAGTCACTCTACTATGATGCGTCAATCTGTGTTCATGTTAAGGAGTAACAGTAGTTTTTTCTTAATATTTGTATTTGATTGTTGTACTATTGTGACATTTATTTGAAGGGTATATTTGGAAGTTTGTTTATTTTTATTAGTTATTTTTGGAAGTGGACATTTAATATGGGACAACCAAATATAGTAATGTGGACATTTAATATGGGACGCTGGGAGTAATAATAATGTCAACCAAATTAAAATGGAAAAATCGTTGTTATTAGCGCTACAACTTTGTCCAAAAATAACTCTACACTCTTTCAAGGTGAATAATTACAAAGAGATGGAATGTTGTGAGATACTTTAATGAAGATCAAAAATATAAATTTGTACATATTTTATTCTCACAATCTTATTACGTACGGGTAATAACTTAATTATATTTGAAGTTATAATGCAAAATGTCAAATGAAAACGAACAAGCATTTTGACAGATACTTTAATGATGTGCATTTACATAACACGAATTAAGTTATCATTAATGCATGGTAATAGTATCGTTAAGGAAATATTTGACATTACCAAGCAATTTGTAAAAGAATAGTGTAATTATTGTTAAATTACCAGTTATATAAATTTCTTATACACCAAATAGATAACTGGTAACGCGCAGATAACATAACAATATATTATTGTGTAGGTTAATCATCAAAAGTATTTTCTTAACAATGGTATTAAATATGAATCATTTGTTATCATTTTATTAAATCAGTTCATTATTATTAGTAAATTTGCTAATTTGGTGTCAAAATATGTATTAGACTATTTATACTTTTCTTACTTTTGAGAATACAAACGGTATATTCTTTTATTAATGCTAGACTAGTATTAACCTTGACAAATAATTATCATTTATTCATTTATGAAAATATAAATGAATTTTCATGTAATATTAATGCTTGTTCGTTGAAACGTAATATCACAAATTTATGACACAAATTTTTGTCATTTAAAGAAATATCAAAATAACAATTTTTATTAGACGTTGTTCGAACAGAGATTGTCAAACACAAAGATTAGGTGATGTTAACCTTTGATCTCCTGTGACGATTACAGTGCAAACCCAACAAGTTCTTGACGAACCTAGGGTGATCAAGGTTGAGGATGAGATGAAAAGTGTGCTGATGAGATGAAAAAGTGTGCCCATGATAATGATTTGGACCATGTATTTATATGGCCAGTGTCAAGTATATGGAACGTTGTCCATTAATGATGATCGTGAATACTTGAACGGTCTTAATCATTAATCACCGGTATATGTACCGCCTTACTAAAGCAGTCACACATGCTGACAACTTGGACAGGCGGTGACAGCTTGACAGGCGCTGCTATAGTTTGACCTTGACAGACACTGACATAGATTGACCTTGACAGGCGGTGACATAGCTTGACCTTGACAGGCGCTGACATAACCTTGACAGGCGCTGACATAACCTTGACAGGCGCTGACATAACCTTGACAGGCGTTGACATAGCTTGACCTTCACAGGCGCTGACATAGCTTGACAGGCGGTGCTGACTTGTCAGGCGCTGACATAGCTTGATTTGACAGGCGCTGACATAGCTTGATTTGGCATGCGCTCACAATTTGACCTGGACAGACAATTTGACCTGGACAGACAATTTGAACTGGACAGATAATTTGACCTGGACAGTCAATTTGACCTGGATAGATGACAGCCAGCTTGACAGCTGCTGACAGCCTGTCTGGGTTTGGTTGTAGTAGCGGGCTTTAATAAAAAAGGCTCATTACTATATTTAGGTTTTAGGGATTACCTATATATACATAGGTAATCCTACTAACCTCATCATGCCTCCGAGTTAGGATTTGTCAAAGTAACAGTTTGCAAGTCGTAACTATCACCAGTCGTAAACCCTTTTATTTAGGCACGAGATTTAGTCACGTAACAAAAAAAAAACAAATACTGGCAGTTTAGACCTATACCGGCGGGACACATAGTCCACACCGGCGGTGGTGCCTACAGGTGTCCACACCTACGCCATATCGACAGTCACTAATACCGGCTAAAATGGACCGGTGGCGACAAACCAAGCCGGCACGCTTGAACCGGCGGTGAGGGTGTGGTGACCGGCGGTGGGGTGGGGTGGGGTGTCGGCGGTGGTGACCGGCGGTGAGGGTGTCGGTGGTGACCGGCGGTGGTGGTGCCCGGCGGTTGGTTAGCAGTATGTTTGACCGGCTGTATTAGTCCAAGTCCACTTGCAAGTCTATGTACTGTGACCAGTGGCTACGATTGAACCATGTACAGGCGGTTGCCACCATGGACAGGCTGCCACCATGACGTTAGCTAGGGTTCGATCGCCTAGCCTTGGCCAAGTACCTTGACCGGCGGTATTGGACCGGTTGTGTTTGACCGGCGGTTTTGGCCATTTTCTGACCGCAGCGCCTAGCCGTGGTACCGGCGGTACCTCTTTGGACCGTGGGTATCATTTTTTGGCCTCGCCCCGTTTGTCCGCCTAGGTAATCGCTTTGACCGGCGGTACCGTTTCCTTGGCCAGCGGTTTCAATGGACCGGCGCCCTTGACCAGTGGCCCTTGTCCGGCAAACTATTTTGTACGTTTTAATAATTAACTTTTTTCTAATTGTGACTATATGCTTTGCTGCAGGCTCTACCGATTGCTCGCTACCTTACAGGTACGTAGTTGCTTGTCCATTGCTTTGCTTTGAAAAATAATGTTTTATTGGATGATCAAGCCAATAACACATTTTTGTTTTTTATCTTTTTATTATGGATGTTGTCCATGACACCGTCTTGGGTGTGCATGACAGTGTGTATATTTGGTTGTGCGTATGACACTTTCTTGAGGGCCCATGGTTCCTTTGTATGTCAATGACATAGGTAGATTTGAGTATGCTTCACATTGTGCCTGTGACACTGTGCCAATGGCACTTTTGTTGGTTAACCTTTACTTTGTTTACTCGCGAGGATTGTCGCTTCCCAGTGAGAAGTGCTTATCTTTTATCAAGTAGATTAAAAGACGAATATGATTGTATGTTATTTGGCCAGACAAGGTTGTCTTTTTTGGCTTCATACATGTTGTATTGAACTATGTTCTTAGTTGTGTACGTGCACATGCGTGTTCAAGTTGTAACATTGTACATTATGAAAGTGCATGGTTGGCTTTAGACTGAGATGTCTATTGTGGCCTTATGCTTCTTGTATTGAATCCTTACTTCAATATTTATTTGTTTATGCAAACACCATAGAAAAATGATATTGGGCGATAATATTGGGATACAAGATCAGACCAAATGCTATTATTGCCAGTTTCATACATGACCGAAACATTTTTTGAAAACATAAAGGAAAAAATGACAGTTAGACTATCGCACCTTGATATGTCAGTTCATATTGGCTCCATCATGTATCAAGAATACATGGCCATCAGGTGGTCTGGGGTGTTCTGTGTGTTCCTTCTTCTTTTTCCAGGCAATGAATGTGTTGCCTCCATGGAAACGGTTGGTTACGGAGAAAAAAAAATTGGAAAAGTGAAACGCTTTTTAAAAAACGGGTCCCACGGATGGCGCCAATGATCGAGCAGAGATTTTCAAACACAAAGATTAGGTGATGTTAACCTTGGATCTCCTGTGACGATCACAGTGCAAACCCAACAAGTTCTTGACGAACCTAGGGAGATCAAGGTTGAGGATGAGATGAAAAGTGTGCTCATGAGATGAAAAAGTGTGCCCATGATAATGATTTGGACCATGTATTTATATGGCAAGTGTCAAGTATATGGAACGTTGTCCATTAATGATTATCATGAATACTTGAACGACCTTAATCATTAATCACCGGTATATGTACCGCCTTACTAAAGCAGTCACACATGCTGACAACTTGGACAGGCGGTGACAACTTGACAGGCGTTGCTATAGCTTGACCTTGACAGGCGGTGACATAGCTCGACCTTGACAGGCGGTGACATAGCTTGACCTTGACAGGCGCTGACATAACCTTGACAGGCGTTGACATAGCTTGACCTTGACAGGCGCTGACATAACCTTGACAGGCGTTGACATAGCTTGATCTTGACAGGCGCTGACATAGCTTGACAGGTGGTGCTGACTTGTCAGGCGCTGACATAGGTTGATTTGACAGGCGCTGACATAGCTTGATTTGGCAGGCGCTCACAATTTGACCTGGACAGACAATTTGACATGGACAGACAATTTGACCTGGACAGATAATTTGACCTGGACAGACAATTTGACATGGACAGACAATTTGACCTGGACAGACAATTTGAACTGGACAGATAATTTGACCTGGACAGCCAATTTGATCTGGACAGATGACAGCCAGCTTGACAGCTGCTGACAGCCTGTCTGGGTTTGGTTGTAGTAGCGGGCTTTAATAAAAAAGGCTCATTACTAACCTCATCAGACGTAAATATTTTGACACCGCTGTATCTTACGGGTCTCCTGCTAGTAATAATAATAACTAGGGGACTCTCGTGCGTTGCACGAGGTCCGGTATGTTGCTGAATTTCTTTGCTGTTTGGGTTCGCTACGTTTCTGCTCGTTTAATCTATGAAAGTTGTTACCTTGAATTATCTATTTGCGTTTTTATAATATACAGTAAACAGTTTAAATATGCCAAAGTCAAACACCTTATAAATGATGTCTATAGAATTTTAATAATTCCTTCGAATATGTTAACCATAGTTCTGTTACAATAATATGATATAGATAAAACGACATAATCCCACTTGCAGCATCGACTATAAACAGCATTACCGCGAGCCGAACAATGGAAAATCCTCTCGTCATACCAGAAAAGAGCACCACAGTGACGACAGTAACAAAGTCTTCGTTACCGAGATATATTTTTTTGTTCACTGTTCCCAGGTTTTTTTTCGGTAATCCGCTCCCATGCTGCAAACAGTCAAATCTGAAGTCAACCTTGTCGCTGTTCTTTCTTTCCTCGCGAGCAGGAAGCACACCACCACAATCAAAATGTTTAGGCAAAGATGATTCAACAGAAACCGGAATCTGAGAAACACAACAACGTTGTGGAGACCGACAACAACTACAGGCCAAGTAATACCATGGCCAACCTATATTTTTACTCACTCAATCCGCAACGAAGATTAGAATAATAAAAATATCAGTTTCGTAAAATTTCAGGAACTAAAATGAGTTACAGGAATCAAAATGATTATGAGGCTCAGATTTTCTAACAATCGAACAAAGTGGACTAATTTGCCATGGCTGCAAACTTGCTTATCGGTTGCAATGCAATTTAGCATAACCATCTGAGTTGCCCTGCCAAGATACAAATAATCTCAACTCTGCTTAAACTGTATTCACTCAGAGGTGTTAAAATAAGCTAAAAAAAACACCCAAACCCAAGAATTAAACCCAAAAGCCGGCAATACCGTGCCCCATACGGAAACCCCACCCGACCCCAAAGGCAAAGACGGAATTTGAATAGACAAATGGGTTCGACTTCCATGTAATGCTTATGGGGCTCATATTTATTAACAACCAAAGAAAGTGGACCAATCTGCCATGGCTGCAAACTTACTTATCGGTTGCAATGCCATCTGGCATAACCATCCAAGTTGCCCTGCCAAGATACAGATGATCTCAACTCTGCTTGAATACAGTGAGACGTGTTAAAGCAATTCATCATCATAGCCTCTTCATAAAGATCAAATTAATTACAACCTAAAATTACAGAAACCTGAATTAACAATTAAACAACATGATCCACTAAATCTGCAACTGAAAAATAAGGTCGACAGTCATCGAACCTGGAGAATGGAATACTGGAGGTCCTACAGTTGAATAAAAACCTTTTATTCAAGTGTTAGACCTCAGGCATTCCACTCCCCACATTCGATGGCTGCCGACCTAACTCGACTTACTCCATAAAGATGTCAGCAGGTATTTCCATTTTTCCCAGGCGTTTTAAATTTTTTGAATTTGGTTCCTTACTTACCAAAAAATACAGTGAATAACATTGTTCAGAACCACATGAAGTGGTAGGAAAAAATGGAAATTTCCAAAGTTAAACTCCGTCCTTACATGTTAGTGAAGTCACGGGAGGTAGGTTGGAAGAAAAATCAATATCTGTCGAAACTGTAGAGTATTCGCAGAATACTGTAGGTCAAACAGATAGATGAAAGGCTTTTCATCCAAATGTTTGGCCTGCTATATCCCATCCACGAGTTTCGGTACCTACTGATATTCGTTTCAACGAAGCTCAGACGACCACATCAACACGTCAGTAAAGATTTTAAATTTGGAATTTCCCACTTTCTCCAAGCAATTCATATGACTTTAAACTCTATTAATCACTTTATATAAAAAGATATAAGTAGACCGTTTATACACACTGTTCAGTTAAAGCTGAGCATCTTGCTCAAGTTAAAGAAAAAAGTGAAGAATGGTCGAAAGGAGTAACAGCAACCTCCGAAGCCATAGAGTACACCGCACCCTATGACACACGTGGTTCCTGTATCTCGTTCCAAGCAGCTTTCACTTTTTCTCTAACTCCAGCCAGATGCTCACCTTTAACTGACACAATTGTCTAAAAAGAAAACATAAAAACGAAGAAGACAAAACAAACCAAAACCGGAGAACTGAAAAAGATCAATTATCAGGTTGAGCTGAAAATTAGGGTTTCTGAAAAGAGGTTTTTGGATTCGAATATTAGGGTTTTGGGTTTGGAAAACCTGGGTACAGAATCAATGAGCCGACAGTAAAAAAAATTGTCTCGTCATATCCGTACCACAGCCCGCAGCAGGACGGAAACCCGAAGACAATTTTTTTGCTGCTGACTCAACAACTCTGTACCCAAGTTTTTCCAACCCAAAACCCTAACATTCAAATCGGAAAATCTCTTTCCAAAAACCCCAATTTTTAGCTCAAACTGATAATTCATCTTTCTCAATCCTTCAATTTTTGTGTGTTTTGTGTTCTACCTTTTCATATTTTGTTTTCGGATAATTATGTTATTTAAAAACAATTACAGACAGAACAATTTACGTATACAATCGAAAACAAACTAATTACCATTCTTATCTATTATACCACATGGTAGTAGCATATATGTGTTTGACATTCTGCTGACTTTATTGATCCCGCAGTCACTTTTTCTGCCACGAACACAGTCCTTTAGTAAACCCTGAAATTCATCACAAAGAAAGTATCACCAAACACACAAAATAATCAACAGCTTTTCAAGAAAAAACACATTATCAAAACGAAAATAAAGAATATACATTGTAGTAAAAAGAGTGTCCATCAACATTAGAGACCTGAAATTCGAGGCGATTAGTCAGCAGATGGGCCTTTTGCCCTTTGGTAGACAAGCCACGTCTAGCCATGGGAAGCCGTATTGCGGGAAATTCAAAGCGAATGAAATGAAAGATCCTCTCAAATCTAACAACAAATGAGGACTTCCTGTTTTGCTAATTTTCAAAATCATAACAAACCAATGAAATGTCAATCCAATTGTTCAAGACATTAACACATTCAACAACACGAATCTGAATTATTAATATTCTCACCTGCCTTTTCGCAATTTCTGGGAAGCAGATTCATCACTCTCTCTCCCTTACTATTCTTCCACCACAACGCAACACCAAAAACAGAACAACATCAATAATCAACACGCATAACAAAACAACATCAATAATCAACATGCATATACATAAACAACAAAAACTCTGTAATTTAAGTTCGACATAAATGAAAAAAAACACCAAAACCAGAAACGATGTTTCCATACCTCCGAAGGAACAGCAAAACCTCCACACCTGTTGTTAGAGTCGAGAGAATGTTTGACGTCATCCACTCTAAAGCAACCACAACTATTCCGACCGAAAATACGCCGGAGAAAGACAGTCCGGCAGAAACGCAATCAGATTTCGCATCTACAAAAAAATTTAAAAAAACATAACAACCATTATTCATCGGAGACTATTCCAGAACCAAAACCTAGAAATCAAAGTAAGTAGAAGACGAACCCGGACCGGCGATTTGAACATACAGATCTAAGAGTCCGATAGAAAACATCGTATCTACAAAAGTAAATAAAAAAAACAAAAACAACAATTACCTCATACGCCTAAAATGAAATCAAGATAAAAAGAAGACGTACCGACACCAGCCGGCGACTTCGATAGGCAATCCACCGGAATACCAACCGCCGATTTCGACATGCAATTAGGGTTTCACCTTGGAGAGAGAGGTTAGGGTTTCGAGAGAAGGTTTCACCTTGAAGAAAGAGAGAAAGAAAATAAAAGAGAGAAGCGGGAAACAGAGGGACGGGGGTAAAGAAAAGAGGACACGGAGCAAACACGCGTCAAGAAGCAGGCCACGTGCAGCAAGACCGATCCGAAGCAGATCCGGAAAAAAAAACCCAACCCGCTTGTACACTGTAAAATCCGGAGCCCGGCCCGACCCGAACCCGACCCTGGCGCGATTCCATAGGCAAAGACGGGATTTGAATAGAAGAAGAATAAGTGTGTCACATACCAATAAATATAATATTTTATTGTAATTAAAATTCTTATATACACAAGAGAGGTAGTGTTTCATTATATTATAAATGAAATGATTTAAAATAGTATGTCATCATCAATCAATAATAGTTTTACATATACCAATTTAATTTAATTTATAAATATAATATAAGATATATATATTAGTATGCTATCTTTAATTTTTATCTTTAACATATAATAAAATATGATCCTTAAATCTCATATGTCGGAGTAACGTCCCTTAGATGAGTTAATTTATTTAATTTCGGTCGTTAAGTTAAATTAATGATGTCATCAAATATTATTTTTATTTTAAACCCTCTATTAATCATTATTACATTCTCTATTTCATTTCATCTCTACTGACATAAAAAACATAATTTTAGAATTAGTAAAGATATATATAATTATCGGTAGATTAAAGAATCGATCTGGATGAAGTTTGTCGTTTTTATATTAAAATTCTTCATGATAGTAAATGCACACGATGTTGTTTGGACTTCGAAAAGACTTAGCTAGACGTAGTTAGTTTCTCTTTAAGCCACAAATTTATATTTATGTATATATAATTTGATTCCTAATGAGATAATAACAACTTTGTATGCTATCTTTAATCTTTATCTTTAAAAGAGGTATCTTATATTTTAAACGTAAAGACTATGTCATTCGGTGTTGTTGGTCGTTTTTTGTCATTATCATTATTTATTTCGCGTTATACTCATGTCCAATGACCTATTTCCAAAGGTTAAAGGAAAAAGTGTAGGCTTTCAAACTTAGAAGGATTGCATTATGGCCGAATAGTAGATTAAATCTTGATCTGAATCTGATTCAATTCAATTTATTATATGATCTAATATATTAAAAAGTTGATCAATTAATTATTAAATGATCCAATAGATTGATCTGTTTAAACGGATCAATAGTTGGATCGATCCATGATCCATACAAATCAATTCTTTAAAAATGCCAATTAAATATTCACTATCCCGTCCCTACCTTAGTCTAATATATTAAAAAGTTGATCAATTAATTCATTTATTACTTTAACGTTATAACTTTTTTATTTATCTCGTCCTGACCTATAAAAAAAAATATATAGCGATTGGGAATATGCGGGTGACGATATAAACGGAAAAAAAAGTAATAAACTTGGAAAAGAAAATTAGGATAGGGTATTGACGAGATAATTGAAAAAGATATAATGTTAAAATTTAAAATAAAACAAAATAAATTTTAGGAAGGATGGGTAGAACAATGACGAGATAGATATAATGGAAAATTTAAAAATAAAAAATGAATAAGCAGGTTGGTACGTGGCGACGAGATAATCGAAAAAAAATCATAATGTTTAAAACTTAAAACAAAACAAAGAAAACTTTTTTTTGGAGGTGGGTGGTAGTCGGATTAATATAAGTGTATTGAGAAGTTAATTTTAAATGAATCGATTCAGATCATGAGCCAACCCATAGATAAGAATGGAAACATGATCCAATTACTTAGATCACTAATAGATCCCTAAATTGCATGTTACTACCCGTGATTATTTACATGCTTCATTTACTTGAACATGGTCATTATAAACCATGAATTCCATCTTCAAATGATGTATTAAACGATGATGGAACTCCAAGAACAGCCCATAAACCTGTCAACCAATGGGTTGATAAGAATAGCTGGTTGGTTAACTTTATTTCTACTCTACATGAAGATCTTATACCTTCCATCATCAGAAACAAAATGTGGAGTTCACTATGCAAGTTCTCAAGGTACAAAACAAGTGTTGGAAAATAGAAGAATCGAATTTGCCTTTCCAAAAGAGTTTCTCATTCGAAATATTCACTCGTCTATTGAATAATCTTTCAGGACTTAAAACTGAAATGAAACATGTTTCTGGATGTAATACCAACGATATGGTTACCTTCAGTTATCGTGTTACGATACAAATGTACTCTTGAAGATCTCAATCCACTCTATGGAACCATATATGTATATTTACATAATTACCGCTACCTACATGAGTCAAGTCAAGGTAAAAAAAGAAGCAACAAATATTAAACATTCTTAGTTGTTTGTTTGTTTATTATTTTTCTTCTAATATTAAGTAGTTACATATATCAGGATTAGAATCATTCGTTTTAAGATAATAACTATAGCTCTTTTTTGGAACAAAAATAGCTTCCAGAAAAGTAAGCCTGGATCCACAACTTACCACAAATCAATTTAGTCATGCAAAGTGAATACAAATCTCCAGCTACCCTCTTCATCTACTTTAATCATGTACAGAAGTAGTATACTAACGGTATCTCGTATCTGTCAACACCTAGCACTTTCTGGGATGCACATATTGCATTTAGTAAAATTCTAACATTCATCGTCTGCTTTACGTCATTCAGTCTCAAGTATAAGAAGTGTGCTAATG
This sequence comes from Senecio squalidus, assembly GCA_910822075.1. Classification (NCBI taxonomy): domain Eukaryota; kingdom Viridiplantae; phylum Streptophyta; class Magnoliopsida; order Asterales; family Asteraceae; genus Senecio; species Senecio squalidus. The sequence goes on along the minus strand of CAJVGC010000060.1, from coordinate 28,701,947 downwards.
AAAACCTTCTCTTCTAGACCTCAGTAAAGAATCTTCAGCTGTAAATCAAATAGAGTTTTCCAAATGTTAGTTGAAAGAAAGAAAGACGGATTAAAATGGCTTCTTGACATCCTTCCAACAACATTAGTAATGAATATATTCAAGTTGTATAAATGTGCTACTTACCATGACTATCATCATTATCATCCCTATCTCCAGTTTGAGATGTGAAGAACGGGGTAAGGTAGTTCCTATCTAATGCCCTAAAAGATGCAGCACTGCTTCCAAGAAACCACAAACGTAAGAAAAAGAAGTCGAATTAATTACAAAAACAAAAGAGGTGTTAAAAACCTTCGGTGAAATTCTTTAAGTCTCATTTTTAGTCTGTTCCCAGATGACGATGACTCTTCTCCATCATCATAAGGGGCCACATAACCATTGTTGGCTTCAAAGCTCTGGAAAAAGAAAAATAAATGGTTTAAATCGGTGATATAAAACACCAAATCGCCAATTATAATCTTATTTGTACTCTAACGTAAACAGTTTAAAGAACAAACAGCCGTTAATAATAAACTATGATGGTATTGAACTACATATATATATGGAAATGATATGGAAAGCAAAACTGACATCGGTCAAGTGACCCTCGTGGGTATCTCCTACTACGTGTAAAGCTTCAAGCATAGTTCCAGTTGAGCCTCCAATAAGTAAGACCTGCACAATTGAATACTGTGGTAAAAAAGCAGATCTCATGCGCAGAGAATTGATAGAAACTGGGATTAAGAGGAAACAAAATGAAAGTTTACTGAAACAATAAAAGGGAAATAACGAGTCCTTATGTGTGGACTATTCTCCAGCAAAAGAAAACTACTTATTCAAATCTCTCTAGTCTAAACCTCTCTTGGAAATAATTATAGTAAAATATACCAAAGAGTTGGTTATTTGCTTAAACTAAAATAAAGGGATAAACATAAAAGGAGAGTGATATATAAGCTGGCAGCATATGATCTTATCGGAATGCGTTTTTGAATTTAATCCTTGAGAGTAACTGACTTTCCCAAGATTAATTCCAATCCCATAAGGACTGAATTATCTTTTCCACGTGGTTTCCTAAAATATGTGCGAATAGGAGGATCCCTATCAGTACTCCTCCCTTGAAAATTCGCCTTGTCCTCGAGGTGAAAAGAAGGAAACTGTTCAGCCAGTATGTCATATTCTTCCCAACTTGCTTCTTCTTCCGCGCGATAACGCCATTTAACCCGCTTAAGTGTTTTCAAATATCCACCATGTCCACCTACGGGTGTATTGTGTGCTTCTGACACAATTTTGTGCTTCAGTTCTGGTGAATCGGGTATAACCAATCTAGAGTGATAATAAAGGAGATTGTTTGTCATTTGAAAGTCACTATGAGAAGTAGGGTCTGCGGTAAGTTGCTCTATTATCTGTCGAGTGTAAGGGTCTTCATGGAGTGAATTTTGAATAATTGACAATTCCAATGGAATCGGGATAGCCAAAGTGATAAATTCAGCATGTTGGGGACGTCTTGATAACGCATCGGCTCCTTTGTTCTCTTTCCCGGGTTTGTATAAAATAGTAAAATCGAAAGGAAGCAACTTTAATAGAAGTCGTGGTTGTTCATTAGTCGAAATTCGTTGTTGCAAAAGAAATTTCAAGCTGCGATGGTCAGTCTTGACAAAGAAATGGCGTCCCAATAGATAATGCTTCCATTTTTGCAATGCAAGTACCAATGCTTATAACTCTCGATCATATGTAGATTTAATTCTGTTTGAAAATGAGAGACCTTTACTGAAATAGGCGACAGGATGTTCTTGTTTCAAAAGGATGGCCCCTACACCCACGGTCGATGCATCACATTCCACTGTGAATGGTTGAGAAAAGTCAGGCAAATGAAGGACAGGAACAGTAGTTAAAGCCTTTTTCAGCTTGGTTAAAGCTTGATCAGCATTGGCAGACAATATAACGCCATAATTCTTGACAAAGCGACGGTAGTAACCCGTCAACCCCAAAAAACCTCGAAGTGCTTTAACATTTTGCGGTCTTGGCCACTCTATATTTTCTTTGGATCCACCGCTACACCCTCCTGCAAGATATTATGACCTAAAAAACCAACTTCGGTCTGCCCAAATGAGCACTTCTTTATGTTTGCAAAGAAAGAGTTAGACAAAAGTAGTTGAAATGCAACTTGAAGATGCTCCTGACGTTGCTCTAACATAGGACTGTAAATTAAAATATCGTCAAAATATACCAAGATAAACTTACGCAAATAAGGCCTAAACAACTCGTTCATTGCTGCTTGAAAGGTTGACGGAGCATTTGTCAAGCCAAAAGGCATTACCACGAACTCGTAATGAACTCACGTCTTATAAATGTCAGCAGGGTGACTCTTATCTAGGGTGACTCTTATCTGATGATATCCAGAACGTAAATCGATCTTCGAAAAAATAACGGATCCATGTAATTTATCTACAAGTTCATCAATATTTGGGATAGGATATTTATTGGGAAATGTAACCTGATTAAGGCTTCGATAATCAACACAAAATCGCCAAGAATCATCTTTTTTACGAACTAGGAGCACCGGACTAGCAAATGGACTAGAACTTGGGCGTATAAAGCCTATGTTCAGAAGGGCACTAACTTGGTTTTCAATTTCAGTTTTATGGTGGTGAGGGTAGCGGTAAGGACGAATGTTTAGTGTTGTGGCATTTGGAATTAATGGAATATAGTGAGAATGAGAACGAAAAGGTGGTATAATCTTAGGTTCTTCGAAAATTGAGAAGAAGTATAAAATAAGGGAATAAAAAGGTGATTCCGTTGGCAATAGATATACCTCGGTTATTTTGTGAAGTGTCTGAAAAGCAACCTCAGAAGTGTGACTTTTTATCCCTTGTAACTTGTAAGGTTTTCCATTGACATGAAATATCATAAACAACATCTCGTTCCAGTTGGCTTGTACGGTGTTCAAAGATGCTAACCACTTAATGCCTAAGACGACATCTGCTCCTCCTATAAACTCTTCAGTAATGTCAAGTCCAGGAAGTTGAATAGATAAGTCTTACAAATCTGATTACAACTAATCAGATCTCCGTTACCAATTTGCACACCAAATGATGGAACTTTTTGGCTAGGAATTTGTAGCTCTTGTACAAGTGTTTTGGAGATAAAGTTATGTGTAGACCCGCTGTCCACCAAGATATGGACCGAACGAATACCTATTTTTCCTTGCAACTTCATTGTCGACCATGTTGTTTTACCCAAAATAGCATGTAAAGAAATCTCGAAACTACTTTTTCCCCTGTTTCTTGTTCTGCGGTCTCATCGATCAAATCACCTTCCGTAACTACATCTCCTTCCGTAAGCTCCATTAACGAAAAAGTTTTTGGTTTGCATCGGTGAGTGGGAGAATATTTCTCGTTACATCGAAAACAAAGACCCCTGGCTAGGCGGTTTTGTTTTTCAATCTCCCAATTTCGCGATGAACTTGTGGTTTTCGCTGGTTGGATGGCAAGTGCTTGGTCTCGTGATAATGGAGTACCAACCTCATTAGGATACATGGTTAGGACGAGTATTATTATACCCATTAGCTCCTCTAGATCCTCGGAGTGGACCTAATTTGTTTTCAAACTCTAAAGCCAAACTCATGGCTTTATAAATAGTTCGAGGTTTGTGGATTCGGATATATGCTCGAAGTTCCTCTCTCAACCCGTTTAGAAAAACACCTAAAAGACAATGTTCTGGCCAATTTGAAACACGTGTCGATCGCTTCGCGAACTCTTGTCTATATTCTTGAACAGTTCAAGTTTGTCGAATTCCACAAAGGTACTCGTCCGGATTGTGGAATTCTGGTGGTCGATAATTATCTTGTAATGCTTTCACAAACTCTTCCGAGTACAAAAGAGTTCGTTCACTGTTCTTCCAAGCAAACAAATCAAGTGCATCACCTTCGTTCCGCTTTAATAATCCACCCTCGTGGATCTCCACCTTCAAACTTGGGAAAATCTACCTTCGTGTATGGTCTGCGTACGGAGTTTTGTCGTTTCGTCGCCAGGGGTTCTCCAGATCATCGTCTTCGTTTTCTGACCAATGTGTTTGCCTCCCCTCACGACATCATGTGGTTGTTTCCCTGTTCCTAAACCTAAAAATTTTTGTGGTTGTGCACCACCTTGTTGAATCTTAAGGGCGGCTAGATCTGCTGCTAAAGTGTCGATGACCGTAAGTTTGGAAGTCATAGCAAACAACTAGATCATTATAGGATCTGTGCATTGGGTTTTGCTTTTGGGTTTCTGGAATGAATGAGGGGGCGGTTTGATAGACAACTCTATCGTAAGTGAAATTGTTATTCGTGGGTTGATTTGATATAGGTTTTGGAGCCGAATTTTTGGAAGTGGAATTACTGATACCAATGATAGAAACTGGGATTAACAGGAAACAAAATGAAAGTTTATTGGAACAATAAAAGGGAAATAACGAGTCCTTATGGAGTGGACTATTCTCCGGCAAAAGAAAACTACTTATTCAAATCTTTATAGTCTAAACCTCTCTTGGAAATATTTATAGTAAAATATACCAAAGAGTTAGTTATTTGCTTAAACTAAAATAATGTGATAAACATAAAAGGAGAGTGATATACAAGCTGGCAGCTTATAATCTTATTGGAAAAGCGTTTTTGAATTTAATCCTCCAGATAATCTATAACGCTGTAACTGACTTTCCCAAGATTAATTTTAATCCCATAAGGACTGAATTATCTTTTCCACGTGGCTTCCTAAAATATATGCGAATAGGAGGATCCCTATCAACAATACATGAGAAACAATGTCTCTCAAAGATCAGAGTCGCTAAGTTAAATAATCCCTATCAACAATACATGAGAAACAATGTCTCTCAAAGATCAGAGTCGCTAAGTTAAATAATCCCTTTCTCTCTTTATGAGACCTCAATACAAATTAATCCAAGGAGTGCTCACTCTTATTTGTAGAAACCCTGAATAAATATAATAGATAGGCCACGAATCCTAGAACGATAATGACATAAAGAAATATAACCCTGATAGAATGTTGGGCAAACTTCCTTATCGGATGCTACAGGGTGCAGTTCATCATGTGCAAGAGGTATGGTTTTTCTTACTGGGTGGCTGAAAGAAGGATTGTTATAGTGTAGAATCCCATATGATTTATAAAAAGAATAACGATAAGCTTTTATTTACCAAAATAGTAAATACCCATGACCTAATAAGTTATCCATATTGAATTTATAGTATATAAAATAACAAGTGCTTAATATTAACTCATTTGTATAATATAGCAAAATTCTAATACTTACAGCTCTGATCAAGGGGTCCTATGATGTGCTTTACAAAGGTAATATTAACAAGTAGTATGTACTGTGTTAAGATTTTACACAGATACAAAGGTAAAATTAAACTGTACATATGAGATGTGATGATTTTCTTATACATATACACTCGTATGATAACATGACTTGTGATGGGCACTTCCATCATTAAAAGTTTTCTAACCCTATCAAATACGGAGTATATAAATAACTAAACTGTAACTTTAAACAGGGGAAGATGAATGAGAAGTTATCTGCTGATGAGATGATCAGGATAAGGGAATTTCATGTTGCAGAGTGACGAAAAACAGTCTTATTATATGATTTATTAGAGTATGCAACATAGATTCAAGTAATGGCCATTCTCTGATGATGGAGAAATAACCTTTCAAGTAATGACAATTCTTTGCGTAGTAGCTATATCCTTACCATCAGCAAAAGTGTAATAGACTTATTACTTGACTCACTCTGCCTGTAGTGCTTTGCATTATATTAGTTCACAAGTGCAGGGATGCCACTGAAGAACCTCTTCACATTCAATAAAACAGTAAACCTCCAAGCTTCCTAGTACGCTCACAAAATATACGATCTATCTTCAAGATGTACATAGTTATCTAATTATTACTATTCATCTCTGTCAAAAAATGAGAGAAATCAACTCCTGGAATAAACATAGTACCCACACGAATTCATAGGTCATAGATGCCATATCACATGATAAAGCATTGCCACTTTTTATGCAGTATAGATGGGCATTTGTTCCTGTAACATAGGTGTCACGGAGCAGGGAGAAAGGACATATGACAAGATGTAAAAGAGACAATCTAAGAATGTACAGTACTTCTTGTCTTTCTAAATATGGTTGAAGAACCTTTTATTATTTTCCTACATCTTAAACTAATTATGCAAAAATGCACATGTGTTATCATATTCATATTCCTCAGAATATCGATGAGGCTCTAGTCCGTCTTGAAAGAAGCAGAAGAGCACACTAAAAAATTTATTGTGCCCTCAAACAGAACAAGATTGGAATCTTAATCTTTGATTTAAGTGGGTAATTTACGTATTATTAGTGCTGATAGTTCTCTTGTCTAGCTAAAAGCTTTAACTGGTAGCTAAAGGCTACTCTCAAACATAAATCATGTGGAAAAACATATTTATGAGTGTCTTCTAATAGCTCAATTCACTTCCACAGCTAATATCAAGAATGCATATCCTGAGGATATATGTATGCACCTGGCTTGTAATTGGGGAGAGCTAGAACGTCTGATGTTTAACAAATTCCTTTCGGCTTGAAACAAGCTCCACGAGTCTACAGTTACCTTGTATTCTTTCAAAAGTAAATTGGCAAAAGGGGTAATGTTAACTGTTCTCATGAGAGACGATCTATCCTAAATTTAGAAAGAAATTCTAACCAATGATCAAAGGACTTTTGAATAATTCCTAGGCATTGAGGTGCTATAGTTCATTAGTTCGAAAAGGTACACCGTACATCCTTTTCCATAACATTTACTTAGATTCTTGTTGAGTTGTTCACACTTGGATAGTGTAGCAGTCGATTCCCAGCATCAAGTTATTGACACATGAGGGAGATAGATACATCTTAAACAAACAAGTGCAGACATTAAGCCAATTCGTATCTCCTACTCATAAAAGCCAGCATGTAGTTATAAACTTTAAGGCATCAAAGGTGCCTCGGAAGGGACTTCTATATGCTAATCAGAAGCATAGAGGATGCCAGGATGGTCATTCAGTAGGTCCAGGTTAATATATTGTGTTGGAAATATTGTCTCATGGACAAATACGAGCCCTACTCTTGTGCTGAGAATCATCAGTTATTCCAAATATTCAGGATATTCAGCCTAACAAAAGGTGACCCGGTTTATTGGTGAGCATATATCTTCTTACCTTATTAAGACATTGCCTGATATGTGAACTTCCTGATTCTACGTTATTTGAATTTGATTTTTAATTTATCAACTACAAGGAAACGATACATACTCGATGTAGCTCAAAACCATTCAGAAAGAATGCTCCTTCCTTTAATATGAATATACCGTACCATACAAGAGCACAAGACATAAGTGGGTTTTTCAAATTACGTGTATATAATCTAGAAGAGAAAAACACAACAATAGATATTAGATAAGCAGATAAGTCCCTAAAAGAGTCCAAGAATACATTTGACTTAAGAATATGAATTACTTTCACTCTAATAGGAGTACAACTGCTTTTACACAAATCAATGAACATTTTCAGTTGGATTAAAGTATATAAAAATTGATGAATTCATGAATAATATATCAAATGGAAGTCAGATTGCTTACCGTTAAGACGACTATTGCGGTGGTTGCAGTAAATATCGTCTGACCATGTCCCTCGGGGAGATCATGAACTGATTGTAAAGCAAGTGCAAAAGCCATAGCCCCTCGAAGTCCTGATTCATTAAAAATTACATAAACTTTTGCAACAATTCAGTAAAACATTGTCAAAGCTGAACTTTTTCTCTGCTTACCACTGTACCAAAGTGCTTTCTGGTGTGTCACGGGTATTTGTCGCTGTGCAGGTCGAACCAAGTTCAACAAATATCCGCAAGTGAAGACATTTGCAGCCCTTTAAAAGATAAAAAGACAATCAGTTACTATTTCCACTTTTACAGTACCAAACAAGCCGAAGAAGAATATCATGCTTTATATTCTAAAAATAATCAAATCTACAATCAAATTAAAGACTGTTAGAATGATAATTTAAGCACACCTTGCTAATCCAATAAAGATCTGGGAATATCAAGGAGCAAGTTAAGAAAAAGTACAATCTGCGTAAATGGGAACTAATGCAAATTCACTAATTATTCAAGGATACAATAGAAAAGAAGATGAATCCTATGTGGGACCAGCTATGTTGTTCCATAGCAATATCAAAACCCATGTAAATGAACCTGCAGGAACACCAACAAAGTAGATAGTTGATATTAGTGATTTTTATGAAGAAACTAACCATTGTAGAGAAAACTACAAGAAGCTTCCTTACACAAATGTCTCTGCTAAAGATGATATCAAATGGAAAAAAGCAGCCACAAATTTCTGAGAATTTTCTGATAAGTTTGAGAAGGAATAATGCTTCATAACCTAGCCCAAAGAATGCACATATATATACTCTGAGAATCTCTATAAAGTACATGAGATAGAAATTTGCCCAACCAAACCTATATAATCACTAACCATTCCAGTGAACAGAATTGACACGATACCAGAGAGGCCAAGTCCTTCTGCTAGCATGTACCTGAAATTAATTGTGCATCACAATCGCATAAAGAGAGCACACTCACACCATTGAGCTACATAAAAAGAGAAGATATGTAGTGAGCTTACGAGAAATACGGAAAAAGAACAAACAGGCAGCATTCCAAGTTCTGTAGACTGAAAATGATACATGACGTTTTCCAGGGTCAGTAAAAGTTCAAGGTGATATAGAAACTTCTAGATGATATTATAATAACACACTTACTTATCAATGTCCAATCCTGCATACTTGAATAGGTTCTTGCAGTTAAGGTTTATCAACCACAAACGAGGAGAAATTGTAGATAAATTCAAAACTGAAATAACTATGAAAACTTGAAAAGGATATCAAAGCAGATGTAAATCCAACTCCAACACCTGTCACACGAGAATGACACACACTCTGAGTGATCTCAATGAATGAAAACCAATAATGAAAATAACGTACATAGTTAAATATATTTTGTATCCATGTCAGTGTTGTAAAAAACGGATTCCAAGGCCGCCTAGGCGGCGCCTAGGCGCTAGGCGGCCACCAACCTTGGCGTGTTTCACCAAATCGGCCATATTCCAAGGTTTGGTCAAAAAACGGTCAACGAACCACCTAGGCGGGTCAAATCGGCCTAGGCGGGTCAAATCGGGTCAAAAAACGGGTCAAATCGGTCAACAAAAAGTAAAAAAAAAACAGATCTAGGGTTTTCAAAACCCAATTCACAGCCGTCGACACCAATTCCGTTTTTTCACAGCCCAATTCCGTTAATCTGGAACATGTCGTCGACACCAATTCACAGCCGCTTCATCTAATTCCCAATTCCCTTAATCTGGAACACGTCGCTTCATCTAATTCCCAATTCCCTTAATCTGGAACACCAATTCACAGCCGCTTCATCTAATTCCCAAGTGAATTTGAAGTATTTTGTTATGTTATACATAGTATTTATAATATTTGTATATAAAAAGTCAATCCGCCTAGGCGGATTCCGAGCTCCAAGGTGGTCGACCGCCTAGCTACCGCCTAGCGTTTTTTACAACATTGATCCATGTAATAGGTATAATCAATATTGACATTTACAATACTGTTTGCTTTCTTAGTTATAGCTCAAGAGGACTGAGGCTATTTTTTTTTCCCTAAAGTAGTTGCCAGCTCATATCTTTAGAAAAAGGTTCACCGATTACCTAACAATTAGTTCATCATAGACTTTTACCCTTGGGCTATTTACCTTGTTCTAATTCCAAATCTTATTATCTATATAAATAACACAAAATAAATTCTCAACTGTTGACCTCAAGTCCTCAACAAAAGCATATGCCCACGTAACTGACCTGCTGACATAGAACCAACAAAAGTCTCCAGAAACCGGACAATAATCAAGAAGAAATTTTGTCCAGATGAATTGCTCTTCACCAATGACATTGTCCTACAACAATTCATTGTATCAGGTTCAGTATTCATCTTCTCTTATTATATATACAAATACAAATGTGTCCTGATGTACATTAAAAACAAAGCTGGAAAAATGTAAACCTGTACAGGGAAATCGCCATCTAGAGTTTGTGCAACATATGAAACGAACCAAAAAAAATAATCAATATAAGTATATGCATCAACATATATGAAAATATGATAACTGAAATCAGAATCAAACTTACGGCATCATTTAAAACCGATTCACCAAAGACCAATGCATAGAGATTCATGTCTGTGCCGAGCTCCTACAGTTTTCGTAGTACATATGGTTATATATAACTGAAGAACAGATAACCAATGAAAACGTCCGCAAAAGAGTTTGAAACTCAACTAAAGATGGGTTAATAAAAATCAGCCGAAGATAATGAGTAAACATGACATAGTAAAAGCATTATTCAAAACATTAAGCATTCGGTCAAGTTCGTTTACAATTTACAATGAATTAGCACAACAAGTGAAACCAGTATGAAGCATTGTGCATAGTTAGCAAAGACTTAAGCGGTTCCTAATGGTCTTTGGAGTGTAGTAGACAGATTAAAAACCGTATTGATTTGTTTATCTTGAATGAAAAAGAAAAACAAGTTTATCTTACTAAATTAGTCTCTAAATTAATACTGATAAATACATAAAGGTATGAACTAAGTGACAAAATTAAAACCTGAAAAATGGAGAGAACAGTGACAGGGTCTGTTGCGGAAATAAGGGCACCAAACATGAGACACTCGACCAATGGAAGTCTGTACATGAGATACATTACACCCCCAAGGTACCTGTAACAGCAAACAGTATGAATTAATTAATGCGTTTAACAGAAAGATAAAAAATAGGTTGATATAAATATTACTGGAAATAGGAATACTCACACCAAGAGACCTGTAACAATTGCTGCAATAAACGTTCCCAAAATTGCAAACGTCACAATGGCTCCAAAATTTGAAAAGAACGGTTTCTGCAAAGAGAACAACAACAGTTAATTAATAAATATACGTATTTTATTAATTACATAATATGGCCAGAACACAACAATCATGGTAACTTACCGGTGCTAAACTGAAACCTGACTGGGTACACACATAAACGGTTAAGCGAAACAACTTTCATTAAACTATTAATTAATAATAAAACAACAATAATAAATAGTAAACGGTTAAGGATATAATATAATCGGGGGCAACAAAAAAAGGAAAAAGAACTCCTCATGGAAATTAAACCAGGCCCTGCACAAAATGCAAAAGTTACTTTTAACATACGAAAAACACTAAACTAAACAAGTATGTTTCATGAAGCTAATAAGGAACCTGATACTAGTTTCGGTATTCGAAATATTAGCAAGTCCACCAACAATTAGACCTGAAAAGAAATCATCATTAACATAATTAATAATAATAACAATAATAATAAATTTGGAAATAGTGTTGTACCAATTAAGAGAGATGCGCTTGCTTCAGGAAGATAATAGAATCTATGACGGCGTAAAACATGACCAAGAATGAAGGAAAGAACGAGCATCATTATCTGAAGAAGAATGCCAACACCTGCAGCTTGTTGATCTTTACCTGGACTACCACCATGGGGATCGGCAGGAGATATTTGCCCAACCGAATCCATTTTTTCACACACACACACACACAGAGTAACTACTATCAACGATCGATCTTATTCTTTTAGACCAACTGCATCAATGGATGAATATATGCTAATTACGTGTTTGTTTTGGGTCATTCGCTTTATTTTATAAAAACTATACTATATTAATTAATAAACTCTTTAAAGCATATATAAAATATAAATAAGTAATTTGCTATAAATTCAATTTTAACTCAATAATTTATAAAGATTTATTAAAATGCGATCCAACTCTCTTTTGTCTTTTTTATTAAAATTAACATCATATTAGATGTGGTCTCTAATTTTTCTTATTGTTGAAAAAACTTCTGGTTTTGTTTTTCCACAGCTCAACCAGAATTTATTCAAAGTGATTGTCGCTTTCATATCCTCTTTCCGCAAAGGTTGTTATGTAGTAGAACTTTCATCCAAATTAGGTGGAAGTTTGAAAATTGTTTGTAAATTGATGTATTTATTATACAATTTACAATAATTATGTAGAAATATGAAAGCTATTTATAAATTAATAATTATCAATTTATCTATTAATTAATAACTCTTTTAATTAACAAATTTTGATGGTCCCAACAATTTTAATTTATAGAGTTTCTATTATACTGAGATTAGTATGTAATATTAGGTATAAAAGTAGTGTACATCGGAACCACATATTGGATCACTCCGGTGCGGGCCGAAGCCGCTGATGCCGCGTCAGCTCCTCCCGAAATGATCTAGTAGATAGATGGGAATTGATATTTATCAATTAAAGTTTTAACTATAGTCATATTAGTAAATATGTGTTGTATTTAAGAAAGATATATAATTACGATTAAAAGGTAAATTTGTATTGGAACGATAGTTTGGTCTTTTAACAAAAATCTAAAAATACAACTTGGCGTCCCTCAAATCATTCGACTGCCTCATTAATTACTAAACCCTCATTGATGGAGAATCGAAGCTCGTAATCCCTCAACCGTTTTAGAACGAAACCACAAACAATTAATCATGAATTCATAATCAATGGATACCAAATTCTAGAAAAATAATAGTGATTCATAATCTCAAATCTCTAATTCGTCATCACAAATCTCCGATTTAAATGAAAACAATGCTTTAGTTATTTCAATTTTGTTAAAGAATTTGATAATGAAAGAAAAACGAAATAAATATAGAAATCACATGTGACAATTGGTCTTGTTTGATAGGTATATCATGTGCGACGTCCCGTCAATTTGAAGTACTTATGTTACCGTTGTTATTTATAATTTATCCTAACCGATTTCAAGGCTAAAACCGAATAATGAATATAATGAAATCACGAGATTCACAAGAGTAACAAGTTATACCGCTAACTCCGCTTGATTTGACAAGAGTCTGGAATGACAACTTCGGTGTTGTAGTGATGAGAATATCCGCCTCCAAAACACAAGACAACCACCGATAATTAGCAAATCGAAGAATTTATGTTAACAGATTGATCCAGCCGCCGGCTGGAAGCCCACTGTCAGCTTCGGATTTTCGTTATTTTTGCGTTTTCAAGAGTATTTTCGGTAGATTTCGACATGCAACTTAAAAACCCTTAATAATATCCATTTATTTCTTCAAATAAAATATTTTCATATCAAGATCTAAGGTAAAAGTTTATAAAATTTATGTTTTTTAGATAAATCTCCATAGAAACTCTTATAAAACCTTTCTTTGATGTTAGATGATACATGCATGTATAAAAATGTTAAAATGTAAATAAAAACAGTGGAAGAAAGTTATTATACCGCAAGAATATCGAAAGCAAGATGATCTAGCTTGTTTGATGACGATTTTGAAGGAGATTAGACCCAAAAATGATGAAAAACTTCAAGAACAACCCGAAAAATCACCACCTCTTGCTCCCTTTGATGAACATAGTTAATTATTATGATGTTTATGATGTTTAAATGGTGAATATAGGCTGGGAATCGCAGCAACAAAGGGGAAAATGAAGGAAATGTAGAGAGATTTAGAGAGAAAACCCTTATGTATGTGTGTGTTTTGATGATAAAATGAAAGAAAAAGAAAAGAAAGTGATAATATCACATGGGACTAGGGGTGTTCAAAAGACACGGACCGGACCGAACCGGAAAAAACCAGACCGGACCGAGACAAAAAAAATCAAGAAACGGTGGACCGAGGACCGGACCGTTTTTTCCGTGTCATTTCCGGTCCGGTTCCTAGTCGGTTGTAGCCGGTTTTAGGTTCTTTTCGGTTTTAATACCTCACACAATACACAACATAGTAATAAAAAAGGTTATTCAATTTAAAAAAGAAAAAAAGTCATGCAAAGATTAAGAATAAAGTAGGTTAAACGATAAGCAACACAAAAAGTACTCGTATCGAATTACAAATCATAAACGTAAATACGTAATAGGCATAGTAAAAAACTAAAATGAAACCAAATACGAATAGTAAAAACAAAAAACGTAAATTGTTTATTCATTCGTCATGTGCATTATCAATCATCTAGCTTCTCCACATCTTCCATCTCGACAATTTTTTCCAAAATATCTATAAATAATCAAATAATAGTTAGTAATTATATAAAAATACATACATATATGTTCTTATTAAAATTTAAAAGTTAATACCTTTATTAATATCTTCAAAGTCTTCCAAATCTTCTTCATCAATTTCAGTAACATTTTTTCTTAGATTTTTTATCCAATCTTGAGTACAAATCAAAGCTTGAACATTGTCTGTAGATAAGGAACTTCTAAAAGCATCCAATACACGACCACTTGTGCTAAAAGTCGACTCCTATTTGATTTAATTTTTTAATAAATATTAATTGGTGTTATAATATTTCATTGTTTAATACTTTACCGGTTCGATTTCATTGTTTAATATAATATATATACTTCCCAAAAATAAAACATTAGATTGCCACGTATAGCAGATTAAGTACCCCACAGTCGGTACACATGAGTGACGATGATGAGATTTGAAACTAAATTGGTATTATATTGTTTACAGGTTTAATTGTTTAATGAATATAAAATTAAATATTAGCATATTATTAAAGAAAAAGTTAACTTTTCGGTCCGAACCGGTGAACCACCGGTTTAGCCACGGACCGGACCAGATTTATTTTTTGAGTATTTTTGAGAACCGAGAACCGGACCACCATAGCCGGTCCAGTTCGGTTCCGGTCCAAAGTCGGGCCGTTTTTGCGGTTCTAGCCGGTTTTCGGTTTTTTTGGTCACCCCTACATGGGACAGACCATTCTGGCAGTTTGGGGGTCGAATGGGGCTTAGCCAAGTGTCCCCAATCGTTTTTCATGCAAAAATGAGTCATCAAACACCTGTCCAGACCATTCCCGCCGCCGGCTGGAGAGGCTCAGCCGTCGGCTGAATCCCTGCCAGCTGCTGGCTGGTCGGCTGGCTCTGCAGACTTGTTTTTGACCGTGAAGGAGTTTCGTTCATCGAAAACTCCCGATTCTTTTTGCGTTGAACTTAGAATTGTTCATACTTTGATTTATTTTATATTAGGTTCATTTAATATTATAATTTCACTTTTGATTTCGAGATTCGCACGATTTTGGTAAAAGAGTACACAAGAGCAAAACCACGATATCTCGAGGATAAAGGATCCGATAACCGACAAATTTGGCATAAACCTTCTAACTTATATTTATGAGAATACTAACTAATTGGCACTTAGATAAAATACTATTATTACGTCTCGAGGGACGAATCAACAAATACAGGAAACCCGATACTCAATAACAGTAAATTGTGAGCAAAACAAAGCGAAACACAAGGGTCGAAATCAATTGCGAATAAAATATAAATAACAACGGTAACATAAGTACTTCAAATTGACGGGACGTCACAGCCTCCCCCAGTAAAAAGAATTTCGTCCTCGAAATAACTATTGAGCATAAGCAAAAAGAGACGGGGATATTTTCGCTGCATTCCTCGAAGCGAAACACACCCTATCATGGAGAAACTTTTAATAACACCACGTTGCCGACCTGAATTCCAAAGGTTTCCGACGCAAATCCGCGTAATTCTCCTGGCGATCTCTTGCGGATAACAGACGATCCTCAATTCTAATGGTCTTATCGGTAGTCTTTTGGATCAACTCGGGACCCGTAAACTGGCTATAATCCATCCTATCCTATCAAGGTGGAGACCTGCCCTTATGATAGTAAATAATCCCCAAACGAAGTGCCATAAATGTTGGAGCGGTAACTATTATTGTATGTAAACTCGATCAAAGATAAATGTCGATCCCGACTCCTACTATAGTCTGAAACACACACGCGCCTCGATCAGAAATGACAGAAGATCTCGTCAATGTGCAATCTAGAAGGTTTTTCTATTCGGTAATCTTCTCGAATAGGCAGAAAATGTGCTGACTGAATCAGCCGATCTACGATAATCCAAATGATATAATCCTCGGTGAGGGCCTCTTGATCTAACAACAGTCTCTCCAGCGATAAAGGTATGCAGATATTCTTCTCGAATCATATAACCTCTGCACGGTGCGTCGACAACCAACCCATGTTCATAATAACATCAAATCTACCTAAGGCGATCGGAATCAAGTCGATAGGAAAAGAATGGTCATCGGAACTAACACAATAGGTAGAACGTACTTCGGTAGCAGGTAAAACTCACCAACGGCTCACTCTACTTCGAAGGAAGACGCTAAAGGTATAGACGTACAAGGAATTATAGTCCTAAATGCATCAAATATGAACTCTTCGAATGACGGACTAAAATCGGGAATCGGTAGAATTGAGAATTATTGATTCAAAAACGGTTAACAATAGCAGTTACGTTCCGTTCTCGCATAATTTAATTCGAACTAGGCGTAGTTGATCAAGTTACGTGTGACAACCGTCCAAATTTCAGGTGATTTTCAGTTACTTAATCGGTTCAAACCTCTAGTTACTTCTTATCGTGTTCATATTGTCCGGGTTCATTCTATTGTACTTTTAATTGTCGGAACCAATGTCGGAATCAAATTATAAATCCTAACACCAAATAATCAATACAAGAACTTGACTAAGTTCATAACGGTAACTAAAAAGATTCTAGTCCTTAACTAATTATAACGGAAAACTTAAAACGTCAAAAGCTGGATTTTTCAATTCAGCCGGCGGCTGAATCCCGCTGTCCAGCTGGATGATGACTCATTTCTGCATGTTTCACGATTGGGCAACGTTTTTCACTCGATTTTTGGACATTATTTACTGCAATTGGGGTTCCCAAGAGCAGAAACATCACCCTTAATCACAATCACTTTCATTTTCAAATTCATTTCACACACACACACCTTACTAACACTCTCTCTTTGCTCTCTCACTCTCTCAAGAACACATAACCAAAACAGAAACTTTACATCATTTTCAGTCCTAAAAGCACGTTTTCATCCATAAAATCTTACACAAAAATCGTCCAAGAGTAAAGGGGTAGCAAGGAAAAGGTTTAAATCGGGTTTTCAAGGAACTTTTGGAGCTAAAACTCATCCAAACCATCACATCTCTTTTTCCTTCGGTATAACACTTTCTTTTCACTATTTTTATACATATTTTTACTTGCATGTATCATCTATAACCTGGAAATAAACTTTCACAAACATGCAAAACGTTTTCTAGCTTAAAAACGAGTTTTTATGTTAGATCTATATATTTAACATGTAAATCTAAAAGAAAATAGTGTTTTTACCTCAAAAATACATATGTTTGAGTTATATCAGTTTGCATGTCGAATCTAACGGTTAAACAAGCTTAAAATCGAAAAATAAAGCAACTTTAAAACTGGCCGAAGCCTTTTGGCCGACGGCTAAAGGTCAGCCGGCGGCTGTTTTCCTCCAGCCGCCGCCAGAATGTCCCTGTTCGCTATTTTTGTCGTTTTAAAGGCCGTAAACTTGATTATAAGCTAAAATAATTAATCACAGAACATATATATCATGATGAGCTACTGTTTTGACCTATAAATTGTTTAAAAAGGGCTTTTGGACTTGAAACTTGTGTATTATTGATTTAAACGTTGTATTGTGCATTTTAAAGCGGGAAAGTGTTTTGAAAATGGACATAATTTTTATAACGCGGAAGCGCTGCCCAATTTTCACCATAAATCACATTTCAAATTCAGAAACATAATAACTACGAGACTTATACACACAAACTTGGAACTTTGACACTTTTGAACATAATGGGACATTTCGGACTATAAAACGTTCACGATCACATAAACCTTACAAAATTTCCGTAATAAACTTTTTGGGACAGAATCTAAGTATTATAAATTGAGACTTAAAAATGTTAAATTGAAACTTAACATAACTCCAATTATACTAATATAACTTATACCACATTCCGGTGTTCTAGGTCGTTTGTGATTCCCGACGCGTTCCGCCTCTCTTTGTGCTAGTTCATATCTCTTTTCGCAAACCGTGAGTTACAACCCCACTTGTTTTACTTTTTGTACATTTAAACATTATTTGGGGGAAACATAAGATCACATGTTTGTAACTATTAACACTATTTGCAACTTATTTGAAACTGTTCGAAACTCGGTACTTTTGAAACTTATTTGAAACTGTCCGAAACTTGGTACTTTTGAAACTTATTTGAAACTGTTCGAAACTTGGTACTTTTGAAACTTATTTGAAACTGTTCGAAACTCGGTACTTTTGAAACTTATTTGAAACTGTTCGAAACTTGGTACTTTTGAAACTTATTTGAAACTGTTCGAAACTTGGTACTTTTGAAACTTATTTGAAACTGTTCGAAACTTGGTACTTGTACAAACTATTATGCGTATTTGTGTTATTGCCTTAGCGGGTTAACTAAACTAGGATACTTGTTAGCGACCAATCCTTGATGAATATATAAGCCCGTAAGAGTTCAGTACAATTTTAGCAACTTTGTTCAATTGCCCGTTTTTGGTTCAAGTTCACTTATACATTATTAGCAATAGCCGTTAGTCATATGAGTATCGATACTTAGGAGCGGTCACTCCTTACTAAGGGTTAGCGTCCCAAGTACATATTACTACCACACTGAGGTTCAATCAATTAAACATTTTTGGGCTAGTTCAGGACCATACAATCGGTTTAGTGTATACTTACTACTTATATTATGCCAAGTGATTGATACGAGTTACTATTTAGTTAAACACATATCCCATACGCATATACACACTTTTGGCGCCTGGTTTCCGCTACAACTTTACTATACGAGTTTATAATTGCTTTACTCGCGTACGTACAAACTTTTACTATTTACATATATGTTCAAACGTCGACTCGTTCTTTTACTCACGACGTCAGTATATGTCTTGGCAACTTACTACTTTTGGCAGCTTACTACTTTTGGCAACGTACTATTTGTGGCAACTTTCTATTTTTAGAAACTTTATCGAAACTCTAAACTGTAACTCACTCACTACTTTATGTAGTTGACACTTTATCTTATGTTTCAGGAAATTAATGTAAGCGTACGGAATGCATGGCAAAGGAGGGTCGATATGGTCACGTGAGGCACTTATTGGGAAAGACCTTTCATTTTGGGAATTTTTAATTGAAACTTGTACTTGTACTTTATTTTAAACTTATGAACTGCTTGGTTGTTGAATCTTGAACAATTTATTTTTAATCGAAATGACTTGAATCGTTTATATTTGCTTATGACCGTGTAATGATATTTCCAGCTCTCACATTCCGTGTTTCCGCTATAGCGGGGTGTGACATTACGCGTAGTTGGAAGCGAATCATGCAATTGCGGAATTAACCCACTAAAGTTTAAAAGTTCGTAAAATATGATTTGTGAAAAGTCTAGATCATAGTTTGGTTTAGTACCAATGATTACATCGAAGCGAAGCGGCGGATTAAATCTGGAGTCGACCCTCTCAGAATCGCTCTCGTAGGACAACCGTGACTCGTCGACTTCTTTGTAGATATGAGCTTCCTTCGGTTCCAACGAAGAAGGGGCGTAAAAAAAAAATGAAATACAAGGAAGTGAAAAGAGAAGTGTATAACCCGACGATAAAAAGACTAAGCATCAAATATCAATTAGGATAAATGTAGGTTGAACTAGATAAGAAAAGTACTCGTACCAGCTGAAGCTAACTTGGGACACTTGTCCCTACGATGATCGGGAGAACCACATTCATAACATTTTCCCTTGATGGTCTTACAGAATCTATCTGTCTGGCCCAACTTCTTACATTTACTACATTCCCAACAAGCCATCTCCCTGGAATGGTGGTTACTACACCTATCACACTTTTGATATTTATGTTGATTACAAATCACAATTGCTCTGCCTCGAGGATCCAAATCAGTCGAAGTTCCAACATCCACTGTGACCATCTCAGGACACTTGTTCTTAAGATGCTCGGGAGATCCACACTCATAAAAATTGCCCTTCGGGATCTTGCAAAACTTCTCGGTATGCCCTAATTTCTTACATCGTCCGCAAACCCAACATTTTATCCCCATAGCGTGGGGGTTACCACATCGATCACACTTCGGAGGCCTACTATGGGCATTTGGAGCCACCGTTGCATATGCTTGCACAACCTGAGGAGCATCCTGCCTCCTAGCTCTCTTCGGCGAGTCCCCATAACGGTCTCCTCCACCTCGTTTCCTTTCAGAGTTTTGCTTAACTACCACTGACGGTATTCCACCATCACGGATCGCATTCTGGATTAACATGGTTACCATCTCCACAGCACTCTGGAATGTGCTCGGGTTGGAGGAAACATCACCACCAAGTACAGCAACCTCGGGTCCACCAGACCCGGTATCCATATCCTCAGGACCATCGTGTCCCGTTCCTCCACCGGTACCATCAAACTCAGGACCTTTACCTTTAACCTTCGGCTCGGAATCACCCTGATCCGAACCATCAGACCCCGTACCAGTTTCCGTACCCGTACCCGGACCACTAACATCCTGCGACATGGAATCTCTAATCTGAGCGATGAAAGTAGGTTTCATGGCTTCCAACTGCTCGGCTATGAGCTGTTTGACGGCCGTCGTCATATCCATTTCCTCATCACTGACTTCCACATTCGGAGTCGCGTCAACAGCTTCTGCGCTCGGACGACCATGTCTCGCTGACCATCTCGTCGTTGTCGTCTTCACAGGCGACATCGTTCTAAAAGAGACGAAAGAAAAATAAAACTCGATCAGCAAATGTGTGCAGCACAAAAACAAGGCCAAACGCCAAAATACCAAACGCGACAAAAACACGTATGAAAAATAGTGCACACATTGCAATCAGAGAAAAATCGATTTAAAAAGCCTATGGTCACAGTCCAAGTGATTTACTCAATTAAAATCACTCGGTTCGCTATAACCTTTGGCTCTGATACCAACTTCTATCACACCCCGCTAATAGCGGAAACACGGAATGTTCCAGTTATAATATCAAGAGTCAAGATTACAACCATATAACCGATAAACAAAACATCAAATTAAATAGATCATGCCAAATGTTACAAAATACATCATAAAGTCAAAGGCGATAAGACGCCAAGTACGAGTACAATTCCAAAAGAAATAAACAAACGGGTCGTCATGGAAATTACAATAAACAGTTCAAATTCAAATTTCCCAAAAGCAAGCGATCCGAAAATAAACTATGGCATGATCAACGGAAATCCTCAATTTCCTGCAAAGCGTTAAAACGACATCAACAACATGTTGGTGAATTATTCGCAATTTTAAGTAAGAAGTGACCCATCGGTAAATTTCAATAAACAACACCAGTTCAAAAATATATCTTGTTGTACATCCAATTGGTGAAAGGTACTATGCCTAAGTAGTCATACATCTCAATCCTGAACCAATCAGTTTAATCCCCTATCATAAGGTGTGTCAAACCAAAGGCAAACAGTTTAATCATACAGTTTAAAATTAAGGTCATAACATCCGCTCGTAGCAACAGTCTACCGAGGAATGTGGGTTAGGTACATAACCCAATACAGATCTATACATATGAACCACGGGCTAAAGCTTAACGAGTGTATTAGAGGGGAGCCACCATGGCTTAGACACTTAAAACTAAGGCAGACCATATTCACTGGGTAAACAAGATAATTCATAACATTCCGCATACATGCAGACAGTTTAAAATACTCAGACAGTTTAAAATACGCTTTACAGCCCAAAAGTATTTAAGAAAAGGGCTACGAATAACTCACAAAGCAACTTCAGCAAATCTCGGGTAAATACAATCACAGGATCACAATCCCACCGTCTAAGTGTCCTAAAACAGTAAATAATATAGTCTCAGTATCTCTCTAAGTATAGTTCGGTTTAGCCTTGTCGGTTGAGATTTAAATTAATATAATTATTCCAACGATTAATAAGTCGGATTAGAATGACGGATTAAGAAGACGGTGTTCCGCGCCAGAAAAGGGCCGATCGGCAAGATATCGATCTTTCACGTCAACATCGACCGTTGGAAACGAGTGATAACTCCAAGTCGAAAGGAATATTAACACCAATGTTCATTATAATGACCAAGATTAGGATGTTGACTTATAAAAGTCAAAGGTCAATTATATTGACTTATGAAAGTCAAATGTCAATCATGTTGACTTATAAGAGTCAAATGTCAATTATGTTGACTTATTAAAGTCAAAATCAATTTAAAAGTCCATTTGACACTTTAAATAATTTGAAGTGTTTTCATACCAAAATGTTTAGAGTAAAATACCTTTTCAAAACCATTTATAAAGTTTGTCGTAACACATATTCCGATGAATTAAAACGATGATCAAATATGTGGCGAAGATTAATATGTCGCAAAAAGGTTGAAAATATCCGTTTTAGGTAATATTATGACATTTTTGATTGCGTTGGTGTCTTTGAGTCAAAAGACAATGTTATTGTAAAATATGTTACTTTTGTATACCATTTATTTATATAAGTGTTTTAATGTCGTAAAAAGTCGAGAGTTGAAATTTCGGCAGCGCTTCCGCGTCGTAAAATATTAGTCCAAATTTCAATCACTTTCCCGCTTATCAGCAATTGCATTTTAAACCATTAATCATAATACATATATCATATTAAGTTTTATATAATACTTTAGTTAACTTATATATTAAATATTATTGTCCAACTTCAGTCCAATCAAATGAAATACAACGAGTGTTGGTCTAATAATGTCACACCCCGCTAAAGCGGAAACACGGAATGTGAGAGCTGGAATATCATTACACGGTCATAAGCAAATATAAACGATTCAAGTCATTTCGATTAAAATAAAGTAGTTCAAGTTTCAACATTCAGAAACAACCAAGTAGTTCATGATTTAACTTAAAGTACAAATACAATGTTTCCAAAATAAAATTCCCAAAATAGAAAGGTCTTTTCCCAATGAACGCCTCACGTAACCATAATGACCCTTCCTTGCCATGCATTCCATACACTTACATTAATTTCCTGAAACATAAGATAAAGTGTCAACTACATAAAGTAGTGAGTGAGTTACAGTTTAGAGTTTCTAGAAAAGTTTCCAAAAATAGAAAGTTGCAAAATATATGATGTCGTCATAAGTAAAAGGAACGGGGCGACGTTCGAACATATATGTAAATAGTAAAAGGTTTGAACGTACACAAGTAAGTTAAATAAATAAAAGTCGTATAATTAAGTTGTAGCGGAATCCAGGCGCTAAAAGGTGTATGCGTAGGGAGTATGTGTTTAACTAAATAGTTCCTCGTATCAATCACTTGGCATAATATAAGTAGTAAGTATACACTAAACCGATTGTGTGGTCCTGAACTAGCCCAAAAATGTTTAATTGATTGAACGTTTGAACTTAGCAATATGTACTTGGGACGCTAACCCTGAGTAAGGAGTGACCCCTCCTAAGTATCGATACCCATATGACTAACGGCTGTTGCTAATAGTGTATAAAGTTTCGAACCAAAACGGGCAAATGAACAAAGTTTCCAAAAGTTGCAATGAGTTCTTACGGGCTTATATATCCATCAAGGATTGGTCGCTAACAAGTATCCTAAATTTAGTTAACCCGCTAAGGCATCAACACATATACGCATGGTAGTACACAAGTTTCCAAGTTTCCAAAGTTCAAAGTTTCATAAAAGTTGCAATAAAGTTTCGTACAAGTTTCCAAAGTTTACGAGTTTCACAAGTTAAAATGTTTCAAGTTTCCAAAGTTTCGAACAAGTTTCCAAAAGTTTCAATATGTACCAAAAGTATCAAGTTTCCAATTGTTTCAATAATTCGCAAATAGTGTTAAAAGTTACAAAACATGTGATCTTATGTTTCCCCCAAATAATGTTTAAAAGTACAAAAAGTAAAACAAGTGGGGTTGTAACTCACGGTTTGCGGAGAAACGAGAACTCGGGAATCGGTCGAAAAGGAGCCGGGAATCACGGAATGCCTAACGATACCAAGATTGTCCAAAAGTTATTATCTCATTAGGTTACTTTATGTAATGGATTAGGTAACTTTTGTTTAGAATTAAGTGTTAAGTTCAATATTGTTCCAAAAATTGGTCCGAAGCGGTTAACGTTATGTTTAGTCCGAAAGTTCAAAGTTGATGTTATTTATTTATGCGATAGACATGTTTTGGTTACTGAAGTGGTTTAAGTTTTCTAACGAAATTTGGGCAGCGCTTCCGCGCCCAAATTTCGTGTCGAAAACTAAAGTCAATTCCGCTCACAAAACACATATAAACACATATTCTTATATAAACAAGTCCAAAGAGTTCAATACAAGTCACCATTGTTATTATTTTAGTCATCTCAGTCTCAGATTATTATCCACTAAATATCCAGAACGTGTACATAAGTTTTAAACGGACAAAACGACGATTTTCGGGAGAGTCAGCAGCCCGGTGCGCGACACCTACCAGGGGGTGCTGCGCACCTCCGTGCTGTTCTTTCCCGTTTTGTGTTTTTTTCTTGTCAAAAACGTTTTGTTACTCAAAGATTTCGACATGCAACCAGTAGTTACTTAATAATATGGTGTTTTTACAGTTTCTAAACAACTTTTAACCACAAATACATAGATCTAAATATTATTTAGTTAAAAATCGTTTTTGTATAAAAAGTGTTATAAATCTTCATAAAAACTCATTTTTATGGTTTAGATCTTACATGCAATTAGTAAAAACAGTAAATAAAGGTAGGAGAAAGATTTCTACCGGATGAAAATGAATGGCTGATGTTTTAGATGGATTTAGAGCTCCAAAATCGGTAGAAAGAGCTTGAAACCGAAAATACTTTGCACCTTCTTGCTTGTTTTGATGTTTAAACGTTTTTGATGGTTGATTTATGGTGGATTTGTGGCTGTAAACTTCTGGATTTAATGGTGTTTTAGAGAGAGAGAGATGAGAGAAAAGAGAGAGTTTGGTGAACTATGTGTTTTTGTGTGTGTGTTTTTGATTTTCTAAAATGAAAATGAAAAAAAAATAGATAGAGTGTAGTAAAGAGGTCTTGGGAGACTGAGAAATCAGTAATGGCAGGTCCAATCTCGAGTGGGATTGGTTGTGGTGGTTTGTAATAACGAGACAAGGACTAAAAATGTAAAAATTTTGAAATCTGGCAATAGGTGCTGCGCACCGTGCATTTATCAGATTTTTATCTGATTTTTGTTTTTACGTTTTTGCTTCGTTGGACCTTTTTGTTAATTGAAAGTTCTTAATTATGATATGTTATGAACTTAGGAAAGTTCAATAGGTGTTTTCTTGGTATTAGGACTTATATAATTGATTCCGGGAGTTATTCCGACACTGGTTCTGTCACACCCCGCTTGGAAGCGGAAACACGGAGCGTTCCAGTTATAATATCAAAGTCAAGATTACAACAATATAACCGATAAACAAAACATCAAATTAAATAGATCATGCCAAATGTTACAAATACATCATAAAGTCAAAGGCGATAAGACGCCAAGTACAAATACAATTCGAAAGGAAATAAACAACGGATCGTCATGGAAATTACAATAAACAATTCAAATCCAAATTTCTCAAAAGCAAGCGATCCGAAAATAAACTATGGCATGATCAATGGAAATCCTCAATTTCCTGCAAAGCGTTAAAACGACATCAACAACATGTTGGTGAATTATTCTCAATTTTAAGTAAAAAGTGACCCATCGATAAGTTTCAGTAAACAAGTAAGTTTAAAATCATCTATCTTGTATTCATCCAAAAGTGAAAGGTACTATGCCTAAGTAGTCATACATCTCGATCCTAAACCAATCAGTTTAATCCCCTAGCCTAAGGTGTGTTAATCCAAAGGCAACCAGTTTAATCATACAGTTTAATATTACGGTCATAACATCCGCTCGTAGTAGCAGCCTACAGAGGAATGTGGGTTAGGTACATAACCCAATACAGATCTATACATATGAACCACGGGCAAAAGCTTAACGAGTGTATTAGAGGGGAGCCACCATGGCTTAAACACTTAAAACTAAGGCAGACCAAATTCACTGGGTAGACAAGATATTTAACAACATTATCGCATAAATGCAAACATTTTAAAGTACGCTTTACAACCCAAAAGTATTTAAGACAAGGGCTACGAATAACTCAAAAAACAATCTTCAACAAATCTCGGGTAAATCAATCACGGGATTTCAAACCCCCCCCCGTCTAAGTGCCCTAAAACAGTAAATAATATAGTCTCAGTATCTCTATAAGTATAGTTCGGTTTAGCCTTGTCGGTTTAAGATTAAGTTTAATAATATATTCCAACATTTATTTAGTTTACAGGAGATGACGTATTTAGGAGACGATGTTCCGCGCCAGAAATGGGCCGATCGGCAAAGTATCGAATCTTTCACGTCAACAGCGACCGTTGGAAACAAGTGATAACTCGGAGTCGAAAGGAATATTACTAAAAATGTTCATTATAATGACCAAGATTAAAGGTGTTGACTTTATAAAAGTCAAATGTCAAGTATGTTGACTCATTAAAGTCAAAATCAATTTAAAAGTCCAAATTGCCACTTTGAATAATTTGGGTCTTTTCTTACCAAAATGTTTAGAGCAAAATGCCTTTCAAAACCATTTTATAAAGTTTGTCGTAAAAACATATTTTGATGACTTAAAACGATAATCATAAGTTGAGGCGAAGTTTAATATATCGCAAAGAGGTTTAAAAAGTCCATCTTAACTAGTATTATGACATTTTTGATTGTGTTGGCGTCTTTGAGTCCAAAGACGATGTTATTGTATAATATGTTACTTTTAAGTATTTAAATGTTTTTATGTCGTGTAAAGTCGTGAATGGAAAATCCGGCAGCGCTTCCGCATCAAAAATTATTTGTCTAAAATCCGTACACTTTTCCGCTTGATAACAATTTGCATTTTTAAACCTTTCTCATAATACATAATAAAATAATAAGTTAATTATGATACTTTCGGTTAGATTACATTATAACATATTTCGTCCATTCTCAATCCAAATCCGATAATATAACAAGTGTTGGTCTAATATTTACTCCTAACCGTTTTCAAGGCTAAAACCGAATAACGATGGATAATGAAAATGAGGAATTTGAGAGAAAACGATTGTTACCGTTAGCACCCGTTAGAATATTCAAGTAGGGAATCCGGAACCAAAGACCTCGGTGGCGTGGTGATGAGGACAAATCTCCCTCCCAAAACAAAATACACTCACCGTTAATAAAGGTTCATAATATAACAAGTTGAAGGTGCAAATTTAACGGATTTACAAAGTTTCCAAAATCTGGACCACGACCGCCTCGCGGTGGGGTGACTGCGCCGCGGTCGTAACTTTACCACGACCGCCTCGCGGTGGAGGCACCGTGGCGCGGTCACGACTGCAGATACATCAATTTTTACAAAATTTGTTTTATGTTGGAAAATCATCTTTTGATGTAATAGACTTAAATATGCAAGTTATGGAATCATCAAAACACTTTTAAACAACCATTTTGTAAAGCTTTTCCATCATCTAAATCAAGATCCATGTATATATTTGTAAAACTTGATTTCAAAGATTTTTAACCATCAAATGTTATAAAACTCATTTCTATGTATTTAGATGATACATGCAATAAGTAAATCATATTAAAAACAGTGATGAAAGGTTATTATACCTCAAAGAAAATGAAGATGTGATGATCTAAAATGACTTGATGGAATTTCTTGAAGTTTGAAGGTGATTTTGACCCAAAAACGTTAGAGATAAGTGAATGCTTCCAAAAGAATGACTAAACCTTACTCTCCTTGATGAAAATATTGATTTATAATGGTGAAATTTGGTGTTTAAAAGCTGGAAATCACAGCCACAAGAAGAAGGTTTGAAGGAGTGTTTAGGTGTTTATGTGTTATGCTTCAAAGGGAGAGAGAGAGTGTTTGAGACTTTGTGTGTGTGATTGAAATGAAATGTGAGCTAGTAAGACACAAAGGGAGATATAACACTGGTCTAATGGAGGCTTTGCCACGTTTTTAAGTTTGTGACAAGTGTTTAATACATGCAAGTTATGACTCACAACACAACAAAATGAAGCTGTCCAGGGCTATGACCGCGGCGCGGCCAACTCACCGCGGCGCGCTCCGTCATATTCCTGGATTTCTTCGTTTTGTTCGTGTTGTCGTTAAGTATATGAATTCGTTTAGGATTCCCGATTATTTTACATGAACTTAGGAAAGTTCATTATATGATTTTATTGGTATTAGGATTCATTAAATGATTCGATTTAATTTCCGATTTGGAAATATATACTTTTCGGTATAAGCATAAGCACGAGCAACGCACGATTTCTTAAAGATAAAAAAATACGTTAACCGACAAATTTGGCATAACCTTATAACTTATAATTATGAGAATACTAACTAATTGGCACTTAGATAAAATAAAATTATTTCGTCTCAGGGGACGAATCAGCAAATACAGAAAACCCGATACTCAAAAACAGTAAATCGTGAGCAAAACAAAGCGAAATACCAGGGTCAAATCAATTGCGAATAAAATATAAATAATAACGGTAACATAAGTACTTCAAATTGACGGGACGTCACAGCCTCCCCTAGTTAAAAGAATTTCGTCCTCGAAATTACTAATGAGCATTGCTAGAAGAAAAAAGATGGGGAAATTTTCGCTGCATTACCTCCTCCCGTTCTCGAGTAACTTGGCTCCAAACTTTAGATTTATGACAGTAAAAAGCCTCACACGGCACGCGACAAAGGATGGGGCTGTAACTATTGTAGTATGAAAACTCGGCTAGCAGAACAAGTCGACTCTAACTTCCACCAAGGCCTAAAACGCACGCGCGTCACGATCAGAAATGACGGAAAATCTCGTCAATATGCAATCTAAAAGGTTTCTCTATTCGGTAATCTTCTCGAATAGGCAGAAAACGTGCTGACTTAGTCAACCGATCCATGATACTCCGAATGATACTATCCTCGGTGAGACTCTCTTGGTAAGCCTGACTGATACGAGCCTCCAAGCTCGGCGGAAATGAAATAATCATGGTGCGTACTCTCACCGGCTTAACCGACTTTGTGCGACTTAACGCATCGGCTACTACATTTGCTTTACCCAGATGGTAGGAAATCTCACGAACATAATCGTTATGCTACCCAACTCATCAACGTAATGCATTTAACATCTTTCCTTTTTAACGAAAAGTATCGGCGCGCCTCAAGGAGAGAAACTCGGCCTAACGAAGCCCTTGTCCACAAATTCCCGGATCTGCTTCGATAGCTCTCACAACTCCGAAGATGCTAACCGATAAGGAGCCTTCGCCACAAGAGCTGCTCTCGAAACTACGTCAATCCAAAACTCTTCCTCTTGACTAGGGGTAATCCATGTAAGTCCTCTGGGAACACATCGGGAAAGTCACGACCCACGGATGTGTGAGAAGAATGAACAATCCACTCGATGCTAGGGGCATATCATGTATTTAAGATTAAGAATAAGTGTGCGACCGAAGTTTACAACATTGTGTATACTAAAGCGAACGAATGAGAATAGTGATTTTCAAAACTCTTATGTGTAGCAACTCCACAACTAGCATCGCGTTGTCTGGACCGCCCTATGTATCGTTTATTTGGTATAAAGTATGTCGAGTGATAGTTTGAGAATACGAGTGTCATGATACATCGGCTTCTGGATCATTTCTGGAGATCTGTAAACTTGTCGCGTTAACCCATCATGTCTTCCAGTGTCAGTTCTTAGTTATCGGATATCTTGGGTGTATCGCTTAGTATGTCGAGTTGTAACTGCACTCATGTGTCTTATGTGAGAATACTTCTCAGTTGCCATACTAGGCATCGCGTAACGATTAGTGGGGAGTAGTGTATACGGTTTCGCTAGTCGAGAATGTGTTGTCTCCGCCTAAAGAACGGGAGAAATAGTCGGCATGGGACAGTATAAACCAGTCCCGATCCGATTCGTTATACGGTAATGCAATAGTTTACGATTGTATGAATGGCTTTCGATAATGTTAATTCAACGGTCCTATACCTTGATAACGTATCACTATCGTATATCAGGTTCGTAGGAAGATGTGAGTTCTCAAGAGTATGCGTCGGGTATCTACCTCGTTGCCTGACACGGTTATAATCGTTCCTTTCATCGCGTCATAGAAAGGTGAATGGAATCAAATTCCCACTAAGTCTCAGTGTTATCTTAGTATAATTCTAAAGCATATAGCGTTTCGTGTCGAACGTAGCTAACTCTTTCCCTCTCAGTGTAGCCTAGACCGGAAACGAGTTAGTTCGAAGATACGGCTCATGTTAGTATTAGTAATAAGCTGAGCACATAGAGTATCTTAAGTATAGCATCTAGGTCTGTGTGGGTCTGACTTCAAGAATTCCCGGGGAGGTTCGTTTAATGTTTACCAATCCCGTTCTGGCATAATTTAGTCCAAATTATTCATAGGTGATCAGGCTACGAATAATTCAAGTTAAACAATGCCTTCACGTTTTGGTTAAATAAAATCTTTCGTTTAGAAATTGGTTATAGTTTGATTTTTGAAAAATCGGTATTCACTATAACCTTGCGCTCTGATACCAAGTCTGTCACACCCCGCTAAAGCGGAAACACGGGATGTGAAGAGCAATAGCATTCGATACACAAGTTTATAATTCCACACCAAGTTATATTAAAAGAAACATAACTTCAAAGGTTTACAAGTGTTTAAAACATCGTTTACATATCCAAAATACAAGATGAGTGTTCATAGCCAAGCCACCCGAACCCTTTCCCATTCTTGAAGTCATCAGCCCAAAACATAAGTATCGTCTCCAAAGCTTACTCATTTCCTGAAAATACGAGTCAAGTGTTAACTACGAGAGACGTAGTTAGTGAGCTACAAGTTTAAGTATTCAAAGCGTTGACGCATAGCAATGCGTAAAGTATAAGTAATCAAGTTTCGACGCATAGCATTGCGTAAAAATATAGCATTAAAATAGTTGTCGCATATCCATGCGTAAAGTATAGTGTTCAAATAGTTGTTGACGCATAGCGATGCGTAAAGTATGAGTATTCATGTTTTGTTTTGTCGTTACCTCAGCGGTGGAACCATCCACATGTGTAAGACGATAAGTATTCGTGTTTGTGTTCGTAGGCATTGACCACATAGCGCGACTATGTGACAATCCTAAGTATTGCCCAATGATCGTTGCTAAGCCTAAAGCCTACCCATTTAGTATTATGCACCATCGTTATTTGGCGTTGTGGTGAGGGTCTCTCTACCCTAATAGCGCTATCCATATCTACTAACGGTCCTTTCCAAAGGGATTAATAGCAACTAATGTCCTTGGTAGTTTTCGGGAATTTTCAATGGTTTCTCACGTCCATGTTGTACAAAGTCCGCAACATGACGATCGATTGTTTTAGTCATTGGCAAATTTAGCTTTCGTATCCTCGACATTGTTGGCAAAGCCCTCAACAATGCCGGCAAAATAGTCATTCGTTTTAGTATTCAAAAATATATAGTATTTCATAAGCGTTCAAAGTATACAAGTGTTTTCGTAAAGCATTCGAATATCAAGTAGTTTTCGTAATAGTATTCGAGTATGAAATCGTTTTCGTAATAGTATTCGAGTATCGAAGCGTTTCATAAAAGTATTCAAGTGACAAAGCATTTCATAATAGTATTCGAGTATCGAAGCGTTTTATAAAAGTATTCGAGTGTCAAAGCATTTCATAATAGTATTCGAGTATCAAATAGTTTTCGTTTAGTATTCAAGTATCAAAGCGTTTCCAAGTTTGCTTCAGCTTAAATGTAGTGTCTAAGCCTAAGACTCGCATTTCACCCCAAAAAGTATTAAAAGCGTTTAAAAGAGTAGGGGTTTGTAACTTACTGTTGGCGAAGATTTCTAGCGTGCTCGGAATTGCTCGAAGGTGCTCGGAATCACCGGAATCCTATTTTATACCAAGTTTTGGCGTAAGTAACATTATTTATTAGTTAATACCATCGTTAGGAAACGAAATGCTTATGTTATAAAGTGTTTTTATTTGGTTTTACTAAAATCGGGCAGCGCTTCCGCGCTATAGTTTCTAAATCCAATTTTTAACACTTTCCCTCTTACAATCGTCATAACAATAATCTTTAACTTATAAAAACAAGATAGGGATTATATGTTGAATAAGTTACCCTATTACAGGTTATAGTTCATGAACTTCAGTTTTATATATAATCTTAAAACGACAAGTTTAAAGTTACGCTCAATAATGGTTTAAATAAGGTTTTGTAACAAGTCTGCAACACGACCGCCTCGCGGTGGAGGCACTGCGCCGCGGTCACAAGTTCACCACGACCGCCTCGTGGTGGGGGCACCGTGGCGCGGTCATATGTTCACCATGACTGCCTCGCGGTGGAGGCACCGTGGCGCGGTCGCGACACAGTTCATTTACCCAAAAATCGTTTTTGATGAAATTCGTTATTTTTAAGTTAGATTTCGACATGCGTTCATAGATTCATATAAATACTTGATGTTTTATAGTTTCTTTAGTGTTTTTAACCACAAATTCATGGATCTAATCATCCATTTTATATAAACCCGTTTTTGTTCATAAATAGCCTCAAATCTTTATAAAAACTCGTTTTTAGTTGTTAGATGATGCATGCAAAGTGTATATGTTATAAAGACAGAAGTTTTGAGAGATTTATACCGAGTAAGAAGTGATTTGGAAGAGATTGAAGTGTTCCCTTGGTGTTTTTAGCCCCAAAAATGCTATAAATTGTTTTTCCTTGACCCAAATGATGATTACTTGCTTCCTTCTTAATTATGAACGATTTTAGTGTGTTTGTTATTGTGGTTTTCTGTGATTTTAGGTGGCTACTTGCTGTAAATGGAGAGGAAGAGGGAGTGTTCTTGGGAGTGTTTGCAATAGAGAGAAAGAGTGAGCTTAGATGTGTGTGTAGGTGTGTTTGATGTTATGGTGACTTAAAGGTCTTGTTGTGATGTTTTAAATTAACTTAATGGACCATGAAAGGGCTTTTGGACAAGTTTAAACCGGAGCCAAAGAGTTAGGCTCGTTTTAAATCAGTTATGAAAGTTTACAAAATTGTTGATCTGCACCCTCCACCGCGGCGTACTGGGCTCACCGCGGCGCGGCTGGAGGTCAGATTTCTCCTTCTTCGTTTTTCGTTTGTTTTATCGTAAGCATTCGTTCGTTAGTTGAAAGTTTACGATTTGTTTTGAGATGAACTTAGGCAAGTTCATTAAGTGCTTTCTTGGTATTAGGATTCATTTAATGCTTTGATTCCGAATTCGATTCCGAGACACACATGTTTTGTTTAAGTAACGTAAACCTACGTTAAAAGTTTTTGTGTGAGTTACATCGAGCTTAGCTTAAGGAGTTGTGTCTACGTAACCACGTAACACATAAAGTTAGTTATATCGGGTATCAGATATACGTATCGAGGTTAAGTTAGTGTACTCGACTTGAGTTTTGACGGTTGTCACACCAATTTCCTCCAAAGTCAACTACGCATGCTCTAAGCATATCCTCAAGCGTTTGGATCGTCCTTTCGCTTTGACCATCGGTCTGAGGGTGGTAAGCTGTGCTAAGATCTAGTCGTGTCCCGAGAGATTTCTGAAGCGCGTTCCAAAAGCGAGACGTGAACCGACTATCTCTGTCAGAAATGATGGAGAGAGGTGTCCCGTGGCGAGAGATGATCTCGTTTGTGTAGATTTGCTCGAACTTCTCCATTGAGTGGGTTTCTCGCACCGGCAAGAACTGAGCAGACTTTGTCAATCGGTCGACAATTACCCAAATTGTGTCGTTACCCTTTGCCGTCCGGGGTAACTTGGTAATGAAATCCATGGAGATTTGCTCCCATTTCCACATAGGAATCTCCGGTTGCTGCAGTAGTCCTGAGGGTTTCTGATATTCCGCCTTGACCTTGGAGCAAGTGAGACACTTGGCTACGTACAAGGCGATATCTTTCTTCATGCCCGGCCACCAGTAATACTCTCTAAGATCCTTGTACAACTTGTCGGATCCTGGGTGGATAGAGTATCGGGAACGGTGGCCTTCATCCAGAATTAACTTTCAAAGATCCTCGGACTTCGGAATCCATGCTCGGCCCATGAAGTAATGAATTCCATCGGATTTGAGCTCGAACTCCTTCTCATGGTTGTGCAAAGTTTCTCCCTTTAGGTTCTCGGGCTTCAACGCTTCTCGCTGAACCTCGGCGATTTGCGTCTGAAGGTTAGTCTGAATCTGGATACCTAATGCTCTAATCCGAGATGGTGTCACCCTTTCCTTCCGACTAAGGGCGTCTGCTACTACGTTTGTTTTACCCGGGTGGTACTTGATCTCGCAATCGTAGTCACTCTGCAGTTCGATCCATCTCCTCTGTCTCATGTTGAGCATCTTTTGGTCTAGGATGTGTTGAAGACTCTTGTGATCCGTGAATACCGTGTACTTAGTCCCATACAAGTAATGTCTCCAGATCTTTAGTGCAAAGACGACTGCTCCCTGCTCTAGGTCGTGAGTAGTGTAGTTTTGTTCGTGAACCTTGAGTTGTCTCGAAGGCGATGACTTTGTCTTTCTGCATAAGGACGCACCCATGCCCTTGATGGGATGCATCGCAGAATACAACGAAGTTATCCGTACCCTCTGGTAACGACAAAATCGGTGCGTGACAAAGCTGGTGCTTGAGTTTCTGGAAGGATTCCTCTTGCTTAGTACCCCAAACAAAATCCTTATCCTTCTGAGTGAGCTCGTTGAGTGGCTTAGCGATCTTCGAGAAATTCTCGATGAACCTTCGATAGTAGCCGGCCAACCCTAGGAATTGACGAATTTCCGTAGGAGTCCTCGGGGCTTGCCATTTCTCGATCGCTTCTATCTTAGCCGGATCCACATGGATCCCATCTTGGTTGACCACATGACCAAGGAAATGTACTTCCGGAGCCAGAATTCACACTTAGAGAATTTGGCGTACAATTTTTGTTCTCGGAGGAGTTCTAAGACGAGTTTCAAGTGTTTCGCTTGATCCTCCTTGTTTCTCGAGTAGATAAGAATGTCATCAATGAACACGATCACGAATTTATCTAGGTAAGGTCTACACACTCGGTTCATTAAGTCCATGAACACTGCTGGT
>CAJVGC010000060.1:28610088-28666587 GCA_910822075.1 Senecio squalidus | reverse complement strand
TACTCAGCCGCCGGCCAAAGTCGCCGGCCAAAAGCCTTCGGCCAGTTTCAATATTACGTTATTTTCCAATTTTTAGCTTGTTTAACGGGTAGATTTAACATGCAAACTGTTATAACTCAAATATATGAGTTTTTAAAGTAAAATCACTGTTTTCTTTTAGTTTTACATGTTAAAAATATGGATCTATCATAAAAAACTCGTTTTTAAGCAAGAAAACGTTTTAAATCTTTATAGAAACATATTTCCAGGTTTTAGATCTTACATGCAAGCAAAGATTTTGTAAAAATAGTAAAGTAAAAGAGTTCTACCGAAGGGAAAAGCAAAGAGACGATTTGGATGAGTTTCTAGCCCCAAATCTTCTTGAAAACCCGATTTAAACCTTTCCTTTTGATACCCTTTACTCTTGGAACGTTTTTGATGGATTAGATGGTTGATTTATGTGTGTTTCTGGTCTGTTTTAGTGGTGAAAGTTTCTGTTTTGCTTATGTGTTCTTGAGAGAATTTCTAGAGAGAGAGAAATGTGTGTTTTGTGTTTGTTTGAAATGAAATTTGAAAATAGAAATGAAACAAAAGGGTGTTTACTAGCCTAGGAAGCTGTTCTAAGCAGTAAATATGGTCCAATCCCGAGTTATAAAGTTGGTCCAATGAGCTTTCATGCAAAAATGAGTCATCGTCCAGCTGGACAGCGAGATTCAGCCGCCGGCTGAATATATTCAGTCGCCGGCTGGATTGAAAATCCAGTTTTTTGACGTTTTAAGTTTTCCGTTATAATAGTTAAGGACTAGAATCTTTTTGGTTTCCGTTATGAACTTAGTCAAGTTCTTGTATTGTTTATTTGGTGTTAGGATTTATAGTTTGATTCCGACATTGGTTCCGACAATAAAAGACACAACAATTATGAACCCGAACAATATGAACACGATAAAGAGTGACTAGAGATTTGAACCGATTAAGTAACTGAGAATCACCTGAAATTTAGACGGTTGTCACAGTAATCTCCATACATTACCTCTTCAGTGGCTTCTTCCTCATCCTTGCTAGGGCAATCCTTCGTCAAATGATATCCGTTGCAAATGTCGCAACCGACTTGAATAGCATGAACTTTTTGGTTGACGCGTTTGATATCTCTTCCCATACTATCCAGTTTGTTAGTTATAGCAGCGAGACCGTCGCTGTTATCTGTTAACTTCCTTCTTCCTTTACCACCGTCTTCCCACAACTTCGAGTGCTTAGCATGTCCTTCGATGGCAGCCCAACCATCAACTGGAATTTTCCGTGGGATTTTTCCTTCGGATTCTAACTCGTTACGAGTTTGACGATCAACCCCTTTGTAAAACGTTTTGATAACCTGTTGATTGTTGAGATCATGTTGGGGACATTTATGTAACATATCTTTGTAACGCTCCCATGCTTGATAAAGTGATTCATCAACGTCTTGTGTGAAGTTCCTTATGTCATCAATCATTTTAGAGGTTTTTGAAGGGGACAGTAATTCTTCAAAAACTTGGTCCTGAGATCGGCCCATGTAGTGATTGAATTTGCCGGGTCGTTCCCAATCCACCGTTTTGCATTTCCTTTGAGTGTCATCGGAAAAACTCGCAACATAACATTCTCTTTTGTCACACCAGGAATAGTGTAAGCATCAGCAATCTCGATGATCTTTTCCACATGAACATTATCATCTTCGTTTTCTTCTCCATTGAAAGGAGTTTCTCTAAGTTCCTTAAGAAATTGGCCCTTTAGCTGGAATTCGGCTCCTCGAGTGATAGTTGGGTTGGGAATGTCTGTCGCAACATTCGGGGTAAGAGCATAGTACTCCTCCAAGGTGATCTGATCGATGTTGACTGCCATTTCGTTTTCTGATTCTTCGGATGAATCAGAAT
The DNA here is from genome assembly GCA_910822075.1 of Senecio squalidus. NCBI lineage: Eukaryota > Viridiplantae > Streptophyta > Magnoliopsida > Asterales > Asteraceae > Senecio > Senecio squalidus. Next base: position 28,664,704 of record CAJVGC010000060.1, on the reverse strand, counting down.
CTGTTACGGGAATTGGTTTTTCTTCTTCTTGGTCAGAAAATAACTTGTGTTCCTCTTCAGAAGATGACATAAACTCATATTCGAAACCTTCGTTTTGGTGAACCTTGAAACTTGTGATGGGTTGAACTATTGGGGAAAACAATCTGCGTCGAACACGAAAAATTTTCTCCGGATCTTCGAATGGTTCTACAAGATTTGGATTTGAACTCCGGGTCATGCAAAACCTGTAAGAACATAATAGAGTATGTCAGTAGCACCTGATAACTGAAAACTAAACAAACCGAACAATTAAAACTACAATTAAACAAAAATTAACAAACAGTTGCTAATCAGTCGGCGGCTGGATATATTCAGCCGACAGCTGGGTATATTCAGCCGTCAGTTGCTTCACTTCAGCCGGCGGTTGACTATATTTGTTTGTAACTTTTCTGAAAAATTGTAACCTTCAAAATCCGATTAGTCCAATTAACAATTATCACCTAAAAAACAGTAAAATTAACTTCCACAAAGATAAATCTTTCCAAAAGGATCGAATAACTAAAAATTCAAAATTACGAATAAAAATAGCAACCGTTCCCCGGCAGCGGCGCCAAAACTTGATGTGTATTTTCTAACGTAAATTTATTTATAGTTTAGACAAGGATATTACTAAAGTCAACTAACACACAATACAGGCAGTGTACCTGATCGTATGGTAGTACAGATCTAGTAAGTCCAGATCGAACTCAGGGAACATGTATTTATATTCATTATTCTAAATTAATTAATTAAACTAAATAAGCAATTAAATATGGGGGACGTTTTAGTTCTGTGAGAACGTATTTCAGGATAATAAATAACTAAAATAAAATAGCAATTAATTTAACTAAATGGAATTGCGGATGAAAAGATGTTAAGAGAATTCTTTACGATTTGATCAGATATTAAAAAGCAGTGATTACTTGGAATTACGTTTAACTTGAATCATGATTAATAATATGAATATGTTTGATTAGTTTAACTGTGATTTCTATTATAATTAGACTTCCTATAAGAGTTATCTAATCCTACAAATTTAGAGAAAGATCATACGAATGATTGTACATCAAGAGTTATCTTAGACTATCCACTCTAAATTGTGCTTTACTGTCACTATTATTAACAATTTCATCTATCGACTACGAATTAACAAAAGTCTCAATTATTCAATTATGATATAATTGTCATGTTCATTCAATTCATAAGATTACTATTATTCTTAGCCTGTCTCAAGTTACAATTATCTAACGAATTATATAATTGTAAATAACTGATAAACTGTGACAACCGTCAAAAATTCAGGTGATTCTCAGTTACTTAATCGGTTCGAATCTCCAATTATTCTTTTTACAGTGTTCATAATTCTCTAGCTCGTACATATTGTGTCTATACTTTGTCGGAACCAGTGTCGGAATAACTCCCGGAATCAATTATATAAGTCCTAATACCAAGAAAACACCTAATGAACTTTCCTAAGTTCATAGCATATCATAATTAAGAACTTTCAGTTAACAAAAAGGTCCAACGAAGCAAAAACGTAAAAACAAAAATCAGATAAAATCTGAAAAACAGCACGGTGCGCAGCACCTAGTGCTTGGTGCGCAGCAATTGTTGCCAGATTTCAAAAAAATTACATTTTTAGTCCTTGTCTCGTTTTATAAACTACCAACCAATCACTCTCGAGTTTTGACACTCATTTACTGCCAAAAACCCTGCCCAAGACCCCCATTACTACACACTTTCTTTCCTTTTTCATTTTCATTTTACTTAATACAAAAACACACACACAAAACACCTAGTTCACCAAACTCTCTCATTTCTCTCATCTCTCTCTCTCAAGAACTCAAGAAAACAGAAAACACAGCCACTAAATCAGTCCATAAACACATAAAAATCAACCATCAATCGTACACAAAACGTTCCAAGAGTAAAGGGTAGCAAAAGGAAAGGATTAAATCGGGTTTTTTAAGAAGATTTGGAGCTAGAAACTCATCCAAATCGTTTCATTTCTTTTCCTTCGGTATAACTCTTTTACTTTACTCTTTTTACTAAAATCCTTGATTGCATGTAAGATCTAAACCATAAAAATAAGTTTTTATAAAGATTTATAACTCTTTTTATAGAAAAACGGTTTTTAACTAAATAATATTTAGATCTATGTATTTGTGGTTAAAAGTTGTTTAGAATCTATAAAAATACCATAATATGAAATATCTACTGCTTGCATGTCGAAATCTATGGGTAACAAAACATTTTTGACAAGAAAAACACAAAACGGGAAAAGAACAGCAAGGAGGTGCGCAGCACCCCCTGGTAGGTGCCGCGCACCGGGCTGCTGACTCTCCCGAAAACCGTCGTCTTGTCCGTTTAAAACTTATGTACGCGTTCTGGATTTGTTGGTAAATAAAAGTATGAGACTGAGATGACTAGAATAATAACAATGGTGACTTGTATTGAACTCTTTGGACTAAATGGACTTGTTTATTAAGTTATTATGTGTTTATATGTGTTTTGTGAGCGGAAATGGCTTTAGGTTTTGGACACGAAATTTGGGCTCGGAAGCGCTGCCCAAATTTCGTTAGAAAACTTAAACCATTTCAGTAACCTAAACATGTCTATCATAATAATAACTTTAACTTTGAACTTTCGGACTAAATATAACGTTAACCGCTTCGGACCAATTTTGGAACAATATTGACCTTAACACTTAATTCTAAACAAAAGTTACCTAATCTCTTATATAAAGTAACCTAATGAGATAATAACTTTTGGACAATCTTGGTACTCTTAGGCATTCCGTGATTCCCGGCTCCTTTTCCGACCGATTCCCGAGTTCTCGTTTCTCCGCAAACCGTGAGTTACAACCCCACTTGTTTTACTTTTTGTACTTTTAAACATTATTTGGGGGAAGCATACGATCACATGTTTTGTAACTTTTAACACTATCTGCGAATTATTGAAATAATTGGAAACTTGATACTTTTGGTACTTATTGAAACTTTTGGAAACTTGTTCGAAACTTTGGAAACTTGAAACATTTTAACTTGTGAAACTCGTAAACTTTGGAAACTTGTACGAAACTTTATTGAAACTTTTATGAAACTTTGAAACTTTGAAACTTGGAAACTATTATGCGTATATGTGTTGATGCCTTAGCGGGTTAACTAAATTTAGGATACTTGTTAGCGACCAATCCTTGATGAAAATATAAACCCGTAAGAACTCATTGCAACTTTTGGAAACTTTGTTCATTTGCCCATTTTGGTTCAGGTACTTTTATACACTATTAGCAACAGCCGTTAGTCATATGGGTATCGATACTTAGGAGGGGTCACTCCTTACTCAGGGTTAGCGTCCCAAGTACATATTGCTAAGTTCAGATGTTCACTCAATTAAATATTTTTGGGCTAGTTCAGGACCACACAATCGGTTTAGTGTATACTTACTATTTATATTATGCCAAGTGATTGACACGAGTTACTATTTAGTTAAGCACATACTCCCTACGCATATACCTTTTAGCGCTTGGATTCCGCTGCAACTTTAATTATACGAGTTTTATTTATTTATTTAACTTACTTGTGTACGTTCAAACCTTTTCCTATTCACGTGTATGTTCTAACGTTGTTCCGTTCTTTTTACTTACGACGTCACTATTTTCTTGTACTTTCTATTTTTGGAAACTTTTCTCGAACCTCTAAACTGTAACTCACTCACTACTTTATGTAGTTGACACTTTATCTTATGTTTCAGGAAATTAATGTAAGTGTATGGAATGCATGGCAAGGAAGGGTCATTATGGTTACGTGAGGCGCTCATTGGGAAAAGACCTTTCTATTTTGGGAATTTTATTTGAAACTTGTATTTGTACTTTAAGTTAAATCATGAACTACTTGGTTGTTTTTGAATGTTGAAACTTGAACTATTTTATTTTCAATCGAAATGACTTGAATCGTTTATATTTGCTTATGACCGTGTAATGATATTCCAGCTCTCACATTCCGTGTTTCCGCTTTAGCGGGGTGTGACAGACTTGGTATCAGAGCACAGGTTATAGTGAAAACGGTTTTAGAAATTTCTAAAAAGTTTTTGAAACCAAACTATAACCAAGGCTTTTCGGAAAATCATTATGGGTTCAAAACTTTAGAGAATTAATTTTGCAATTGCATGATTGTTTTTAACTACGCATGGCCTGATCACCCCTGCCTAGTTCAAAATGGTTTATGCAAGAACGGAACATAATTACTAATGTTAAACGTTTTTGAGTCGAAAAATTCCCGGTCTTACTATTCCCAACCTCACGTGATCGACCCTTACCTGCATTCCTTACTTATTTTCCTATAACATTATCTTGTTCATGTACTTACGAAACTCTTTATGTCGCAGATCCGTCATGTCTCAATCGTCACGTTCGCGATCCCTCTCACAAGCCGTCTCCCCACTGCACGAACCCTCTGAGGGCCATACGGCCTCCGAGAGTCAGCGTCATCAGACGACTGACCCGACGGAGGATACGTCTATGACTATTAGTAGCAGTAACGGGTCTAGCCCGAGGACCGTTTTACCCCCTCCTCGATCGGCACCCGTTGCAGCACCACCACAGCCCCAAGGTCCCCGCGCCGGGATGGCCGCGCGCCAGCAACCGGACCCGTTCCGACCCGCACCCCCTCAGTCCTTCGTGGACCCATACGATCCCGCCATGCGCACCCCAGTCATGGAACGCTACGCGTGGGAACGTCAGTTCCTAGAGGAGAGGCGACGTGCCCAGGAGGCCGGAGCCTCCCGACCTATGATGCCACCTACTCTCCAGCCTCCTCCACCGGCCGCATTTCTCCACCTGCACCGCGAGGTTCGGGCCCTCGCCGAGGAAGCCCAACAGCAGGGCCTCCACCTCTTCGAAGTCTCTGACGCCGCGCACAAACTGGCAGAACAGTCGATACGAACCATCGCATCGGCTCGGGCCACTGCACGGACCGTGCAGCGCCTTGTCAGCACGTGCTTCGTCCTGGGGGCATTGGTAGCGGCTATGGTCGCCAAGGTGTTTCTGGAGAAACGCCATTAGTTCATTTCTTTTATTATGTACTGTAGGCCGAGTTGTAATTTTCACATGTACACAGCTTCGCGCCATTTCCTTATTTCCATATTGTATTGTACCGTACTTCTTCTATTTTTGAACCTTGTACCCAACTTATTATTAATGAATGAAGTTCCATTTATTATTATCTATTATTACCTTGTCTTGTGAATCTTGTACAGTGTTGAATCATTTTCTTGCGTATGAGTCCTTGTCGTGTGAATCTCTTGAAACTTTGTCGTGCGTGTACTATCTGTTCTATTACCTTACTCTTGCGTGATTGTTAACTTGTTCATTGAACTATGTTCTTATCATACTCTAATCGTGCGTTTCTAAACTGAATCTGTTGTCTGGTGTAGAATCATGGCACCCCGTACCAACGCTGCAATCATCGCCGAGCAGGTCGCCGAGCAGTTAAGCGCAGCGATGCCCAACATGATCGCCCAGATCACTGCGGGAATCAATGCTAACGTCAACAACCACCAGCAGCAACAGCAACAGCAGCAGCAGCAACAGCAACAGAACAACCACCAGAACCAACAGCAACCCCCAAACCCACCAGCCTGCACCTACAAAAGCTTCATAGCCTGCAAGCCTAAGGAGTTCCATGGCACATCTGGTGGCGTAGGCCTGGTATCATGGTTTGAGAGCATCGAGTCGGTGCTGCACATCAGTGGATGTGCTGAAGCTATGAAAGTGCAGTACGCCTCCTGCGTATTGCACGGGAAAGCACTGACTTGGTGGAACAATGTGGTCCGCAACAGGGGATGCGAGACCGCTAATGCTCTCACCTGGGAACAATTCAAGACCCTCCTGATTGAGGAGTACTGCCCCAAAGGGGAAATCAAGAAGCTCGAGGCCGAGCTCTGGGATCATCAGATGGTCGGAAACGACATCGAAGGGTACACTGCCCGATTCCACGAGTTGGCCCGACTGGTCCCAAGGTTAGTAACTCCCGAGGAAAGCAAGATCGACCTGTACATTTCCGGTCTTGTTCCCGAAATCAGAGGAATGGTTCTCACTAAGGAACCCCAGACCCTCCAGAGTGCCATTATCCTAGCTCACCGCCTCACGAGCGACCTACTCACCGCTCCTACCTCATCCAAGAAGGAGTCGGGTGAGAAAAGGAAGTCTGACCAGACTCCAAGGCGGAGCGATAGGAACAAGAAGAAGAAGACCACCCGCAACCTTGCCATAGCAGCCGTAGCACCGCCACCGCCACCTCCACCAGCTGGGAATCGATACACGGGGACGAACCCCAAGTGCAACAAGTGCAATTTCCACCACCACGGTAACTGTCCCGTGTGTCTGAGGTGCCAGAAAGAAGGGCACTTTGCTAAGTACTGCACGGACAAGTTGGCAGCTCCAGGTCCGAAGCCGGTGTGCTTCGAGTGCGGAAGTGACCAGCACCTCCGAAATGATTGCCCGAGACTCCGAAACGCCCAACCTAACCAAGGCGGGCGAGGTCGAGGACGTGCATTCGCACTCACAGCTGAAGAGGCTCGACAGGACCCAAACGCGGTGAACGGTACGTTCCCTGTTAATAATCATTATGCATCCGTTTTGTTCGATTCTAGTGCCGAAAGAAGCTTTGTGTCCTTAGAATTTAGACCCCTTATTAACTTAGGATCTAAGATTCTTAAGGATAGCTTCACCATAGAGTACGCTAACGGTCAGGAGTTCGAAGCTAAGGATATAATCATAGGATGTTCCATATGCCTGTCCGATAAGACTTTCCCTATTGATTTAATCCCTATCGAGCTGAAAAGCTTTGATGTCATCGTCGGAATGGACTGGCTCTCTCGTTTCCGAGCCGAGATCGTCTGTTTTGACAAACTCATTCGCATTCCTCTCTCTGATACTAAAACCTTAGTTGTTCAAGGAGACAAACCCGGACAATCACTCCGTCTCGTGTCGTCCATAAAAATACGTAAGTACCTCGAAAAGGACTGTGACCATTTCTTGCTCACGTTGTTGAACGTAAACCCCAGGAGATCCGTATTCAAGATATCCCAGTAGTCAAGGATCACCCTGAAGTCTTTCCCGGAGATTTGCCCGAGCTACCTCCTCATCGACAAGTGGAATTCCGGATAGACCTCATTCCTGGTGCAGCACCGGTCGCTAGGACACCGTACCGTCTAGCCCCACCGAGGTCTAAACAGCTTCAGGAACTCTTGGATCATGGTCTTATTCGTCCTAGCTCGTCCCCCTGGGGAGCCCCTATACTCTTCGTTAAAAAGAAAGACGGATCCTTTCGTATGTGCATCGACTACCGCGAACTGAACAAGCTGACCGTCAAGAACCGATACCCACTCCCGAGGATCGATGACCTTTTCGACCAGTTGCAGGGTGCAACTTATTTCTCGAAAATCGACCTCCGTTCGGGTTATCATCAGGTTCGTGTCAGTGAGACCGACATTCCAAAGACCGCTTTTCGTACCCGTTACGGTCATTACGAATTCCTAGTCATGCCATTCGGTCTAACCAACGCACCAGCAGTGTTCATGGACTTAATGAACCGAGTGTGTAGACCTTACCTAGACAAATTCGTGATCGTGTTCATTGATGACATTCTTATCTACTCGAGAAACAAGGAGGATCACGCGAAACACTTGAAACTCATTCTAGAACTCCTCCGAGAACAGAAACTGTACGCCAAATTCTCTAAGTGTGAATTCTGGCTCCGGGAAGTACATTTCCTTGGTCATGTGGTCAACCAAGATGGGATTCATGTGGATCCGGCTAAGATAGAAGCGATCGAGAAATGGCAAGCCCCGACGACTCCTACGGAAATTCGTCAATTCCTAGGGTTGGCCGGCTACTATCGAAGGTTCATCGAGAATTTCTCGAAGATCGCTAAGCCACTCACCGAGCTCACTCAAAAGGATAAGGATTTTGTTTGGGGTAAGAAGCAAGAGGAATCCTTCCAGAAACTCAAGCACCAACTTTGTCACGCACCAATTTTGTCCTTACCAGAGGGTACGGATAACTTCGTTGTATTCTGCGATGCGTCCCACCAAGGACTTGGGTGTGTTCTTATGCAGAAATACAAAGTCATCGCCTACGCTTCGAGACAACTCAAGGTTCACGAACAAAACTACACTACTCACGACTTAGAACTGGGAGCAGTCGTTTTTGCACTAAAGATCTGGAGACATTACTTGTATGGGACTAAGTGCACGGTTTTCACGGATCACAAGAGTCTTCAACACATCCTAGACCAGAAGATGCTCAACATGAGACAGATAAGATGGATCGAACTTCCGAGTGACTACGATTGCGAGATCAAGTACCACCCGGGTAAAGCAAACGTAGTAGCAGACGCCCTTAGTCGGAAGGAAAGGGTGAAACCATCTCGGGTTAGAGCATTAGGTATCCAGATTCAGACTAACCTTCAAACGCAAATCGCCGAGGTTCAGCGAGAAGCGTTGAAGCCCGAGAACCTAAAGGGAGAGACCTTGCACAATCATGAGAAGGAGTTCGAAAGCAAATCCGACGGGATTCACTACTTCAAGGGCCGAGCATGGATTCCAAATTCCGAGGAACTTCGAAAGCTAATTCTGGATGAAGGCCACCGTTCCCGATACTCTATCCACCCAGGATCCGAAAAGTTGTACAAGGATCTTAGAGAGTATTACTGGTGGCCGGGCATGAAGAAAGATATCGCCTTGTACGTCGCCAAGTGTCTCACTTGCTCCAAGGTCAAGCCGGAATATCAAAAACCTTCAGGACTTCTGCAGCAACCGGAGGTTCCTATGTGGAAGTGGGAGAAAATCTCCATGGATTTCATTACCAAGTTACCCCAAACGGCAAAGGGTAACGACACAATTTGGGTAATTGTGGACCGTTTGACAAAGTCTGCTCACTTTCTGCCGGTGCGAGAAACCCACTCAATGGAGAAGTTCGCGCAAATCTACATCAACGAGATCATCTCTCGCCACGGGACACCTCTCTCCATCATTTCTGACAGGGATAGTCGGTTCACGTCTCGCTTTTGGAACGCGCTTCAGAAATCTCTCGGGACGCGATTAGATCTTAGCACAGCTTACCACCCTCAGACCGATGGTCAAAGCGAAATGACGATCCAAACGCTTGAGGATATGCTTAGAGCATGCGTAGTTGACTTTGGAGGAAATTGGGATACTCATCTTCCATTGGTCGAGTTTTCGTACAACAAAAGCTACCACGCTAGCATTAAGTGTGCTCCGTTCGAGGCCTTATATGGACGCAAGTGCCGATCGCCGCTTTGTTGGCTAGAAGCCGGTGATCGACAACTCACAAGGCTCGACATTGTTCATGAAACCATCGTCAAGATCACCACTATCAGAGAACGACTAAAGACGTCACGTACTCGGCAGAAGAGCTACGCCGATAACCGAAGAAAACCCCTCGAGTTCCAGGTCGGCGATCGTGTTCTTCTTAAAGTATCGCCATGGAAAGGGGTAGTTCGCTTCGGAAAACGCGGTAAGCTAAGCCCTAGGTACACCGGACCGTTTGAAGTCATCGAGCGTATTGGTCCAGTAGCTTATCGACTCCAACTCCCGCCTGTTCTTTCCAATGTTCATAACGTGTTCCATGTCTCGCACTTGAAAAAGTGCCTATCCGATGAGACCATCGTCATTCCGCTCGACGAGGTCAAGATCGACAACAGACTCAATTTCATCGAGGAACCGCTTGAGGTTGTAGACCGAGAGGTCAAGCAACTCAGACAAAGCCGTGTTCCTATTGTCAAAGTTCGTTGGAACTCCCGACGTGGTCACGAATTCACATGGGAACGTGAAGACCAGATACGTCAAAAGTATCCGCATTTGTTCAAGGATACTTCTACGGTTCTACCTGATGTGACGAGTCAAATTTCGGGACGAAATTTCTTTCAACCCGGGGATGATGTGACAACCGTCAAAATTCAGGTGATTCTCAGTTACTTAATCGGTTCGAATCTCCAATTATTCTTTTTACAGTGTTCATAATTCTCTAGCTCGTACATATTGTGTCTATATTTTGTCGGAACCAATGTCGGAATAACTCCCGGAATCAATTATATAAGTCCTAATACCAAGAAAACACCTAATGAACTTTCCTAAGTTCATAACATATCATAATTAAGAACTTTCAGTTAACAAAAAGGTCCAACGAAGCAAAAACGTAAAAAAAAAAAAATCAGATAAAATCTGAAAAACAGCACGGTGCGCATTGCCAGATTTCAAAAAATTTACATTTTTAGTCCTTGTCTCGTTTTTATAAACTACCAACCAATCACTCTCGAGTTTTGACACTCATTTACTGCCAAAAACCCTGCCCAAGACCCCCATTACTACACTCTTTCTTTTCTTTTTCATTTTCATTTTATTTAATACAAAAACACACACACAAAACACCTAGTTCACCAAACTCTCTCATTTCTCTCATCTCTCTCTCAAGAACTCAAGAAAACAGAAAACACAACCACTAAATCAGTCCATAAACACATAAAAATCAACCATCAATCGTACACAAAACGTTCCAAGAGTAAAGGGTAGCAAAAGGAAAGGATTAGATCGGGTTTTCAAGAAGATTTGGAGCTAGAAACTCATCCAAATCGTTTCATTTCTTTTCCTTCGGTATAACTCTTTTACTTTACTCTTTTTACTAAAATCCTTGATTGCATGTAAGATCTAAACCATAAAAATAAGTTTTTATACAAAAACGGTTTTTAACTAAATAATATTTAGATCTATGTATTTGTGGTTAAAAGTTGTTTGGAATGTGTAAAAATACCATAATATGAAATATCTACTACTTGCATGTCGAAATCTATGGGTAACAAAACATTTTTGACAAGAAAAACACAAAACGGGAAAAGAACAGCAAGGAGGTGCGCAGCACCCCCTGGTAGGTTTCGCGCACCGGGCTGCTGACTCTCCCGAAAACCGTCGTCTTGTCCGTTTAAAACTTATGTACGCGTTCTGGATTTGTTGGTAAATAAAAGTATGAGACTGAGATTACTAAAATAATAACAATGGTGACTTGTATTGAACTCTTTGGACTAAATGGACTTGTTTATTAAGTTATTATGTGTTTATATGTGTTTTGTGAGCGGAAATGGCTTTAGGTTTTGGACACGAAATTTGGGCGCGGAAGCGCTGCCCAAATTTCGTTAGAAAACTTAAACCATTTCAGTAACCTAAACATGTCTATCATAATAATAACTTTAACTTTGAACTTTCGGACTAAATATAACGTTAACCGCTTCGGACCAATTTTGGAACAATATTGACCTTAACACTTAATTCTAAACAAAAGTTACCTAATCTCTTATATAAAGTAACCTAATGAGATAATAACTTTTGGACAATCTTGGTACTCTTAGGCATTCCGTGATTCCCGGCTCCTTTTCCGACCGATTCCCGAGTTCTCGTTTCTCCGCAAACCGTGAGTTACAATCCCACTTGTTTTACTCTTTGTACTTTTAAACATTATTTGGGGGAAGCATAAGATCACATGTTTTGTAACTTTTAACACTATCTGCGAATTATTGAAATAATTGGAAACTTGATACTTTTGGTACTTATTGAAACTTTTGGAAACTTGTTCGAAACTTTGGAAACTTGAAACATTTTAACTTGTGAAACTCGTAAACTTTGGAAACTTGTACGAAACTTTATTGAAACTTTTATGAAACTTTGAAACTTTGAAACTTGGAAATATGTGTTGATGCCTTAGCGGGTTAACTAAATTTAGGATACTTGTTAGCGACCAATCCTTGATGAAAATATAAACCCGTAAGAACTCATTGCAACTTTTGGAAACTTTGTTCATTTGCCCATTTTGGTTCAGGTACTTTTATACACTATTAGCAACAGCCGTTAGTCATATGGGTATCGATACTTAGGAGGGGTCACTTCTTACTCAGGGTTAGCGTCCCAAGTACATATTGCTAAGTTCAGATGTTCACTCAATTAAATATTTTTGGGCTAGTTCAGGACCACACAATCGGTTTAGTGTATACTTACTATTTATATTATGCCAAGTGATTGACACGAGTTACTATTTAGTTAAGCACATACTCCCTACGCATATACCTTTTATCGCTTGGATTCCTCTGCAACTTTAATTATACGAGTTTTATTTTATTTATTTAACTTACTTGTGTACGTTCAAACCTTTTCCTATTCACGTGTATGTTCTAACGTTGTTCCGTTCTTTTTACTTACGACGTCACTATTTTCTTGTACTTTCTATTTTTGGAAACTTTTCTCGAAACTCTAAACTGTAACTCACTCACTACTTTATGTAGTTGACACTTTATCTTATGTTTCAGGAAATTAATGTAAGTGTATGGAATGCATGGCAAGGAAGGGTCATTATGGTTACGTGAGGCGCTCATTGGGAAAAGACCTTTCTAATTTGGGAATTTTATTTGAAACTTGTATTTGTACTTTAAGTTAAATCATGAACTACTTGGTTGTTTTTGAATGTTGAAACTTGAACTATTTTATTTTTAATCGAAATGACTTGAATCGTTTATATTTGCTTATGACCGTGTAATGATATTCCAGCTCTCACATTCCGTGTTTCCGCTTTAGCGGGGTGTGACATAAACCTATATGAACGTTAGTTATGATATAAATTCATCAATCACGCTACGTAGTAATTCTAATAACTTTAAATGAACATGGATCGCTATTAAACGTTAATAATAAAGGAAAAACCAATTAGTTCAAACATAAAACTTAATTAACCATAGATCCAAGTTCAACAATCCAAGCAATCACTTTAAAAAGTTTAGCTCATGTTAGATTGTGACAAAATAACATAAGATTCGATAAACAAAAACATTGTATCAATAAAATTAAGAATAAAGTGCAAACCAACTAAAGTAAACTTCAAACACGATTAAATAACTTTAACCGAGGCTTCCAACGTGATCAAAAGCTTCAGATCTCTCCTTGCAGCTCCTCTGGTCGAATGTAGGATGAAAATTAGGTAAAAGATATCTCCAATTCATAACCTAAAGGCCTCTTTTATAGACTCCTGAGCCGACCTATTGGGACAACCGTCCAATTTCAGGTGCAATTTATACTCTACGTCTCTTTCATTGTCTACCGTTGTCCTTAACTGTTCAATTACCGGAAACGCGCTAGTATCGGAATCGCAACCGGAATCAATTTATATAAGTCCTAATACCAAGAAAACACCTAATGAACTTTCCTAAGTTCATAACGTATCATAATTAAGAACTTTCAGTTAACGAAAAGGTCCAACGAAGCAAAATGTAAAAAGCGAAAAATCAGAAAAATACCAAAAATAGGACCTGTGCGCCGCATAGATCGTGCTGATTCCAAAAAAATTTAAGTTTTTATTCTTGTCTCGATTTTATAAACACCCAACCCACTCAAACACGAATCTTGACAATTATTACTGCATTTTGGCAGTCTCTTAGACCATTATTACCCCCTCCCTTACATCTCTTTTCATTTTTATTTTATAAAAACACAAACACACACCAAAAACACACATACACCCACACTCTCTCATTTCTCTCCATTTTCTCTCAAGAACATCTCAAAATACAACTATTTACAGCCACATAAATCCACTTTCCAACCATTAAAAATCGACCAAACATCAAGAGGAAGCAAAAGATTTCGGTTAAAAACCTTTTTCTACCATTTTCGGAGCTCAAACTCTTCTAAAACACCATCCAAGCATTTTCGTCCGGTAGAAATCTTCCTTTTTACTCATATTACTAATATAACTCATTGCATGTATGATCTAAGCTATAAAAACAAGTTTTGATGAAGTTTTATAACCATTTTTATACAAAAACGGGTTTATATAAAAATGATGCTTAGATCTTTGTTTTGTGTTTAAAAGTTACATATAAACTGAGAAAATGATGACTACTACGGTTTATAACCATTGCATATCAAGATCTACCACTTACATAACCGATTTCGCAAGAAAAACACAAAAACGGGAAAGGACAGCAGGCTGTGCGCCGCACACCTGCTCTATGCGGCGCACCGAGCCGCTTTCCTTCCCGAAAATCGTCGTTTTGGCCGTTTAAAACGTGTGTACGCACTCTGACTTTTCGAGACTTAATATTTGGGGCTGAGAATGGTAAAAGTAACTATATTAGTGACTTGTATTGGACTTAATATGCTAAAATGAACATATTTATAAATGTTATGTATGTATATGTGTTTTGTAAGCGGGAAAGTGGTTGTATTTTTGGACATAGAATTTGGGCGCGGAAGCGCTGCCCAAATTTTGTTAGAAAATATAAGACACTTTAGCAAACAAAACATATTCAACATAATAACAATAACATTAACTTTGGACTTTTTGACTAAAACAAAACGATAACCGTTTCGGACTATATTTGGACAAATTGGACCTTGACACTTAAAGTTTGACTAAAATTTACCTATATTACATTATGTATTATAACAAAAATTACATCTATTATATATTAGGTATAATAACTTAATATAATAATAACACTTGAACAATCTTGGTATCCTTAGGCATTCCGTGATTCTCGGCTCTCATTTCCGACTGTTTTTCCGAGTTCTTATCTTCGCAACCTGTGAGTTACACCCCTCCTTACTCTTACATTTTAAGTACTCTTTTTGGGGAAAACATGAGATCAAAACATTTTGTGAACAATATCTTTAATGAGAAACTATGTTACGCGCTTAAACTTACGTACAATATTTTATGATCCGATTGACTTTAAACTTTGATGAGACTTTGTTACTTTTATGAACTTGTACAACTATTGTGAAACTATTTTGGAAACCTTTACTAAACTTTATGAACTCTATGAACTTTTGAAACCTTTGTGAACGACTGATCTATTTTGGAACACTTATGAACTTTTGGAACCTTTGAGAACTATGGAACTATTTTGGAAACCTTGCGAGACTAATATGCGTAGACGATATCATCTATTCTGATTGGCTTACTTTAGACTAAATTAGGTTTGCCTCTTTGGATATTTGATTAGACAATGATATTTGATTGTATTTGGAGCAAACCCTAGGTGAGGATATAAACGCCGTAAGTACAAACGACCAAATTTTAGAAAAAGGACGGACAAAGTGCCCCACTGATTTTTAGAAACTATTCCCTACACACTATTAACAATAGCCGTTAGTAAATATGGGTATCGATATTTAGGAGAGGTCACTCCTTACTTAAGGGTAGCAACCTGGGTACATATTACTAAGTTCTCACGAACTCGATCTTTAGACTGAAACTAGGGGCGTGTGCTTGACCAGAAATCGGATTAGTGTGCAAAATCTTACGTTATATTAAGCTTAGTGGTTGGTACAATTCAAGGATCATTGGTCATTATTATTTACGCATATGCCTACTTACTGTCTTACACATGTGGATTAATCCACCGCTGAGGTAATGACCACTTACACTTACTGTCTTACACATGTGGATTAATCCACCGCTGAGGTAATGACCACTTACACTTACTGTCTTACACATGTGGATTAATCCACCGCTGAGGTAATGACTACCTACACTTACTACTTGCCATACGACTTGAACTTTTACAGACATTGAACTTTGACTTAAATTTCTACAACAGTATATAAACATATTTTAGCGATTGCTTAACCGCCTCCCTTCTTTTAGAAAACTCTATATTTATATATATATACTTGTCGGATATTTTGGAAACTTTGTTCAAAACTTAAACTGTAACTCACTCACTACTTTTTGTAGTTGACACTTTATCTCATGTTTCAGGAAACTAAGCGTAAGTCAGGAAGTGCATTGCTCAGGCGGGTCAAGCTAGTTATGTGAAGAGTAATTCGGGAAAAGACCTTTGTTACTTGGGAATTTTTGTTAAAATACTTTATTATGTATTTGTCGTATTAAACTTACGAATCTTGGTTGTATCTTTTGAACATTGATACCTTTTCAACCTCAATTTAAATGACTTGAACCGTTGACTTTTGGTATAACTCGTGAAATGATTCTTTGCTCTTCACATCTCGTGTTTCCGCTTTAGCGGGGTGTGACACCTATTCAGCCGACGGCTGGAAAGCACGGGTAGAAAAATTGCTTCCGCAGCATGTTACGAACATTTTTGTGACTTTGATCCAGTCGCCGGCTAAGGAATTTCAGCCGCCGACTGGTTCTTCAGATTTTCACCGTTCTTGCTCGTATATATCCGTCTTGAGTCGGTTTCAGCTCCTTTTCGCTCCATGATCCAAATTCAACTCTAATACGCATTTCTAACTGAAAACATACCAGATCATAACAAAAGTTGCAGAAAAATAGAGTAAAAATGAAAAATATGATTAATAAAATGTCGATTATTTTAAGCATATCAATTTCACTTTCTTAATAAAGTAATTCGACCTTATACCTTGCCTTAGGGTTACACGAATTCTCTAATTGGGATAATCAATAAATATACAATAAATATTCAAGGCAACAAAATAATTTATCAAGAACAGGAGAGTATATATGAATTTCCAGTATCGTTTCTTGAGACCAAAAATCTTTTATATAGGAATGAAGTAGTGTTTCACGAAGCAATGCGACGAATTGATATATCTGTTCTTTTCAATCGAAGGGTTTATCGAATGAATTAATCGACATACATGTTGGATTAATTCGGGGAATTAATTTAATATATTAAATATTAATATAATATAATTAATATTAATTCGGGGACGCTGCCCCCTAGACCCCCGCAAGGGGGAGCATCCATGTGGACCGCTGCATTCTTGTGGAAACGAGATAGCTCGTACGAGTGTGCATCCCACACTCCCCGACTCGTGAATGGGCTTAACTCGTTTTCCTTTTGGTCCCAAAGTAAGTCACAATAACACTGATATGGTCGGTGACACTAAAATCACCAACACATTATCCGGAAACCAAGATGTGGTCAGATATCTCACCCGGATACCACACGATGTGTCCCGGTGGTCCGGTTACAGTGTTTGGACATCATGCACTAGCAACAACTTTGTCTTGTGTCGCGGCTAATAACATGCTAGATGGGAGAACGACTCACTCGAGATTTATTACCCTAAATCTTAATAATAATTCAATGTGCAACATAAAAAAAAAGTGGGACTTTTGAACTATTTATAAAAGTAATCATATGGGATGAAGCATTGATAACTTAACTATCTTATTTTGTGTTATATGATATTTGATGCAAAATATATGATTGAATTTAATCATATATTTTGCATCAAGTATCATATAACACAAAAAAAAGAAATTTTAGATCAAAGTTGAGAAAAAAAAAACTATAAAATTTAAAATATGGACATTTAAAGTAGGACGGAGTGAGTATTAAATATTTGAACCTATAAACTTGGTTTTATGATTCAAAATATATTTTATGATAAGAAGTTGTAAATATATTTAATATTAGTTTTATATTATTGTTATACATGTATTATATTAATATAATTATAATAATATTAGTTGTATATTATTATTATACATGTATTATATTAATATAAAATATATATATATATATATATATATATATATATATATATATATATATATATATATATATATATATATATAGCATTAATTATGCATATAAATATTTTTGGACGAGTCGGGTAATGAATGGCAAAACCCGTCCTTGACCCGAACCCGACAAAATTCTCCTTTTTCGCCACGTAACCTGCCATACCCGATAAGCCATCCCAAACTCGCCTCGAAAATTTCGGGTTTTGGATTTTTCCATCGGGTTCGGATTTTTTTTGGTATACATAGTGCCAATCGTGTCGAGTTTGGATTATCGTGTCGTGAGTTGACGGTTTCATACATATTAACCCAAACCAACCCATTTACTTAATCGTTTTGAGAATTGAACCCAAACTCAACCTGTTTAATAAACAGGTTTAATGTTAACTCGTTTATAACTCATATTAAATTTTAATGTGCGCAAAGAAAATTAATACTTAATATTTTTGTATTAGAAATACACATGATAAAATCAAGTAAATATCAACTAATTTAAAGATACAAATTAACTATTAATGGAGAATTGTAAGAAAAAATAACATATTATAATTTCAAGAGGTGAAAAATGAATTAATAACATTTAAATTTGTTATCGATAGCATTAAATGGGTTGACGGGTTGTAAATGAGTTTAGAATACAAATTCAAACCTAATACATCCATAGTCGTGTCGACTTATTTATTATCCAAACTAATTTATATTACTTTTATTTTCATGTAATGTCACACTTAGATGTACCAAAATTAAAAAGAAAAGAAAAGCTGGTAAAACTGGACATAGAAGGAAAAAAAAAAGTAAAAAAAGAAGAAAAAGAAAGAGAGAGAATTTGATTCCAGAATTCGTGATCTACTGGCGACTACTGCTGCTCGAAGAATAACAAATTTAACAATTTAATTAGAGGTATAATGCCGTTATCTATTAATTTATTTGTTTGTGTTTGCCCTTATATCATTTATTGATTAACCATCTGCGTTACTCATTAGGGTTCGTCAATGGTTGGATTTATTATGTATATAATGTACTTTCGTAGGCTGCACTAATCAATCAACTACAGCTTTGCCACTTTCTTACAGATATCAATATTTACTTAATTAAGATGTTTTGTTTCTAGTATTTATCTTGAACTGAAAAATGTACTAACAATCATAGACATAGGTCCCGGTGAGCAAGTCCTATTTGTTTCGAAGAATTATGTAATAACTTATTTGTAGTGTTTGAAATGTTTATATAAGACCGATCTGAATTACTGGGTTTGTTATAGCTTGCTTAGCATAGGTCCCGGTTAGCAAGTCCTATTTGTTTCGTTAATCCCAGTTTACGTAGGAGTGTGGAGAGAATTATTTATTTTTCGATTAGGGTTTTGATTCAATTTTGTGTTTTTTGTTGTGCAGATTATAGATGGCTTCCGTTAATGTGATCAATTGTTGCCTCGATTCCATCAGAGAAGTACATCCTTATTAGCGTTTAACCTCTTTTTTTTATTTTTTTTTATTCCCTTTTGATTCTCCTATAATAGTAGCAATTTTTAATCCAACAATGAAAAAGATTAAAAATTGAGTATGTAACTTTTGATGCACGGGAGAGAGTAATGCATGTAACTTCCATATCTGTTTTTCTGCATGCAATTTATTCTAAATTATGTTTGTGTGCCGTTCAGATATCCGAGGAACTTAAAGGTGCCGTAGTTTATTTGGACGCTGGATGTACAGAAAGTTTCAAGTTTCTCGGGGCGTTCCCCGTTCTATTGGAGATGGGTGTACTTGCTGTTTGCAGCATGGAGACCATGTCTTCTCTTGATACTGTCAGTGGATTTCACATAAGCTCGTTTTTGAATTATGTTTGTTTCTTCATTTCATTCACAAGGCTTCCATTAGCTTCTATATTTATACTGTTGTATGCTACTGCAATATTTTATAATTGTTTTCTCTCCAGATAAGCTAGTTTTAGATATGTTGGCTAGTATGTTCTTTTTTTTTTTTTTTTTTTCCCGAGTATGTGAAAAAATATTAAATGAAGTGGTAATTATGATTATTTTCACTCTTCTTATGCTTTCTTTAATTTTACCGAATATGTGAAACAAGATAACATGAAGTGGAATTATGATTATTTTCACTCTTATGTTTTTTTGTTGTTGTTTTTATCATTATGCTAATATTTTATAAACTTAACAGTTGTGCTTATTCTTTATTTTTTAGGAGATTGATTGGAATCAGAAGAGTGCTGACCAGACAAAAGTTGTTTTCTTCACCTGTCGCCTTCTCAGTGATGCACATCGATACATTTTACGCTGTCTAAGCACACTTCAACGAATTTCTCAGTGCACTATATATACATCTATTTCAGAGGTACTTACTTATTTGAACTCACATATATTTGCATTGGGGTATCTTTGGTGAATACGTGTACATGTGTTATTGTTTTCTCGTAAGTTTAATGCATTAGGTGATATAAAACATTCTACTGTCATTGAAGTATATGAAACTTTAATTGTTGTATATCACATTGGTGGACACTTTCAGCTCGGGTGTCCATCCAAGTACATTCTTCAAAGTATTGGAAGAATCGTAACTGAACACTTATTGAAACTGGCATAATATGTGGGCTTTTTCCAACTTTTATAATATTTATTTGACAGTTAAGGATTTAGGTCAATTAGGAGTCCATAGTTATTTTATATTGACTTAAGGTAATTTAGTCTATGAAGATGATATTTTTTATTTTTTTTACGAAGTAATATAATCTTATGTTGCTTTATGAAGTGTATTTGATGTAATGAGTTTTCGGTTTTGTAGTGAATTGCTCTTTAATATGTTGAAAATGCCTTAGTTCGAATTAAATATCATACTCTTTGTTTCCAAATTTGTCTTGCTAAAGTGCTCTGGTTTAAGACCTGGGCTGAGTGGACTAATATTATGCGAAACTCATGTTATCTCAGTTTGATAGACAGATTGTCATGGGCACCGAACTTCATTATAAGAAATGAGCATGACCTCTAGTTCAATAAAGATAATTGTCATGGAATACAAATGTACCAAAATATTAGTTTCATATCATGCTGTCATCCTTGCTGCTTTTATTTCTATTACATAGTAGTGTAGTGAAAGGTGCCTGGACTATATATAATTCTTTTCAAAATTCCCTCTTTCAATATTTACCATGTGGCTATTGACAGATAGGTCATTCAGCATATCCCGATTCACCTCTGGGACCAGATGCCTATCATGAATATCAGTCCTTACTTGTGCAAGATTATGACGAGGTTATGAAGAAAAATAATCCAAACTCTACACACACATATAACAAACAAGTTAAGGAGAATACCATCACTGAAGATGAGGGGTGGTTCCATGAAGAGAATATCCCCCCCATGTCCCCAGCCTTTTCTAGTACTAAAGATACATACGATGTTGATCGAAGAGTCCAGAAGTTGATTGCTTATGTGCATCACTTCCCTTTGATTCTATGCCCATTTTCACCAAAATTCTTTGTGTTACCATCAGAGGGATCCATTTCTGAGGCATGTTTGTCAGTTGACCAAGAAAACTCTATTAGCTCTGGGTTACCTCCATTGAGTAGCGGGTCATTTCATGATGGCGAGGATGTACCTCCTGGAGTTGCTCTTACAGCACAATTTCTTTATCAGCTGACTACAAAGGTAAATCTATGAGTTATGTTGCACCCATGATTCCATGTTATTCCTTTTAAAATTTTGTTTATAAAACTTGTAGCTGGACTTGAAACTCGAAATATTTTCCCTTGGTGATTTATCAACAACTGTGGGAAAACGGATCACAGATATGTCTAGTCTTTATGACGTTGGTCGCCGTAAACGATCTGCAGGGCTATTGCTAATTGACCGCACAGTTGACCTTCTTACTCCCTGTTGTCATGGAGATTCCCTTGTTGACCGGATCTTTTCATCTGTTCCTCGTAGGCCCCGCAAAGGTTCACAAACCCAACCACGCAGGCCCACAAATCTACTGCGGGATCCTCTTGATGTTCAGATACCACTTGCAGATGTTCTTAGGGAAGGCCCAAAGACGAATGTTCCGCTCTTGGAAACAGTTGAAGCTTTTTTACAGGGGTGGAATTCTTATAATTCAGCTGCACCACAAATATATACATCGGTTAGTCTTGGTAATAATAAACATCGTGATGATTCTTCAGAAAGTGAGCTGCTAAGTGGATCCTTAGTCTCCTCAGAGAGCGTTAATGGGACATTGTATATGGAGTCCATTCTAGGTAGAAGAACAAAAGATGGTTCAATATTAATCAAAAAGTGGCTGCAGGAAACTCTGCGTAAAGAAAAGATATCTATAAATCCAAAAGCAGACCTACAACTTATGATTAGAGCTCTTGCTAAAAGTCAGTCATGTTTCATGCAAAACAAAGGAATAATACAGCTCGCAGCAGCCACGTCATATGCTATGAGTGAAAAATATCGTGCTAAATGGGATTCATTTGTCAGTGCTGAGAAAATACTCAACATAAGTGCCGGAGACACAAGCCAAGGCCTTTCTTCACAAATGTGTGATATTATCAACAAAAGCTCTTTTGGAGAAGCTGAATCATCACAGGGACTATTTTCAGTTGAAGATGCATTGCTATTAACGATAACGGGATACATATTGGCTGGTGAGAATTTCCCAACTTCAGGTTCAGCTGGTCCTTTTTCTTGGCAAGAGGAACATTTTTTGAAAGAAGCTATCGTAGATGCAATTCTTGAAAATCCGAAACTAGCAAAATTTAAGTTTCTTAATGGCCTATATGACGATCTTGAAGCTAACTTGAAAAAGAAAAAAGACGGGGACATTAAAGAAGAGCCAACAAAGGCTTTAGAAAGTGATGATTTTGAGGACGATCAGTGGGGTAATTGGGGTGAAGAAGATGCTGATACGAATACAAGTAACGAGCATGTCTACAGTGACATGCAATTGAAATTAGAGTTACGCGATCGAGTTGATAATCTCTTTAAGTTCCTTCACAAATTAACCAATTTAAAGGGAAACAAGGGGATTAGAGACGCAACATTGAGCTGGGAAAATAGCATTGGTGATGATCCCTATTCTAGAAAAGGATTACTGTATAAACTTCTAACAAGAATGCTGGGAAAATACGATGTACCTGGTTTGGAATATCATTCATCTACTGTTGGTCGCCTTTTTAAAAGTGGGTTTGGAAGGTTTGGTCTGGGACAGGTATGCAATTAATTGTTCATAATTTATCCTTCGTCGTCATCTTTTCATTACTTATATCGAATATTGACTCTTGCATTTAAATTCTGTAACAGGCAAAACCAAGTCTAACAGATCAAAATCTTATACTGGTTTTCGTTGTTGGAGGCATGAATGCCATTGAGGTTCTTCTTTAACAACTCCTTTTAACATCTCACTTTGACCTTTTAGTTTCTCATATTATATGTGTTTATATTTGTTCCGTCACTTTTTATAGTTGAATGTGTATGTCATTACTTCCTGAAAAAAGAAAATCGCTCTTTTCCTTGTACGGATGCTAAAATATTTTTTCTCTGACTCCGTATTAATCTGATCATGTAATACTGTTGTGTGTTGTAGGTACTTGAAGCTCAGGAGGCGTTATCTGAAAGTGGCCGACTGGATATAGAAGTCATTCTTGGTGGAACAACTTTTTTAACTCCTGCCAACATGCTTGATTTACTGTTAGGTGACTCTAGTTACATTTAAATATTAAAGCACACTTTTTAATGTATTTTAATTTTGTTCAATCCGGTAACTAAAACAAAACTTTGGTACAGATATATATATATATATATATATATATATATATATATATATATATATATATATATATATATATATATAAATACTATATCAATGTTCAGGGTTCAGCTATGATAGTTTCATTTAGTTACAAGTAAACTGATACAACGCATCCCCTGTTTCTGTGCTACATTGTTTAAATAATAAGACTCGGATTGTTGTAATCAGAGTACAATAAACCTAAACGAAAATTGTATTGCAAAAGGTATACTGGAAACTGCATGAGGAAATTCTAAAAAGCATAATGCGCCTATGCTAACAATGGACTAGAATAACAAAATAAACGGACTACATAATTATTTTAACATTCTCCCTCAAATTGGGAGTTTGTGAAACAAAATCCAACTGAAGTACGGAATAAAAAGCTAGTTCATATCAAAATAAACGAACCAATGCAAATTCTTCAAGAGTCATGCGAAAATAGACGAATCAACCGGTCTTTTTTTTTTATGGAATGACAAATTATATTAAAGCTCGAGGAGCATAAAAAAGAATACAACTAAAAACTCTACAAGATGGAGAGCGTAACAAGAAAGCGAAAAAACAAAAAACCATATGAAGCATAAACAATCTCCTCGGAACACTAGGCTAAAGCCTAAGCTAACTAAGACGCGAGACCAAAGGATTAGAAATCCAAGAAACCCAGTCATATTTAAAACGCTTGCTACGATTTGAAACCCAAAGGAGAGACAAC
Organism: Senecio squalidus; assembly: GCA_910822075.1. NCBI lineage: Eukaryota > Viridiplantae > Streptophyta > Magnoliopsida > Asterales > Asteraceae > Senecio > Senecio squalidus. The sequence continues at coordinate 28,640,616 of CAJVGC010000060.1, read as the reverse complement.
GACTAAATCTTAAAAAAAGAGTCCTCCCGAATTATTGTGGTGCGATCACATTGCCCTAGCAAAAACAACATTGTTCTTTGTCATCCATAAAACCCAAAGAGCGGTGTAGCAAACGGCTTGGAATGACTTTTCCCCCATATATCTCCAAATTTATTAGAGTTGAAAGAAAGAATATCTTCAAGATTCAACATGGAAAAAGCCCCGAGGGTCCACCAACTAAAAATTGAGCAAATGATCCAAACTTTCTATGGCTTCATTGCGAAGCAGACATAAGACCGAGTCTAAATCAATTCCCCTGTGGTCAAGATTACGACGCGTTGGAAGACGATTATGGCTTGCTCTCCAAACTAAAATGTTCACTTTTAAAGGGACCTAATGATTCCAGTCGGATTTTTGACCCAAACATTTATCTCCAGTATAATATCATCGATTAAAGAAGAGAGCTTTCGAACCGAAAAATGTTATTCTCATCAAAAGACCTGCCCCAATTATCACTTGACGAGGGATTTAACGAGAAATTATCCAAAATGGTTATCAGGAACTAAATTCATCAATAGTTCTTCCCCGAGGAACACATCTCCAAGCCAACTCGCCTTGCCATGAATTGTTTACAAAGACCCATCTATCACTTACCCGAAATTCTTTGTTCGATTCAAGAGCGAACGGCCGCGAAAATCGATCATACAATCTTTGCCTTGACGAGCACCATGAATCGAGCCAAAATTTTGTTGAATTCCAATGATTTTAGTAAAAGAGTCTTTAAATGGAATTCCCAAGTAAACAATTGCATTACCACATTTAATAACATTCTTTCAAATACCATATGTCACTCTCGAACCTCTAAATACGTTAAGATTCCCCTCGCAACCATAAGAGCACACAGAGTGGTCTCCGTTGTGGCTCGTTCTCGCACTCACAACGAGCGGTGTAGCTCGTTATGACACCGTGTTGCTTCGTTGTGAGGCTCCTTGTCAGCCACCATTGTGGTGACAACGGCCTGTTGTGAAATTTTATTTTATTTTATTTTTTTTTATTTCAGACGGCTATTTTTTTTTAAACGATAATAAAGCCGTTGATTTTAATTTTAATTTTTTTCCCCCCAAATTTCACCTATAAATACCCCCACAACTTAACCAAAAAATCACACCATTTCTCAATCTCATTCTATCTTTATCTCTATAATCTCATAACACATACACTTTCCAATCGTAAAAATGTCTTCTACGCCCGAGTTTGTGTACAAAGAAGGTGGCATGGTTCACGCCCGAGTTGGGTAATAGTAATTGTCAAAGTAAACAATAACTCCAGGTGCAAGAGCAAGTTCAACTTAATCCAATGATAGTAGAAAAAAGTCAACTTCTCTTACGTTTTGTTTCTGACGGTTCAACTGAACCAACCGCCTTTAACCGAATCCCACGCCGATTTAAAGTGATTTCCGCCCTTTCAGCAGTTGGCATTCGATCCAACTGTTGGAGTGTCGGAGGTCACTTTGAATCGGCTTGACATTCGGTTAAAGGCGGTTGGTTCACTTGAATCGTCAGAAACGAAATGTAACACAAGTTGACTTTTTTCACTATCATTGGATTAAGTTGGACTTGTTGTTACACCCGGAGTGATTGTTTACTTTGACAATTATTGTTATTACGCTACTTGGACGTGGACTATGCCACCTTATTTGCCCACAAACTCGACAACGTTAGGTTTTTTTATTTTATGTATTTGTATTTTTTTTAATTATTGTATTGTATTTTTTTTTTATTCTTTTGTATTTTTATTTTAATTATTGTATTTTTGTTTTGTATTCTAATTAAATCTTTTATATAAATGTTTTAAGAAAAAAAATAAATATAAAAAACTGGGTCCCACAATTCCCACAATCACCACAATCCTCATTATCATACCACCCGAAATTTCATAATCATGATTCTCACTGTCACGTCAGCAAAAGTAATCCCAGAATCACCAGAATCGTGATTATCACTCCGGGTGCTCTAAAAGTTTTCCATGACTTTGCACCATAAAGCCCCGTGTATGAAACCGCCACCACCACTTACCAATAAGACTCAATTTCTTGGCTTTTCTACTACCAATACCCAAGCCACCCCATTCTTTTTTTCCCACATAACTTTTCCACCTAACCCAATAAATACCATTAAGATCATCACCGAAGCCTCAAAGGAATTTACAACGATTTTTTCTAACAAATCTAGAACTTTTACGGGGGCACGGAAGAGAGAAATAAAATATAAAGGAATGCTGCCAAGGACCGCCTTAGTGAGGGTGAGGTGACCCCAAATGGATAACATTTTAGATTTCCAACCGCTCATATGTTGTTGAAATCGATCCACTATCACTTTCTAGTTCTCAACCCTTTTCATACTCATCTATACTCGTAGCCCAAGTTAGGTGAAAGGAAATATATCACTAGTACAATGAATAAACTGAGCCACGCGGTCAACTTTAGCATTTAAAATCCCGATGCCATATTGATGAGTTATAGAAAAGTTCAATTTCAGGCCTGACTCGTCTTGGAAGCATTTAAGTAGTCGACTTAAGTTCCGAGCATTCTTTTCTAACCATTCCCCTATGAATAATGCATCTTAAAGGAAATTACTAGATCTTGGTAAGTAAACTTCTACCGAAAATATCTCCGAAAACGTTTTTATTATCTTTGCATGTAAGGATCTAAACTAATAGTGGGCGTGTTTGTGTTTTTGGAGCTGAATATTACTCATCACCACACCACCAAAAGCTTGCTTCCGGGTTATATATTCTCAAGCTTGTAGATCTTTCGATTACTAAAGGTAAAAATCGTTATTTCTTCCTAACTTATCTTTTTATATATTTTATTATTTATCTCCATATTATTTCGGTTTTAGCCTTCAAAATGGTTAGGTATAATGTATTAGGCCAACACATTTGAATATTTTGGTTTTGGACAAAGTATGGACAAAAATATGTAAAGATGTGAAATTTAACCGAAATAACGTATTATACGTATTAGCATGTAAAATGACATATATACATACATATAAAGATTGGTAAATATATTTGGAACATAAAGCAAGTTTTGGTCGGTTTACGTTTTGACCTTAAAACCTTTAAACAAACGGATTTCGGGAAAACGACAAAACGAAGGTTGCTGGAAAATGGACCAGGGCGCCGTCCTGGATTGCCTAGGACGCAGCAGCGGGGCCATTTCCAGCACATTCTTTGGACTCGAAGACGCCAACGCAATCAAAAATGTCTTAACACTTGTTTAAAACGGACGTATGTTCTACATTTCGATAAATAAACATTTGTTACAAAATGCGATCGTAATCTAAAGCCGTCAATTAATATTTTTGCGAAAAACTTTGTTAAAAACATTATAAAAAGTCGTTTTACTCTATGATTTTGGAAAGAAAAGATTTTAAACCCTCGAAGCGTCAAAATTAGACTTTTACGTCAACTTCGACTTTCTTTCAAATTAACTATGATTCGACCTCTAATAGTTGACTTTAACTTTTGCAAAATCAACATCTTTGACATTTGACTTTTGCGAAGTCAACATCCTTGACTTTGACTTTTATAAAGTCAACATCTTTGACTTTGACCAAGTCAACATCGTTGCCGCTGACCTTGGTCGATCTCGATAAAACTTGGAAACGATATTCCTTTCAACCAATATTCCTAGTAGTCGTTTCGACTCGGAATATTATTCTTTTCGGATTGTCGTTATGACGTAAAATGTCGATATCTTTCCGGTCGGCTTTTTTTTTTTGGCACGGAACATCGTCATCTTAGTACGTCGTCCTGATTAAACTTATTAATCATTGGAATATTCTAATAAACTAAATCTTAACCGACAAGGCTAAACCGGACTAGACTTATAGAGATACTGAGACTATGTTGTTTATTGTTTAAGGCACTTAGACGGTGGAGTTGAAGCTTTGTGTTTGTGCACCCAAAAATTGTTGTTGAAGATTTCACTGTGAGTTATTCGTAGCCCTTGTCTTAAATATTTTTTGGCTGGAAAACGTCTTTTAAATTGTCCGCATGTATGCGAGACGTTGTTGATTATCTTGTTTACCTAGTTGAATAGGTCTGCCTTAGATTGGGTATCTTATACACTCGTTAAGCTTTGTGCCCAACGGTTACATATATATAGCTATATGGGTTATTTTACCTAACCCTCATCTCTCGGTAGGTTTCTATGAGTGGATGTTATGGCCGCTTTTTCATTAATTGGTTGCCTTTGGTTGACACTGCCTTAGGAATTGGGTCTTTTGGACTGGTAAGGTTCGATGTATAACTAATCTAAGCATGGTATCCTCGCTAGGGTTGAAAATCAAGATATGATATTTGAAACTATAATGTTTATTGAAACTTGTCGATGGGTCACTTTTTATTTAAAATTGCGAATAATTCACCAACATGTTGTTGATGTCGTTTTAACGTTTTTCAGGAGTTTGAGGAAGTTCAGTAATCATGCCATGTTGATTTCGGATCGCTTGTTTTGGGAAATTTGAATTTGTAATGTTTGATGTAATTTCCATGTTGATCCGCTTGATGAGTTTTGAAGTTGTATTTGTACATGGCGTTTTACCGCCTTTGACTTTAACATGTATTTTGTAAACATTTGGCATGATTAATTTTATTACAATGTTTTGTTTATTGGTTGTATTGTTGTAATCCTTGAATCTTGATATTGTAACTGGAACACCTCGTGTTTCCACTCTAAGCTGGGTGTGACAAGTGTAATATTTAATAAAAGGGGGATGTATTATGTAATTGTGGAGGTTTCCTAATTATAAAACAACTTGCACTACAAGGAATTGTATGGCTATATAAGGAACTCAAAGTCCCTTATTCCATACTCCCATAATCGATTTTAGGGATCTAACCTAAATCGATTTCCTCCTTGTGTTCCATTGGATCGAGTACACAATCCCAAAGGTGGTTTCAGTTTGTTAGCTTTCGAGTTCAAGGGTAGTTGAAGCTAAACAAGAGTTGTGGTGATTATAAACGTGTACTAGCATACAAGTTTGTTGCTAAAGAAGGTGTCATGTACAAGCTTGTAGTAAGATTTCACTATAAATCCTAAACGAGGTATATCAACAACAAATGTACAACTCTTAACTTAGTTAATATTAATAATGTGTTTGATTCTAATGTTTTCGCAACATGTTGTTTGACAATCTGATTAGATATATATACTTATATCATCATCATCCAACAATTTAAATCACAAACCATACATCCACAAAAAAACTTTAAAAACATTCAAAACCTTTGTTTTGAATTTTCACAAACTCAAATCCTAAATTAAAACCTTTTTGTTTTTCCTACCATGACCACGACGCCATCACCATCTTCAATTGAATAACACCATTTTCAATGAGGAGGGAGGGTGATTTACGGTGTTTAAACACAACCTCTATAACATATTGCTGCCACCAACGTCGTTTTTCTTAGACTATCGTCATCACTTTTATTTTTAGACAGCACCATTTCTCAAGATCTGAGATTTTGTGTGTGGTGGATACATGTAATTTTGGTGTATCCTAGGTCTGTGTTTTTATTTACGTGGTAATGAGTTTGCAAAGAAGAATGTTATAAATAGTGGTTTTTTAAAGAAAAAATAAAGATTAAAGATGAAGATTATTATGTATCTGTATGACTATGTGTTTTTATGAAAGTTTATTTAAAAATAAATCTGAAAAATAATTGTTGAAAATGATTATCTATTTAAAAAATTAATCTGAAAATTCAAAGTTGTTAAAGAGAAGGATATTTTAGTCTTTTAATTTTTATCAAGGAAAAAAATAAACTCAAAACTTTCTCACATTAATTATAATAATTTTATTTTTAAAATATTAAAGACTAAAAGTACATTTTTACAATAACTACTCTTTATAATCAACTCATTTGTCTTTAAATGTTTTAACATGTGTACTTCAAGTTGTTAGTGTATATGAAAACCACAACTTCAACTCTTTCTCCAATACCTCTCATTTCTTCTTTATTTATTTTTTCTCTTTTAACATCAATGAAAATAATTTAAAGTTTTTAACAGACCTTAAATTTATTATTCGTCTTTTCAGACATAAACTTCACAAAAAGGTTTGATTATTACTAATCCTTTTACATTACTGTTTATCTAATTATTATTATATTACAATTAGTATATATTGATATTAACAGTAAAAGTATTATTCTAATAATAATTAGCTGTAATTTATTAACTATATTCATATTTAAATTTGAATAGGAGTTCAAATCTTTTTTATAAAACTACTAGACACTTTTTATAAACTTATAATGTTGAGGTAAACTTAATATACAAATTAAGAGGAAAACAAACTTTAGAATTTTATTTTGATAAAGAAGAAATGTTTTTGCACATATAATAATTACTTTGTTATGGTATTTAATAGTTGTATATACTAATAGTAATCAAATTCAAAGTTGTAAATAACGTAAGGCGTGGCGTGACGGCAAGGCCAATGCTCAAGCTTTGTAAAACATGGCGAGATATGACGTTTTTCAAGGCGGGAAAAGGCGGCAAAATTTTAATAAATTTTAGAACTTTTATATATACTTGTATATATATTTACTCTTATTAAGTTGTATCAATAAGCAATAAATTAACAAAAAGTCGATGGTTTATATATGTCAATATACATCTAATCTAAATATAGTAACCAATTAAACAAAAATCAATGTTTTCAAATTTTAATATACATCTAATCTAAGATATAATCACCAATTTATAATTAAAGAATATGTTTTTAGCCCTTTTTAAATTATTTTAAGAATTTTTAAGTTTTTTTTTTTTTTTTTTTTTTTTTCCATAACACGTTACAAAAAACATAGAAAATAACGTGTTAAAGCTCGCCATGGTACGCCTTTTCACGTTTTTTGGACGCCACGCCTAACAACGACGTCTTGCATGTTTTCGTAACGTCGAGGCCACGCCTCATGCCATGTCACGTTATTTAGAACCTTGATCAAATTAATAGAAAAGCCATTTTAAATAATTTAAATCTTTTTTGATTTTAAATATGTTTTGGTTTAATATAGATTAAGTAATATAAAAAGAAAAACAATTAAGTTATATATTTTAAGAGTTTGGGATATAAAAGAGGATAAATAAAAGTTTTTTATTTATATAATTTAAATCTTAATTTAATTTTTATAAAATACTTTAACTTCATTTTTATAAATTACTTTAACTTCTAATTAAAAAAAGGTAATAATTATTATCATAAATATTACTTATTTTTTTTTCTATTTGAGTTAATTAAACGAATAACTTTTAAAGTTATATTGTATTCCACGAGTTAAGAAAAATTGTTTCTAAAAAATTTCACGAAAATAAATTTATTGATTATTACGTAGGTAATAAGTTGATAACATGACCCTACAATGTGACTAAAGAGAATCATAAACTATTTCATTTTTATTGAATTTCTTTAGGAGAATCTAGCAAATTAAAAAAGTAATAGAAGAGTTTTGATTCTTGTGGATCACTTAACTGGAGGAATCCCCTTTACGAGTACCACTTTTGTAAGAGAAATTATTTGGTTTGTTTGATATACTAAGTGGGGTTTATGATTTAATTGACCACCAAATAATGTTGGGTGTAAGTGATATATGATGTAATTGTAGGGTTTGGTTTATAGTGTTTTGTGAGGAGTACTAATTGTAGGTACCTTTGCGAAAATAATTGCATGCTACTTTCTGATTTGGATATTCACCTTTGATAATTTTATTCCTATTTCTTTTAGTGGGAATGACGCCCATTTTTATTAATACCATAACCTAGAGCAAACTATGGACCATCTACAAAGCAAACCTACGTGGTGCACCATTTCTTATAAAGTGTTATTTTCTAATCAAAATAGATGATGTGGTTTTGATATTCCTATCCTATATTAAATTTGGATGGAACTTATGGAATTGTGCCTGATATTGTTTTTAATTCGTTTTTGGGCATTTGTTGGGTTTGTGGCTTGGGTCGTTTTGTGTTTTTATCGTACTCTGATCCACTAATATCTTACTTTTTACCTTATCGTTATATCTGTTCACCGCGTGTCTTTACTTTGTTGTCTACGTGTCTTTGCTCCTCTTTCTTCTTCGGCGATCGTCCTTCTTTTCGGTATTCAAGAATCATTACATAGGTATGTAGTGGTTTTTCTTGTGTGTTCGTTTGTTCTGGTGATTTTTTTTTTCTGATTGTTTTGTTTGTGTGTTAGGTGATTTGGCTGCGTTCTTTTGGGTTTGTATTGGATAACGTTTATCATTGCCTTCTATTCTCGTAGGTATGTGGTTTTAATTGGGTTGTTACGTTTGACCGATAATTTAGGATTGTTAACTATATATTGGACTATATGCTGTTTGTGGTGTATGTTAGCTTGAGTATGGATATCTTTATCCTTTAGGTTTTATGTGGGGTAGTGGACTAGCTGCGGGGATTACTTGGACTGTGGTTTCTGGTCCAGTGTGTAGTCGTCGTAAGCGATGTCGAAAAGTAGGATCAAGGTCCATAGGTGTCGAAAATTCTCTCCCTGACTATTTCGACTGCGGCGACGCGAGTAGATATTGCGGTCATTGCGGTGCATGGTTTTGGTATGACGAGAGGGCGTTAAATTCTCGTGTGGGTAATCCTGCCTACAACCAATGTTGTAAGGGTGGGTCTGTGGTCCTGCCTTCCCCTGTTATGCCGCCTTCTCCACTTCTTGCTATGTATGACGATTCTCACTTTATGCGGAATATAAGGGCGTATAATTGTATGTTTTCTATGACCTCTTTCGGTGGTAAGGTTGATGAATATGTTAACGATGGCAATGGACCGTATGTCTTTAAGGTTTCTGGGCAAGTGTCTCATCATATCGGGTCTTTGTGTCCACAGCCTTTGGGTGCTCCGCGGTTTTTACAGCTCTATATGTATGACAGTTCGAACGAGGTCGAAAATAGGCTTCATTTTTTCCAGACTTCGGGATCTGTAGATAGATTGAAACCTGAGATTGTTGACGCTTTAGGTCGCATATTATCTTCTTCTAATAACTATGTGCGTGCCTTTCGTACCGCTGTTGAGGTTGCGGAAATGAACGATATGGTTGACTTTGAGGTCAGACTATATAACAATGTTCCTGACCATCGGTATGGTCTACCACATCATGGAACGCTCGGTGTATTGTTGTCGGTGAGGATGCCAACGCAAGCGTTTATGACATAATTGTTCGTTCTAAGAGTGATCGTTCACAGCGCATAAGCAAGTTGCATCAGTCGTATAGGCCGCTTCAGTATCCTCTTTTATTTCCGTATGGTGAGGTTGGTTGGTCTCCATCTTTAAAATTAAGATCTGCACCAGGTCAGATGGGTAAGGCGTTGACAGTAAATATGTACTATAGCTACCTGTTGCATACACGACGCAATACTTATTCATTGCTGTTGCGTGCTGGTAAGTTGTTTCAACAATTTTTGATAGATGCATACCTTTGTGTGGAGGATAGTAGATTGGACTTCTTTCGCAAGAATCAGAATAGTCTTAGATCGGAATATATGGCTGGTGTTTTTGACGCGTTGTCTAAGGGGGATTCTGTGGGTCGGGAAATCGGTAAACGAGTATTCTTGCCCTCTTCTTTTGTTGGAGGTCCGCGTTACATGTACAAACACTATCAAGATGCACTTGCTATTTGTCGCGTGTACGGGAATCCCCAATACTTCATTACTTTCACATGCAATGCTCGGTGGCCTGAGATTACCAGATTCATGGACACACACGATATGGGTCATTGTCAAAACAGGCCAGACATAATCTCTAGGGTTTTTAACATGAAAGTCGGCCACTTCATTGATTTCCTGAAAACAGAACGTCCATTTGGTGCTGTCAGTGCATGTAAATGTCCACATTCTGTTATGTTTCTGTTTTAGCTTTTATTCCTTTTCATACGTATCAGTTATTGATATCGCGATTTTCTCTTCTATCCAGACCTGTATACGGTTGAATTTCAAAAGCGTGGTCTTCCACATTGCCATACGCTTATATGGGTTGATGAGTCTTTTAAAATCAGAACATCGACTGATGTAGACAGATATATTACAGCTGAACTTCCAGACCCTACCACAGAACAGGCTTTGTATTCCACCATAACAACATCTATGATCCATGGTCCGTGCGGTTCTTCGAATCCTACTGCTCTGTGCATGCGAGATGGAACTTGCAAAAAAAGATTTCCTAAGCCATTTGCAGCTGCGACTACTTTTGATAAGAACAGATATGTACATTACAAGAGGAGTGATGTTGCTACACATACGATGCAGAATGGAATACGGGTGGATAACGGATTTGTGGTTCCGTACAATAAGCTCCTTTGTAGTCGTTTTAATGCACACATAAACGTTGAATATTGTGGGTGGAATATGATGATAAAGTATCTGTTCAAGTATATTTCGAAGGGGGTCGAACGTGTTGCTTTCTCTTTGCGAAGGGCTGATAATTTAGTGTCGTCTACTGTTCCCTCGGCAGCTTCCACGAGTAATAATGCACCGAATGCCATGCCAGAAAATGTCAATGAGATCGAACAGTTCGTAGATGGTAGGTTTATATGTCCTCATGAAGCTGCCTGGCGTTTACTTAATTTCTCAATCCACGAAAGGCAGCCTGCTGTACAAATACTACACGTTCATCTGGAACGAATGCAAACTGTCACATTTAAGGACAGTACCGATCTGGAACGGTTGGCAACTGCTCCCAGTTTTGGCAATTCGACCCTCTCGCGATGGTTAGTTGGAAATAGATGGGACGAAGCTGGTCGTCAGTTAACTTATGTCCAATATCAAGAGCTTTTTACGTGGAATGCGGCAAAAAAAGACTGGTTCCCAAGGACCAAAAACACCATTACACCGGTAGGCAGAATGGTTTATGTACACCCGACCGCAGGTGAATTGTTCTATTTAAGAATGCTTTTATCTCATCAAAAAGGGTGCCGTTATTTTGCCGATATTCGAACTGTAGCTGGAGTTGTTTATGCATCATACCGTCTGGCATGTGAGGCGTTAGGGTTAGTAGGTGACGATAAGGAATGGTTAACCGCTTTCAACGAAGCTTCGCTATGGGCATCCTCTCCAGAACTACGTAACCTCTTCTGCAACTTGCTTCTGTTCTGTGATGTTAGTGATCCTACAGCTTTGTGGGAGAATGCTTGGATAAAAATGGGTGACGACATAACCCGAATCTTATCAGAATCTGCACCTTCCCGTGATTCTGTCGTGCCTGAGGTAGTCTTACAACATCACATTTTGTTTGAGATAGAAAGAATATTAAATGCCGCTATTCCTCCAAAGTCGTTAACTTTATTCAACTTGCCACTTCCGCCACCACATTTGTTACTCCCACTGACAAATCGACTGCTGCTAGAAGAAAAGCTATACGACAAAGCATTTCTTGCAATTCAACACTCACAGATGTCTTCTAAGCTAAACATGGGACAGCTACGCGTTTACAACAGAATACGTAGGGACGAATCGCTTCGAAAACAGACGCTCGCGTTTGTATATGGTCATGGTGGTACGGGTAAGACTTTTCTATGGTCAACAATAATCGCATATTTCAGGTCTGTTGGCAAAGTGGTCTTGGCAGTAGCTTCATCAGGTATAGCGTCTCTGCTCTTACCAAATGGTAGAACTGCCCATTCCAGATTTAACATTCCTATTAATTTACTAGACACATCTGTCTGTAACATTAAAAAAAAAACACAGCTTTCGGAACTCTTAAAACAGACTTACGCCATTGTTTGGGATGAGGCCACTATGATGGATCGACGGTGTTTTGAGTCTGTAAATCGTACCTTCAAAGATGTACTAGACGAAAAAGATAAACCTTTTGGAGGAATTTCTATGCTTTTGGGTGGAGATTTTAGACAGACTCTGCCAATAAAACGTAAAAAAGGTCATGAGGACGTAATGTTATCGACTTTGCCAAAGTCGCGCCTGTGGCCACATTTCAGTTTATATAAATTATCGCACAACATGCGCCTATCGTACACAAATGTCAGTGAATCTGCACAGTCTGATTCAGCAGAATTCGCGCAATGGCTACTAGACATTGGGAACGGCACTGTTGGTACCCCTAAAACAAGTAACCCTCGATACTCTTCAATTGTCGAGATTCCAGAGAGGTTTGTAATCGTAAACAATCAATCAGGATTAGAGCAATTGGTGACCTTTGTATACGGATCTGCTGTTCTCTTACGTCCTGATCCAGAGGTTCTCCGAAACAGGGCAATCGTGTGCCCGAAAAACTGTACTACGGATGATATAAATTCAATGGTGCTGCACAGGACCCTAGGGACAATCACTTCTTATTACAGTGCCAATTCGATAACTGCTCATACTCAGAAAATGTCTGACCTGGATCTATTATACCCGGAAGAGTATCTAAACCAACTAACTTTCCCGAGTCTTCCATTGCACAAATTGGATCTAAAGAAAAGCGTTCCGATTATTCTTTTACGCAACAAGATTGATTGTAACACATCTATTACCCACGGTTATAGAGGCAGTTATAATGACAGGCACATGTATCGGCCAAAAGGTTTACCTTCCGAGGATTAAATTTGTTCATCATGATCCGGAACTGCCTTTCGCCTTTAATAGAAAACAGTTCCCATGCAAAGTCTCATATGCAATCACCATCAACAAGAGTCAAGGTCAATCTCTTCAGCGCATAGGACTATTCTTGCCATCCCCAGTATTTGGCCATGGACAACTGTATGTCGCTTTGTCAAGAGCGACTTCCCCAGATTCAATAAAAGTGCTTATACATGATGACGAAGGGCGATGTTCACGGTATACGAAAAACATTGTCTACAAAGACTTCCTTTCGCAACTTGAGAATCTGAACAGTGCATAAAAGAATCGAATGCGTAGGTAGTATAGGTGTCTGTTGTATACCGATTAGAGTATGATGTTGTGTTACTAACAAAAAAAAACGACTACATCCTCCAAGAGGTGCTTTAGAATTATTTAGTATGTCGTTCCGTGAAGAGCGATTTCCTCGGATTCAATAAAAGTGCTTATACATGCTGAGGAGGGGCAATGTTTACGGCATACAAAAAACACTGTTTACAAAGAATTCCTTTCGCAACTTCACAGTCTGAACAGTGCATAACATAATCAAATGCGTAGGTAGTAGAAGTGTCTGCTGTATAGCAGTTAGAGTATAATGTTGTGTTAGTAATAAAAAAAAAAATTACATCCTCCGAAAAATGCTTTCGAAATATTTACTGCATTCAAACTGCCAAATATTTATTGCATATCGTTTGATATCGTTCTTTTTATGACAGCAGAAAAATATGACTCGCATTGCAGACCTCGAGTATGGCTGTGCCGGCCTACCGCTCCAAATAAGGATTCTGAGAAAGTGGAGGCCTCATTTTCGAACAAAGGAAACCTGGTTTGTCGCCACGGACGAACGTGTAAGTATTTCGCATATACTGTGAAATTTTTACCCTCATGTTACTCATACATCTAGGATTCCAATCTCAAAAACAGATACGAATATATGTTAACCATGTAAATTACGTTTATCTGAGTTATAATGTTTGCGAATTCTAACGTATTATTGCTAACAGGGGGACATGATCGCAATACTTGGTGAGCAACAGGGACAAACGTTCTTAGAGTCGAAGTTAAAAGTAGGTAGCTGCTACATCATAGAACAGTACTCCTGTAACGAAACGCAAAAGTATCAACGAACAATTCGAAATTCGGTTCACCTCATAGCTGGAGAGGCTTCACAGATCACATTGATAGAAGATGCGGGGAATATACCAAAGACAACGTTCGATTTTGCCACCATAGATGAATTGTCTGAATTCGTTCACGATCCTTTGTATTTCCCAGGTACGCAGAATGTATTCGATATTTTACATAAACTTTAAATTTGCACGACAAAATTACTTTTATCACACCCTCTTTATAACTAAAGACTATAAAACTATGATGAATGACAGATTTTATTGGAAGATATAAGAAGCAAACACATGCTACCAAAAGAAACGGTGACCGATTCTTGCTATTAACGTTGACAACTGCTACGTAAGTACAAGAAATTAAATAAACAGTTTTAATAAAAATGATACAATATATTCAACACTCCGTTCTATTCATATTACAGGGGCCAAAACATAGTCGCCACTTTGTGGAACGAGTGCTTAGAAGGCTTCGGAAAAGTTGACGTCTCAGCTCTATCGGTTATGGACGTAGACACAGTTATAGTACTTACAAACATTAAGCCGACGATATTTGCTGGTAAAGTAGTATAGATATGTATATACTTAGTAACGTCTAACTTCCATTATACGTATTACCGATGTGACCCATTTAAACTGTTACAGATACCTTAAGAATGTCGTCCACCGATGCCACTCATGTCTATATCGATCCAGAATTACCCGCGGCATCTACAAAAGCTTCACAGTTGATGTTAGCAACTACTCAACCTTTGGCAACCGCGTCATACATTATCATGACGTTGGACGAACTTCAGAACAAGCTGTATGACACGTTACAGGTAAGTACATCTATTTCCTATTCACACAGTTACTAAAGAGAAACAAATCAACTATTAACAGCCCTTTTAAATACAATTTACGTTGTGAAACAATGACAGCGGAAAACAATACTTGTGGATGCGAGAATAACAGAAGCTATTTTCGACAATTCCTGGTATGTAGCCATGTGTGCAAAGTGCAGAAGTCAGGCATCAAAACAAAATGAAACGTGGTTCTGCCCGAACCATGGAAAGAACTGTGACGCGACTTTTTTGTAAGATCAGGAACATTGAACAAAACAAAATGAGAAAAAAATCGTATGAACTAATACTTGCGAAATTTTTTGCAGCTATAATATGAGGGTTATACTTTCGGATGGTATATCAAGTTTGGAAACCGCAACCACTGAGACGTGCATGCAAAAAGTCATGGGGTACACTTGCAAGGAGATGATAATAGATCAGGGGTACGACGATCGGAAAAGGCTACCGCCAAACTTCAAAAGATGTGGCATGGACACTTACAGATACCATATCGAAATGACCAAAAAATCGACCCCTGGTAACATCAACTTCATCATCGTAAATAAGGAAATAGTTCCAACCCACCCACAGCCAATAGAAAACGTCATACCCGCTACCCACATACCAAACACATCGAAAACCACACCCGAATCCATGAACACGACTCCGCCACCGTACTCTCCAGCGACTCCAAACACTGAAACGGGGCCAATTGATAAAAACAAATCTACGACAGAGCTGGCAAAAACAGTGCCCACTGCGAGGCAACTCACATTTGAGGAAACAGGTACGTATGATAAAAAATGAACTACTTACTAACTGTAAATGTTACTAAATAACAGATTGTATTCTGCATAGACAATAACATTCACGAACACAACAATGTAGGTACTACCGACGATGCAAACAAAGGAACGGCGACAGTACAACCACGACCAATAAAAACTGCTACACCCGCTACATGCCCACCAAACATATCGACAGCCGCATCCGAACCAAGACACACAATCCCGTTACCAAAAAACACAAATAATCCAACAATTGAGGCAGACCCGAGTGGTAAAAGCAAATCGAGGAAACGACAAACAAAAACAGTTTCCAATGCAAAAAAGATTGCGTCCGAGGGAAAAGGTACTTAAGATATAAAACCAATTACTTCCCGCACTCATATTAACAGTCGTAAATATTGAAATACAGGTACCACCTCTAGCAGTCACCCACCAACAGAATCAGATGAGGCTCTTACAGATGTTAACATAGAGCTCGCCGATGCTCCCATCATAACGTCTACGACCTCGACAGGTACACGCAATTAACAAAAAAAGTAGTTACAATCCCTCCAGACAAAAAATACCTCATCTTGCAGATGAACTAGAAACTCTTAACCCCTTGAAACGAGAAAGGTACTCAGAATAAGCAATCGACATCAAGCAGGATCAGTAGCAATCAGACCGGACACCATCAGCCGCTACCCAAAAGAATGTTTATACGATAATTTTGCAACAGTAACTTTCTATTCGTATAAATATATGTATATATCGAATATTAGAAGTCTGAAAGTCTTAGTATTAAATATATGTAAATATCGAATACTAGAAGCCTGAAAGTCTTAGTTTTGTAAAAAATCGAATATGTGACAAAATTTTGAACCATATACGAAACATGTAATACTTCCCCAACATCTATTTATATCAGTGAGGGACAAAACTATCAATCGAATATGTTGTAAATTCTCATTGTAGAACATACCCACATATTAATACTTATCAAACTTTACATTCATTGTTAGATAAGAAATCAGACAAAAGTACTCGGAACGAATAACCGACAATAAGGATACGGACGGCAAATATTTCGAATGCCAACAACAGCTACTTTAGACAAAATTCCAATAGATTAACGCACTAATGTAAATATTAAACACCACAACCTTCGCATGCTTTGATAACAACTCGAACATCGAACATATAAAAAATTCGATATCTTTTTTAAACAAGACCGTGTCGATATAAACTATTTATTCAAAGATGATTACAACAACGATAAAAAACCCGATTACCGAGAAGTTCTAAATAACGAAAAATTATCAACTAAAACAATAAATTTTACATTAAAAAATTATAACATTTTCCAAACAAAATCAAAGGCCATAAACAACATTAATATGTATAATCAAAATAAACAAAATATAAAAAACACAAATTTACAAAGAAAAAATACTCAATGCTATAAAAAATACAAAAATTCTAACAACTAATACACATGCTTCAATATCTAAAGAGTAGATATGAAATCTTATCTCCTACATCGAACAAATATCCACCGCTTCTTCTCCACCATTCATCACTGCCAACCATATCCAAAAAACAACCATAAAAGCAGACACAATCCGATTGTCTTCCACATCCTCACAATAAAAAAAACAGAAGACTTGGACGCTTATCTTCAATATTCCTTCACCTGAAGGTAACAAATCTCCGTTCTCATCTTTTTCTCCATCGAAATATTTAGTTACTAAAATCCTAATCTTTTTTGTTACAGGTTTCTGACTCTTTATTAATATCAAAAACCGATTCAAAGATTTCGATCCACGGCTCTCATTAAAAGTCAGCCAAACGTACAAAAAAACCTAATAATCGAAGATGATAATGGATGAGGTAAACTGTTAACCGTTACATTAAATTTCTCTTTTAAGCTGTATCTTAGATTATTATCATATCGTATGTACTACACAAAATTAACCATTCCGAAACAACAATTAATTTATGCAAATTACTTACCGGATTAGTTGCTAATAAAACAACCTTTTTTATATCACATTCACTCTACTCCGTTCTCCTTTAGATGCTCAGTTGACATGGTAAGAATACACCTTTTTACAAATCTTAGATCTACACATCAAAGATCTGATATTCACAACGATAAACAACATGGAGATACACCAAACTCACAGCCAACGCCTTATGGATTGGAACATACCCATCAAAACAAACCAATAAAGCAGGTAAACACTATCTATTCTTGATTTGTAATTTTTAATCAGCCATTTTTTTTACTTTGTTTCATTTTTGTTAAAAGTTATAACCGTAGGTAGTGATTATTTGTGTTTATTTGTGTTTTATTTCATGCTTTTTTCTTCACAGCTTTGAATAAAAAGCAGAAGATATGTCTGGGAATGAAATGAAATGATTTTTATTTGATATTTTAAATTCGGCCATTACCAGTTGTCATTAAAATTAAGGTCTTCCTAAATTACTAATAATTTCAATGACTTGCTTTATTTATTTCAGTGATGACATTGAAATCAGCGACACATATTCGTCAAACCAACAAGGTATCTAGATAAAAAAACTTTTCATGTATCTGTTTAATTTTGAATCCTGCATTCTACAGCTTTCGGAGTAGAATAATATAAATTTACATTGCTTTGTGCATAGTTACAGGCTTTGAAAGTAGGAAGTTTACACAGGTCGAGGGTCGTGTTCCACAGGGGCCAAGGTATTTTTTTTAATTGTTATACAGGCGCCTGTAGAACACGACCTTCAACTTGTGGAAACTTTCAAAAGAATGTACAGCAACTCTTAAACGAATGTACAACAAGTTTACAC
This sequence comes from Senecio squalidus, assembly GCA_910822075.1. Lineage (NCBI taxonomy): Eukaryota > Viridiplantae > Streptophyta > Magnoliopsida > Asterales > Asteraceae > Senecio > Senecio squalidus. Next base: position 28,622,442 of record CAJVGC010000060.1, on the reverse strand, counting down.
AGATTTACACAGATTGATGACCATATTCTACCAACAAACCAGGTAGACAGTATCAATTCCTTCTATTATATACTATTACACTTCTGCTACAGATATTCACTACTACCTACTGTCATAACAGATACGCAGACACGTAATCAGCAGCACATCCAACCAGGTACATTCATTTAACTTCTATTCTTTATTACTTACACACAAACAGAAAACACAAAACAAACAACAATCTAACAACCTGAAAAGAAAATATCAAAAGGTAGAATACAAAATAGTTTAACAACATTGTAACGAATGAGAACGAACTCAAAACATAATACCTCAAGTGGTATGTAAACAGGCCGCTTCTGTTCCTCAACATCTACGCATCGAAAATTCGTAGACTTTCTAGGTTCCATACCTCGATATTTTCGATACGTAGATGCTGCGGGACCGAAGCGGCCTGTTTACATAACACTAGAGACAATATGCTTAGACTTCATCCTCATTCCTAAAACATAACGAATTTGCTGGAGCATAATCGCAATGAACATTAGCAGCCACCGAAACCTGAGGACAAGAGATCCAATATATAGGTGAAAAATCTTTTCACCTACCTATTCGATCTTTACTACTTTGTTCCCCAGCTTCGAGGCACACTTATCTTCATTCCGACTACACTGCAACAAATTCGTTCACATCTAAGGACTAAGCTTCATCTTCGGAAATTGGCCAATCCCTTCATTAGTATCCTTTTTAATTTGCTTTCAATACAATCTAACCCATATTCTTTTATTTCTTTGCAAAACTGCTTGGGACTATCAACATCCAAACAAACACGATCAACACTTAGAGGTCACCAAAGCCACACACTTCGGCAACAAAGATCACAGATTACACAGGAAGCAGTCACCAGCTCCAAAGAAGACATACGGCAAAAAAATCGACCCGTGCAACGCACGGGAGGCTTTCTAGTTTTTATTAAAATCTTCAAATTAACAATAAGGGGAATGTAAGCTGTTTTGTAAAACAATAGACTGAACCAAGAAGCAAGATATGTTGTATACATATTGAAAAACTACACGCTTACTATCTCAAGTGAAGATATGGGAGTTTCTTTTGTCTTGGCAAATTTATTTTAGGAATACTTTAAAAACACAAGCATATTATACATCATTTTTGATAGAAAGAACACAACATATTATTTTTCGTAGTAAAATGTCACATCACATGTCACTCTTATAATTCTTTTTAATTTTAATCCTTTTCACAATTACACTTCCCATATAAGGCAATCATAACTCTATTTATTACCATTCGAGTATTATATAGTATGTTACTTGAAATTATATATACTTTGTTGTATATATTTTACACAATATCGTGAGTGAGTTTGTGTAGGTCATTTTCAAAACCAATTAAAGACACAGTTATAGGTATACAACTAGAGTCATATTGTCAAACAATGCATGGCAGCGGAATTTAGGATCACATAGTAAATAATAAATCGGATAAAGAATTACCTTGAATTAGTAGCAAGCCAAAAGTCTTAGATCTAAGTATAAGATCTAATATACGGTTACGTACGCGACACCTTCTTTTAGCAACAGACTAGTATGCTAGTACACGTTTAATTGCTTTTTACAACAATTGTCTTAGCAACAACTCTTTATTACCAAAACCAAAATAAAAACAAAAACCCTTTTTTATTTCAAATAACCGATCGGCTAAACCAAAAGGTTTAGTCGACTTTTTGTATATTGCAATGAATTAGGGTTTAGGGGTTATCTTCTATTTATAGGTTTTCAAATCTAAGAGTTTGAGTTATATTACAATAAGGAAACCTCCTTATTTACATAATAAACCCTCTATTTAATAAATATTTACACTTAACCATTAAGTAATATTTAATAAATAAATTAAACTTGTAGTCGTGTCTAAATGTCGATGTGTGCGCTCCCGTAGTCTCACACATTTACGGACACACATTTGTTAAAACTTTTCAAATACCGACAACAGTAAATAGAGGAATTATTACAAAACACGGTGCTTCCATGAAGATGCATGGAAATTTCTAAGTGTCAAGTTATTCTCATTTCACTCGGCCACATACCCTAGTGTTTGTATATATACAATAACCCGGCTATATATGTTTAATTATCATCTAACGGTACGCATATATTTGATTGTTGATCGACATTGATGGGAAAAAGATGGAGGGAGGAGAAGGAGAAAAGTCGACCCCCGGCTTTAGATTCTACCCGACTGAAGAAGAGTTAATAACATTCTATTTAAAGAACAAGATACAAGGCACAAACATATTATGGCAAGATATTGATAGAGTCATACCCAAGCTTCATGTTTATGATTTTTATCCATGGGATCTCCCTCGTTTCCTTTAAAGAATCTATGAACTGTGGTAAACAAGATACATATCCCTTTCTCTCTATACAACAGGAACATGTTTTCCTTTGGAATCATAGACGATGCCGAATAATATAAATTTCAATTTTCCCTTGTGTGCCCTCCACAACCGTTTGTTGAGCTCACATAATTTCTTCTTCATTAGGAGACAATACATCCCGTATCATCATCCGCTTGAACAACTTCTATATTTCCATCTCCTTCCTTGTTAAGAAATTCCTTTTCAAGAAAATATGTATTAAGATCTACAAACGCTTTCTACCGATGAATTATTGAAATAGTATTGTTGTAGGTATTTGAACAATGTCGAATATATATGTGACTGTAAATGTGTGAGACTACGGGAGCGCACACATCCACATTTAGACAGGACTATTAGTTTAATGTATTTAGTAAATATTACTTAATGGGTTAAGTGTAATATTTATTAAATGGAGAGTTTATTATGTAAATAAGGAGGTTTCCTTATTGTAATATAACTCAAACTCTAAGATTTGAAAACCTATACATAAAAGATAAACCCTAAACACTAATGATAGAAAATAAAATAAAGGTCGACTAAACGTTATTGATTTAGCCGATCGGTTACTTCTTAAAAAAAAGGGTTTTTGTTTATTTTGGTTTTTGTAATAAAGAGTTGTTGCTAAGACAATTGTTGTACAAAGCTTAAACAAGTACTAGCATACTAGTTTGTCGATAAAGAGGGTCCCGCGTACGCAACCGTGGTAAAAACCTTACGTTAGGTTTTTATTATTTCGTTTGCTCAAGAAGGTACACACTTTATATCCGATTTATTATTTACTATGTGATCCTAATTTCCGCTGCATATAATTGTGTGACAATTTGACTCGAGGTCTATACCTATAGTGGTATCAGCCATAACATAGTATTTTTATTTTGGATAATGATTAAACATCAAAAATTGTGGGGGGATTGAGATTGGATTAGATTTGCGATTAAAAGTGTTTAAAAAAATGTTTTTTTTATTAAAAGTTAATTAATCCTTAAACGCAAATTTTGATGTTTTATTAAATGTTTGCCAAATTTATTTTTTATGAAAATTATGGTTATTAAGTTACATGCATAACTTAATAAACATAATTAGATATTATGATATTGTAAAAAGTAAATTGCATATATTGACATATAATAATTGTTATTTGATATGTGCGACACTAATGATATTGGATATAAAATTGTTATGTGTCGTTTATTTGATAAATTGTATTCAACACATATTGAATAATTTACGCAATCCATATTTGACTTATTTGAACGGATGCATGTGGTCCGTTTCCTTTTGAAACGGGAGTTATTCAATATGTGGACAATAACCATAAAGACTATTTGCTTTAGGGCTCACCCAATTTTGTTGCGTAGTTTAATTCTAATACTCGTATTAATGATTATAGTCAATTATTTAAAATAAAAATAAAAATTAATATGACTAAAGAATTATGAAACGAATTTTTAATTTATTTTGGACTTTTATACGTTCTATGACGAATGTTGGGTTTATACCGTAATTTTGTCCTTCGATGGAACGTATTAAATTACAAAATACATTAAAAATCAAACCTTTAAAAGCGTGTGATTGGTAATTCGTAATTACAAAATACATTAAAAATCAAACCTTTAAAAGCGTGTGATTGGTAATTCGTAATTAAATGTACATCCTTAGTGTATAAATTCCCAACTAGGCTCACCTACATAAAGGACGATGTCTAGGAAAGTTTGCGGTGGTATTATACCCCTAATGAGGTCAGGTTTTAAGTGATGCCTTGTCGTCCCCTACCCTCACTTACTTTCCTGGTCGTACAGGTTGTAGAGCTACCGAAAGGGTTTTTATGATGACGATGTTACGTTTAGTTATAATATACACTTGGTGTATAGGAATTAGACAATCATAGAAACACGTTTTAAAACTATAAAAATGTTTATATGAAAAAAATAATTATGAGACGAAGTTGTATGCGTGCCTCTTCGTCCATAAATTTTGACACCCACGAAATTAAGTCATATTGCTATCCATATTGCTTAGACAACTTGTACTATCTCGTCACTCTACGTGAGACGTAGGTGAAGGGTATCCCAGGTGGATTACCACTCATAGTGAGACTTTGGTGGACTATCTACAGTCTTCAATTGGATGACCTAAATCGGGTTATGCAGTGAGACTGTAAACGCCGATAGCGATAAGATGCGAAGAAACATGATGATGTCACGATCACCATATTGATGCTTGATCTCATGACATTTAGACCCATAATCTAGGAATTGCATCGGTAAATGCAGTTACTGAACGTCACTTACCTTTTGAGTATCACTTAGTTCCTAGCAGATTAACTGATGGAACGGTGATATGTCATTTGGGTCCTAGTCTTAACGGAAAGTAAACCATTGGTTTACAATTTCGTTAAGAAATAATTAATGTCAAAAGTACTAATGAGAACTTTCTTTTGTTTTGTAGAAATGGCACAAAAATCCGCTTCTAAAGAGATTTTAAATGAAACCAAAACAACATTAAGAAGAAACTTGCTTTCTGGACCAAACTTTAACGACTGGTTTCGATCACTGAGGATTGTCCTAAGAGTGATGAACAGGCTTGAAGTCGTTTCAACACCTATGATCCCTGAGCCAGCTGAAAATGCTTCTGAATCTGAAAAAGATAGTTATAAGGGAACTTATAAGAAGCATGATGAAGTTGCTTGTCTCATGATCAACAATATGACTCCTGAGCTGGTCAAACAATTTGAGGAGAAATGGCCGGATCAGATGATCACTGAGTTGCGTGCATTGTATGAGAAACAAGCTGGCCTTGAGCTAAATGACTTGATTCGAGATGTACATGCATGTCATCATGTGGCTGGAACACCAGTGGGGACTCATGTTCTACACATGAAAAGCTTGTTTGATCGCTTGGACATGATGAAATATGCCTATCATGACCCTGTAGCTGTGAGTATAATTTTCAATTCTCTTTCACCGGATTTTGAGGAATTTACTCGCGCCTACAATATGCAAGGCATGAATAAGAGCCTTAACCAACTCCATGCAATGCTGGTGGAATTCGAAAAGAGTATCTTCAAGCGTAAGGTAAATGACAACCAAATCCTTGCGATTGGTGGTGGTCAGGGCCAGAAAAGGAAAAAGCAACCTCCTCCAGCCAAAAAGAAAAGGGTCTCTAAAGATGATGGGTGTCACCATTGTGGTGTGAAAGGACACTGGAAGATTAATTTTCCTAAGTATCTCGCCGAGGTGACAAATAAGAAGAACGACTTGGCCGAATCTTCAGGTATTTTCACTATCGAGTTATTTTCTTTTGCTAAAACAAATACTTGGGTTTATGACACTGGTTGTGGAACTCATATATGTAACCCCTTACAGGGGTTTAGAGCAAAGAAGAAACTGAAGAATGGATCCTTGTACGTGTACGTCGGCAACGGCATACGTGTAGCAGTGGAAGCCATTGGAAGTTTTGACTTACAATTACCTTCGGGAATAATTATTGTGTTAGACAATTGTCATTATGTCCCTTCAATAGTTAGGGGAATCGTTTCAGTTTCTGTATTACAAGATTGTGGTTATGGCAATAAATTTACGAATTTTGGTATTTCAGTTTCCAAGTCTAATATGCATTGTTTTAATTGTATTAAAATTAATGGTATATTTAAAATTGATATGCATGACCATCTCTCTTATACAAATAACTCTGTTTTTAATGTAAGCACTAAACGAGCTAAGTCTAACTTAGACTCATCCTACCTATGGCATTGTCGTCTTGCACACATAGGCAAACACCGAATCGAAAGACTTCAACGTGAAGGACTTTTGAAATCAAGTGATGATTCATTTGATAGGTGTGAGTCTTATGTATCGGGCAAAATGGCAAGGAAACCCTTCTCGCATGAGAACCAAAGGGAAACCTACCTACTAGGAATCGTACATAGTGATGTATGCGGTCCCTTTAGGCATATGTCTAGGAAAGGATCTTACTACTTCGTAACATTTACGGATGATTTCAGCCGTTATGGTTATGTTTACTTGCTTAAACATAAACATGAGGTGTTTGAAACATTCAAAGTGTTTCAAAAAGAAGTAGAAAACCAACTCGGTAAAACCATCAAGATTCTCCGATCGGATCATGGTGGTGAATACATAAGCCTGGAGTTTAAGGATCATTTCAAAGCACATGGAATTTTACAACATCTTACTCCTCCATATACTCCACAGTACAATGGTGTATCGGATAGGAGAAATCGAACCTTGCTAGACATGGTATGATCAATGATGAACCTTACAACTTTACCATTATCGTTTTGGGATTACGCCTTAGAGTCTGCTGTACGCATTCTCAACATGGTTCCAACCAAGAAGGTTGATAAGACACCATATGAAATATGGCATGGGCCAGCCCCTAATCTGTCTTACTTAAAGGTCTGGGATGTGAGGCATTCGTTAAACGCGATTCACCTGACAAACTCGAGCAAAGATCTGTTAAGTGTATCTTCGTAGGATACCCAAAGGAAACAATGGGTCACTACTTCTATAGTCCTTCCGAGAACACTGTGAAAATTGTTCGGTATGCTGAGTTTTTCGAAACACGACTTATCGCTCAAGGAAACAGTGGGAGGGTTGTAGAACTTGACGAGGTTCAAGAGGAAGATACATCACCTTCTACTCACACTGGTGATCAACAATTTGGGGGTGGGGTGGGGGGATAAAATTGAGACTCATGATGTGCCTCAATCTAATCCTCAAGTTGTGATTGAGCTTCATGACAAGACTCAGTCTCAAAATCAAATTGCTGATGCTCCAATTCGTAGGTCCGAAAGGACAGTACGGGTCCCTCAAAAACTAAATTTAAATGTAGCTTTAGATAATGAGGACCATTTATCAGGGGATCTTAATGAACCTCGAAACTTGAAAGCTGCATTATCAGGGCCTGACGCTGAAAAATGGCTTCAAGCTGCGAATATGGAGATGCAGTCCATGAAAGACAATGACTTTTGAGATTTGGTGGATCGTCCTCCAAATACCAAAACGGCGGATTGTAAATGCCTCTTTAAGATAAAGACCGACATGGACGGCAATATACACGTCTATAAAGCTCGTCTCGTGGCAAAAGGCTTTACTCAAGTCTATGGCATAGATTATGAGGAAACCTTTTCCCCAGTGGCATACATTAGGGCTATTAGAATTCTCTTAGCCATAGCAGCATTCTATGACTATGAGATATGGCAAATGGATGTCAAGACAGCCTTTTTGAATGGTCATCTAGACGAAGACGTCTATACGAATCAGCCAGAAGGTTTTATTGATCCATTACATCCCAACAAAGTGTGCAAGATAAAAAGGTCCATTTATGGACTTAATCAAGCATCACGAAGTTGGAATAAAAGATTTGATGAAGAAATCAAAAGGTTTGGTTTTGTTCAGAATTTCGATGAGCCATGTGTATATCAAAAATTCAGTGGGAGTAATGTTATTATCTTAGTCTTATATGTAGATGGCATTTTGTTAATGGACAACAATATTCCAATGCTTGAAGATGTTAAATCTCACCTTGGAAAATGTTTTGCCATGAAAGACTTAGGTGAGGCAACATTTATATTGGGAATCAAGATCTCGAGAGATAGATCTAAGCGGTTAATTGAGTTAAGTCAAAAGGCTTACACTGATAGATCTAAGCGGTTAATGGTTATTGTGATGCCGGATTTCATACTGACCATGATGACACCAAATCTCAAACTGGATATGTGTTCACCATTAATGAGGGAGCAGTAGTATGGAAGAGCAAGAAGCAATCCACTACAGCCATTTCAACAACAGAATCCGAGTACATAGTAGCTGCAGAAGCTGCAATGGAAGCTGTTTGGATCCAGAAATTTATTTCTGGACTTGGTGTTGTTCCCATAGCCAAGTCTCATTTGGATATGTATTGCAACAACACTGGTGCAATAATCATAGCCAATGAACCCGGGGTTCATAAGGGAGCTAGACACTTTCAGAGGAAATTTCACTATATTCGCGAACAAGTCGAACAAGGTGAAATTCGAGTGCTCAAAGTTCACACGGATTATAACTTTGCAGATCCTTTTACAAAGGCACTGGCAAAGGCGAAGTTAACTCACATAGCTGAGGGGATAGGACTTCGTTTATCTAGTAATCACATGTAAATCCGTGGATTTAGTATTTGGATATATGGATGTAATAAACGAATTTATTTATGAATGAAATAATATTTGATATTTTGTTTTCATTTATTATAATATTTGTATCCTATTTTTCATGTTTTATCCTTGAATAATATTGTGTAATATCATTCTAAATATCCGTTTTCAATTGATCATATGTGAATATGATTGAATTAAGACAATATCTGAGTGTTTAGTCAGCTTGGCTCACTAACTCACATGGTATCCATTATGATGCATAATGGATTATCCCACATGAATTATTACTTATGGATCCTTGTCATTAAATATAATTCATAAGGTTTAAATATCCTTAGACTTGAGATACAAGTTCCTACTCATGTACGTAGTGCATTATTTGATCATAGTCAATACTATTCCTGGATAAGGGTAGCAAAAAGGATATTTTTGGTAATGTTGCGAAATACAATGACTACCAGTTGTATTCAAGATATTATTTGTTCCATCAGTGAAAACTGAAGTTAGATACTTACTGGGCCACTCATGGATACTTAAGATGTTTGTCTGGCCAGACCCAAATAAATCTAGATGTTTCTCGATAGTATTTGGTAATCTTAAGTGATTCGCGAAATGAGAAACAGTAGTTAAAATGAATGATTTTGATCCATCTATAAATTTTAACTAGATTATCTATAACAAAGGGATATGAACCGACTATAGACTCACAGTGACTTTGGAGAAACTTCACTCGTGCATTTATGGGAGCATTGATATGTTGCTAGACATTAATCATTGTTATCATGTTTATTTGAACTTATTCAAAAGTGGGAGCTCTAGGTATTTGAATAATGTCGAATAAATATGTGACTGTAAATGTGTGAGACTACGGGAGCGTACACATCGACATTTAGACACGACTATTAGTTTAATGTATTTAGTAAATATTACTTAATGGGTTAAGTGTAATATTTATTAAATGGAGGGGTTTTATTATGTAAATAAGGAGGTTTCCTTGTTGTAATATAACTCAAACTCTAAGATTTGAAAACCTATAAATAAAACATAAGCCCTAAACCCTAATGACAGAAAATAAAATAAAGGTCGACTAAACCTTATTGATTTAGCCGATCGGTTATTTCTTTAAAAAAAAAGAAAGGGTTTTTGTTTATTTTGGTTTTTGTAATAAAGAGTTGTTGCTAAAACAATTGTTGTACAAAGCTTAAACAAGTACTAGCATACTAGTCTATTGATAAAGAGGGTGTCGCGTACGCAAGGGTGGTAAAAACCTTACGTTAGGTTTTCATTATTTCGTTTGCTCAATAAGGTACATATTTCCGATTTATTATTTACTATGTGATCCTAATTTTCGCTGCATATAATTATGTGACAATTTGACTCGAGGTCTATACTTATAATTATACGTGGTTTCTTTTACGTAACACATAAATATACACTTATGCGTTTTAGCTTCAAGTTTGTCAGGAATATATCTCTTGACATATGCATCACCACCCAAAATCTTTGAATACAATAAGGCCGAGGCCTTACACATTTGGACTCTTAGTTCTGATGTTGGTACCTTACCCGTTCCTCCATCTCGATCGGGTCAATGATCTTTATTGTCTTGCCTAACACATTATGTACATCCTTTTGGAAATCTTGAATTTCTCAAAACTTTCATAATTTTAGTTCATTAAATAGACGTACTATATATCAATAATGTAATGAAGTAACGATATTCAGCTTTATTCATGTATTTAAATCGTTTAAGTGTTCCTTTTCTAATATGGTACTTTATGTTATTAAGGTGTTAATAATATATGATATTTTATGGGATAAGTAGTTAGAAACATATCAAACTTTATCCAAATTTTTTAGTATTTATCAAAATTTAAATTTAAATTTTTTGTATGTATTTAACTTTTAATATTGATGTTATATGTATCTGATAAACTAAAACCCTCCAAATAAGTAACATGACATGTTACGTGATATCTTATATCGATGTCATGTATATCGAGATACACACACTAACGATATTTTAAATTCGAATACATATAATAGACTAATTAAAAGTTAGAGATATGTGGTGTGTTTAGGGTAAGTAGCAGAGGGGAGCATAAGTTAACTTGGGTTGGAGTTTAAACTTGAAGTTGGGTTGGAGCTAGAGCTTATACATAAAGATGAAATACAAGTTTGGTAAACTAGCTGAAGTTAAAACTTATAAGTGTAAAAAGAAATAAAACGACATATAAGAATATATGTTTCAATAAAAATGAAGGGTATTTATGTCATTTTGTTTACCATAATCTCACCCTTTTTATTAATTACTTCAAGTGACTTATGATTTTGGTGCTTATCGGGATTTATATTTTAAAGAAGTTTGTCGAACTAAAAGAGGCTTATGAAGGACTTTATGAAAAACGATAGGCTTAATTCCCTATAAACACCAATACGCTTTCGTGTCAAACACACATATCATAAATGGGTTGAGATCATGAAAAACACTCTTTGCAATGCATTTATTTATTGGATCGTTGGAAAAAACTTCTCCCCAAGAAAGTAAATATTGTTTCATGGTGAATCGCCCTCAACCGCTTACCTACAAAAACGAACCTCGATGCCGCCTAGGATTGAGTTGGACTCCGCCTGATGGCCTAGGTGCGAAGATCAGGAAACCGTAACACATACCTTCATATTTTGTCAAACGATAGTAGATTGTTGGATTCAAGTATCTAAATGGCTGAACATAACCATCCCAACATTTAACTCCGTTTCAGAGTTGCTATCTTTTGGTGAAAGGACTCTTCGTGAGGAAAAACTAAAGATGATGCTTTGATGCGGTGGTTAAAACCATTATTTCGGTTCAATGGCGTCATAGGAATGAAGTGACGTTTATATATAAAAAGACCTTACACTTTCACTTTTGGTGATGATATTATGCTTCTCTTTTACACGTAGATTAGTAGACGAGACAAAAAATTGAAACTTAGTAGGTTCAATTGGATTTTTAATTCCGTAAGATCCTTTATGTGACAACCGCGTATTTTGAGATACCATTCCGATGTGCCATCTGTCGTTTATTTTGTTGATATTTGTTTTGACTCTATCATATTTATTATTTTCGGTTTGCACGCTTTATTCGATTTAGTCGGGATTGTATTTTATTGCTTCGTCCTCGTGACGGAAGCGTTTTAGTACCTAAGTGCCTAGTAGTTATAAAACGTGTGACAACCGTCTAAATTTCAGGTGAAATCCGCATTCTATATCTTGGAGATATCTGTTATTGTCTTTAACTATACTTTTACCGTAAACGTGTGTGAGTCGGAATCGAAATCAGAATCATTAAATGAATCCTAATACCAAGAAAACACTTAGTGAACTTGCCTAAGTTCATCTCTAAACTAATCGTAAACTTTCAACTAACGAAAATGCTTAACGAGGAAACAAACGAAAAACGAAAAACTTGCAAAATCTGCTAGATGCGCCGCATCTAGGGTGCATATCAACAATTTTTGTAAACTCTTGTAACTTAACAAACAAGAGCCCACCTCTTTGGCTCCGGTTTTAACCATTGTCAAAAGCCCTTTATGGTCCAGTAAGCTAACTTAAGACATCACTACAAGACTTTTAAGTCACCATAACATCAAACACACCTACACACACACATTTTACCTCACTCACTCTCTCTCTCTCTCTCTCTCTCTCTCTCTCTCTCTCTCTCTCTCAATACAAAACTCTCCAAAAGCTCTCTCTTCCCTTTTGATTTACAGAGATTAAACACACAAAAATCACAGAA
>CAJVGC010000060.1:28531820-28609988 GCA_910822075.1 Senecio squalidus | reverse complement strand
CCCTTGTCTCTGCCGTTTATCAAGTTAGCATCAAGGATCTTAGAGGACAATAGACTAGTTTATTAAAGATTTTGGCTTATTCACCTGTCTCTGCCGTTTATCAAGTTAGCATCAAGGATCTCAAAGTCAATATTATTAAAAAGTCACCTTTAAAACTTTATAGTTTTTTAATAAATAGATTTAAATGCCAATATTTACCGAAAATATATCTTTCCTTTGTTTTTTGTTGGGTTATAACTTAGACAAAATGGTTTAACCTATAAACAATACACTTAACAACAAGAAAAGTAACTTACATGTTTAATGCGGAAGACATTAAGAGTTACTACGGAAGAACAAGTTAGTGCGGCTGTCCAATCAAGTTACTACTGTTGTTATAGTTGGTAAGGAAGATAACAAGTTGATGCGGTCATAACAAGTTACTACGGAAGACCAACTTGACATGCAAGAATAAATCTAATTAGAGTTGTAATTAGATTATATTTAAGTTTCCTTTTGTAATTAGATTTAGTTTCCTTATTCTAGATAACGATATATTTAGATAAGGATAGAAGATGTTTCCTAGTTTATCTAGGTCGGCCTCAAGGTCTATATACAGATAGATCCTTGTATGATAGAAAACACGTTGTATTGAGATAATTCATCAATACAATTGAGGCTTATAATTCGACTATATTCTGTTTGTTCTTATTGTTATTCATACAACATTATATTGTTCGACAACTCGTTAATATTGAAGTGTTCATCCGCTGCTGAAGTTCTTCAATAGATCACGATCTTAACGAAGGCGAACTGATTAGTTTACATTGACTAATCCGATCCTGACATTTTTCTACCTGCCAATCATTGAATTTCCATTTGAAAGTTATCAATTTAAATGACTTTATGCAGTGAATAAACCACATATTGCTAAAGATTTCAAAATACAGAAATATGTGCATTTATGAAAACATATGGTTTCAAGAAATTTTTTAAATACTGAACAATGTTAAATTATGATGGAATTTATGTTTATGACTCATTTCTTAGAAATTTTGTTTTGTGAAACATTTTCAAATTTTATACAGTTTTTTATTTTTCAATTTCTCTAAATATATTCCAAACCTTGCAAATAGAATAGAAAGAAAATCTTTTTGTGTTTTATCTTTACAAATTGAAAACACATATTTTTGGTTTTTATCTATACATACTGAAAACACATATTTTTGGATTTTTCTTGTACCAGACGTAAAAATGTAAAAAGAAACCATTACCCAACTTAAATGAAAACATTACGGGACTTAAACTATATAAAGAAAAACTACCAGACCTAAAGAAAGACACTAAGACATGTCCTTCAAAATTCTCACACACACACTCAGCGAATCGAATTGAAACAGGTCATGATGCGGAATCTCATGACCTGAGTTTGGAATCAAAATGAAGGAAACATGAAGTCGAATTTGTGATTGAAATTGAAAGAACCGATAGACAACAACAAAATGTGCAACTGTTTAAGATTTCATTGATAGTGGTGACAGGTTTTGGATCGAGGTTGTTACAACCGACATTCAAGCTCGACGGAACCTCTTTGAGAGAGTTCGGGGTTCAAAGACAACAAACTCTAACTACCTATCACACTATTTATAGACAAAATCTAACAAACATGCATACTACGAACTAAATTATTACAACATTATCATCATCTTAATTTCAACTCGAGGAGTTCACTTCAGTTCTGAACCAAAGTCTTCATCCTCCGAATTGTTATCTTCAATGTTGAGTTATGCTGACTTAAGTTACTCTTCAGCTTATTTTTCGTTCGGAGGAACTTCATTTAGTTCAGAGTCTCTGAACTAACTTGTTTCCAGAACTGAAAATTTCACTTCAGATTATTCTGGATGATTTCAGTTCGGACCCTCCACGAACTGAAATCATCTTTATTCCATCGCACAGAAGACTCCATAGCTTCATCCATTCCATTTCTTGGCCCAACAATCCCCCTCTTGGATGATGCTATGAGTCTTCGATCTTCATAACTTACTTCTCTTCATGTCTAGCTTCCTCCAATTCAACTTTCTTGTATGCTTGAACAAATTCTAGAGGAATAGCTGCAATATCACCTTTTCTTTAGGTGCTTCACAATCAGATACTCCATGGTAAGTAGCTGATCAGCAGCTAAAATCACTCTTCTTCTGCTCATAGGTCAACGTTACATTTCTTATTCATCCTGGTTGACCATATATATCATGAGAGTGATTTGCCGTTAATTTATTTTCGAACGAGCTCCTACACGTCACACCTTTTTCTCAAATTGATGACGTGAGGATCAACTCCGTTCTACTTCCATCACACCTCTTTCTCAAATTGATAACTCGTGTTTTCGCTCCATACACCAACCGTCTTTGAATACATATGTGTAACATCAGATCCACCATGAACACCTTAAAATCTTCACAGATTCTTAAATACAGTTCTTCAAAATCACTCCGGACTTCTTCAATTTTACTTCGGACTCCTTCGATTCACTAACAGTTTGACCTAATTTTCGAATCAAGTCAAATTGATGAACCAGACTTAATTGAATTCAATCAATTGATTTGTCTGGCTCTGATACCAATTGACAGGTCCTTCAAATCGTCACACACACACTCAGTGAATCGAATTGAAACAGGTCATGATGCAGAATCTCATGACTTGAGTTTGGAATCAAAATGAAGGAAACATGAAGTCGAATTTGTGATTGAAATTGAAAGAACCGATAGACAACAACAAAATGGGAAATTGTTTAAGATTTCATTCATAGTGGTGAAAGGTTTTGGATCGAGCTTGTTACAACCGACATTCAATATCGACAGAACCTCTTTGAGAGAGTTCCGGGTTCAAAGACAACAAACTCTAACTACCTATCACACTATTTATAGAAAAAATCTAACAAACAAACAAACACACTACGAACTAATTATTACGACATTATCATCATCATCTTAATTTCAACTCGGGGAGTTCACTTCAGTTCTGAACCAAAGTCTTCATCCTCCGAATTGTTATCTAAAATGTTGACTTATGTTGACTTAAGTTACTCTTCAGCTTATTTTCAGTCCGGAGGAATTTCATTTAGTTCAGAGTATCTGAAAATTTCATTTCGGATTTTTCTTGATGATTTCAGTTCGGACCCTCCACGAACTGAAATCATCTTTATTCCTTCACAAGACTCCATAGCTTCATCAATTCCTTTTCTTGGCCCAACACCCGACTTAAATAAAAAGACTACCCGACTTAAATGAAAAACACTACCAGAATTAAAAGAACATAACCAGACTTAAAATATTTATGTATTTTTTCCTTTTTCTCCCCCTCTTTTTGTATTTTGAAATAAAAAGAAAACTAAATTCAAAAAGATACGCACAAAAATCTTTTGAAGAAACACTCAGTCAAGATTCATTAGACCAATAGCCTGAACAAGAAAATTAAATCTTGATACATCAATTGCCTTTGTGAAAAGGTCTGCTAATTGGAGGTCTGTGTGAATCTTAACCAAGTGAATCAAGTTTTTTTTAAAAGCAGTCTCTTATGAAAGGGTGTCTAATCTCAATATGTTTAGTCTTTGAATGTTGCACACGATTCTTAGTTATGAACATGGCAGCAGTGTCTATGTGGATAGGGGTATTCAAATAGTTAAGGCCATTGTCTAGCATCTGGTTCTGAATCCATAAAACTTAAGATGTACAAGAACCTGAAGCAATGTATTCTGCTTCTGCAGAGGACTGAGAAACAAAAGTCTGTTTCTTGCATTGCCAAGATACGAGCGTATTTCCTAAAAACTGGCATCCTCCTATCGTAGATTTACTATTCAAGTTGCAACGTCCATACTCACTATATGTGTAGTCATAAAAGTCAAAGGTGGAATTCTTAGGATACCAAAGGCCTAAAGAAGGTTGTCCCTTAGGATATCTAAAGATCCTCTAAACAACAACTAAATGAGAAACCTTAGGAGCATCCTGAAACCTAGCACACATACACACTACAAACATAATATCAGGTCTACTAGCAGTAAGATAAATCAATGAACCTATCATAGACCTATATAAATGCTGGTCAACACTCTCACCATCTAAATCAGGAGTCAATTTGGCCTCAGTGTCAACTGGAGTGGAAGCAGATTTACAATCAATTTATCTAAACTTAACTAACATATCCTTGACATATTTTGACTGATTGATAAAAATGCCATTCTCTAACTGCTTAACCTGAAGTCCTAAGAAGAAAGACATCTCACCCATAGAACTCATCTGGAATTTGGAATGCATAATTGATTCAAATTCTTTACATAAATCATCATTAGTTTAGCCAAAAATGATATCATCAACATATATCTGAAATACATATTCCTGGCCAACTGTCTTAATAATAAGGTCTTATCAATTGTCCCTCTAAGGTAACCATTGTGAATCAAATATTTGGACAATGTATCATACCAGGCTCTAGGAGCTTGATGTAAACCATACAAAGCCTTGTCCAATTTGAAAACACGGTCAGGGAATTGTGGATCTAAGAAACCACGAGGCTGACTAACATATATTGTTTCCTTAAGAACTCCATACAGAAAAGCTGGTTTAACATCCATTTGATAAACCTTACAGTTCTTATAGGCAGCATAAGCTAAAAACAATCTAATAGCATCTATTCTGGCAATTGGAGTAAAGACATCATCATAGTCAATACCCTCTTGGAGTATATCCTTTCACTACAAGTCTTTCCTTATTTCTCACTATAATTCCCCTATTATCCCTTTACACCTTAAATATCCATTTCACACCTAGCACATTCACATTAGCGGGTCTCTCAACTAAAGTTCCTACCTCCTGAAATTTAAACTGTAAAAGATCCTCTTGCATAGCCTCTACTCAACTATTAATGGTCAATGCAATATCTACATTCTTAGGCTCAAGTTGGGATAGAAAGCAAGAAAACAAACACAAATTAGATAAGCCAGTACTACTTCTAGCTTTGACCCCATCATACAAATTTCCTATAATATTACTTTGATGATGAGTCTTGTGAACTTTTAAAAATTAATGTATTTACTCTGTACAATATAAAGATTTGTTTGATTAATACAATTTCATCATATAATGGAGATTCAGTATTTGCTTCACTAGGTTGTTAATGGCTTTGTTCATTGCTTGGTTCAGCAGATTGAGCTTCAGTTTCTTCACCAGAGTTGAATTGTGCTTCACCAGAATTGTTTTCATGTTCAAATTATGCACCCTAGTTAATATGAATGTCACTCGAGTTTTCTTAAATCTCCATTTGTGCACCCGAATTAACTTGTGATCCACCCGAATTATTTTCAACTTGGTCTTGAATTGCCAAATTAAAAATTTGGATCACCAGAGTTAACTTCATTAGCATCTTGTGCATAAGAAATATCTTCTGTAGGATGTAGTGAACCCGAATTATCTGTATTCACACCAGAAGGCAATTCGTGAGCATGTACAACGTTTTCTTGATCTTCAGAGTTTACTAGAATGTCTTATTCTTGAAGAATGTCTCTGAAATATCTTCACTTACAATTGTTGTATCCTCTGATGAACTAGTGATATCATGATCTAATGTGGAAGGGCTTGCACTTGCATTTGCTGGTTTTCAAAGTTCAAAATCATTAAAGTCCTCAACATTTGTCACATCCCCTGTTGATACCTGCAGTTCCTTTGAAACAACTGGACATAAACCATTAAAGGAATTCCCAAATGTATCTAAATCAAACAACCATTCAGCACTTGAATCCCTAACATTTGGTGTATATTCATTGAATATCACATTAATGGATTCTTCTATGGTTATAGTTATTCAGTTATAAATGCTATAAGTTTTAGACACACTAGAATACCCAAGGAAGTAACTATCATCAAATTTAGGATCAACTTCCTAAGTGGTCTTTGGTGTTTAATATAGAACATTGATAGCCAAAAACTTTGAAAAATCCTATAAAAGGCTTTCTCTCTGAAAACAATTCATGAGAAGTTTTACCTAAGCTCTTAATTATATGAATCCTATTGTTCACATAACACATGGTATTAACTGCTTTAGCCCAAAATGTAACAGGTAGTGCAGAGGCACTTATCAAGGCCCTAGCTCCCTCAATTAATGTTCTATTTTTCCTCTCTCTTACCCCATTTTTTTGAGGTGATATAGGTGAGCTATATTGTCTAGAGATGCCCTTAAGTGCACAAAACTCATTCATGGTGCCATTCTTAAACTCTGTGCCATTATCACATCTAATGATTTTAACCTTTTTATCACAAAATTTTTCAATTTGAATAACAAAGTTTTTAATAATCTCATATGTTTCACTTTTATGAGCAAGGAAAAAGAGCCATGAAAATCTTGAATAGTCATCAGTGATAACTAAACAATAAGATTTCATGCCAAGACTCTTCACACTGACTGGACCAAACAGATCCATGTGTAGAAGGTGAAGGACAGTATCTACTGAAGTTTGAATCTTTAATTTAAAACTTGATTTATGCTGTTTTCCTTTAAGACATGAATTACAATGGTCAAGTAATTGAAAATTATTTTTAGGTAATCCAGAAACTAGATTATCGGTGACCAGTTTATTCATGCTTTTAGGGTTGACATGACAAAGCCTTCTATGCCCTAAATCAGACTCTTTTTCAGTAGTTTTAGATATGAAACAGTTTGAAGATTAAGTTGATTGTACATTGTTCATATCTAAAATATACATGTGTTCACATCTTGGTGTTTTCAAAACAATCATGTCATCTGGGATGACATATTTTTGTTTAAGAATGTAGAAAAAATATTTTGCGAAAGGTGTGGTATAATCATTGTCACATACCTGAGACACTGAAAGCAAGTTATAATTTAATTCTTTCACAAAGTTGACCTGCTACAAAGTCAAAGGTCCATTTGTCACCTTTCCTTGGCCTGTGATTAATCCTACCATATCTCCACCAAAATATACACTTCCTCCCATAAAATCAATGAAATATTGGAGCAATTTTATATTCTCTGTCATCAAAGACTGTGAATGGGATTATTGAGCATCAGATGGTGCACAAGGCAAAGGTAGGTATTGGATTCAATGTAGTACCTCCTTCATTTAATGACAACTACACAGTTAAGCATGAACTTACATCATGCAAGAGTGGTTTGCTTGTTGAAAATTGCTTTGATGAATCATCTACTTTAAATGCTAACATATAATTGCTTAAAAATTGTTCATCTATGAATAATGTGAATAATCTGTCTGCTAATATTAGTTTAAATACAGTTCTTAATTGTGTAGCAGGTAGAAAATAAAAAAGTTCAGGAATAAAGGATGGTGATTGTGAAGAAAGTGTTGATGATTGTAATAAATTAGTCTTAATAGAAATAGAAGAGGAGTTTGTTGAACTAATTCATAACAGTAAAAATGAAAGATGTTTTCTGTTTCATGACTTGAATATGTCTAATGTGTCTGTTGAAGATATTGTTTTGAATGATATTGTGTTGAAAGATTCCGTTTCTTAATATGTGAATGAGTGTATTTCTGAATGTGTGATAGTATGCCTGTTTGTAGGAATGAATATGTGATTGCATGTGAGAATGTGAAACAAGAAATCTTAATAAATCAAAGAGAAAACAAAAATGTTTGACATGCAAAAAGAAAAATAAAATGGAAGAATGTTGGTTAAACTCTAAAAAACAAATGTTTCTGCTTTTGTGTTAACTGTTGAGAAGTTGAAGTTTGGAAGGATTAATTTTAAGAAATGCATAGCTAAGAAAAATGCAGAATTAAAGATATGAATGCTTTGAAGTTTGGTAGAATTAATCTTACTTTTCTAAATGATTTAAAGTCACCCAAATTTAAATATTATGTCCGAATTAAAAATGTTCAATTCTGGTGATAATATGTTAAATTCGGGTAAAATGAATGTTAATTCGGATAAACAAATTTTCAAAAATAATTCTGGTGACCAATTTTTAAGTTCGGATAAACAAATGTTTAATTCGGATAAAATTTTGAGTTCAAAGTTTATTTCGGATATGGATAATGTTAATTCGGGTGATAAAAAATTAAATTCGGATTATTCAACTCGTCTCTCTGAAAGGAAAATGCATGACTATTTCAAGTTTAACAAATTCAAAGGATTGCATTCCAAATTTAGAAAGATTTGGGTTCCAAAATCTCACCGAATCTGATATGTGCATGGGCAGTCCACTAGTAGTTCAGACGAGAACACATGGGTGGTTGATAGTGGTTGCTCAAGTCACATGACAGGAAACATAAGATTGCTCCAAGACTTTATTGCATTTATGGGAGGAAATGTTCCATTTGGTGGAGACATGGGAGGTTTAATCACAGGTCAAGGGAAGGTGTCAAATGGACCTTTGACTCTGGAACATGTCACCTTTGTTAAAGAATTAAATTACCACCTGGTTTCAGTGTCTAAGGTATGTGATAATCATTATACCACTACATTCACAAAAGATTTTTTCTACATTCTTAAAAGGGAATATGTCATCCCTGATGATATGATTGTTTTGAAAACACCAAGATGTGAGGACATGTATATTTTAGATATGAACAGTTTTCAATCAACTGATATCCAAAACTACTAAAAAAGAGTCTGATTTATGGCATAAAAGGCTTTGTCATGTCAACCTTAAAAGCATGAATAAACTGGTCACAGATAATCTAGTTACTGGATTACCTAACAAGAATTTTCAACTAATTGTCCATTGTAATTCATGCCTTAAAGGAAGACAACATAAATCAAGTTCTAAACTAAAGACTCAAACTTCAGTAGAGAAAGTCCTTCACCTTTTACACATGGACCTAGTCTGGCCAGTAAGTGTGAAGAGTCTTGGCATGAAATCTTATTGTTTAGTTATCACTGATTACTATTCAAGATTTTCATGGGTCTTTTTCATGCCTCATAAAAGTGAAACAGTTGAGCTAATTAAAGACTTTGTTATTAAAATAGAAAACTTTTGTGATAAAAAGGTTAAGATTATTAGATGTGATAATGACACATAATTTAAGAATGTCACCATGAATGATTTTGTACACTTAAGGGCATTTCTAGAAAATATAGCTCCCTACGAACTACTCAGCAAAATCGAGTTGCTGAGAGGAGAAACAGAACTTTAATTGAGGGAGCTAGGGCCATGCTCGGTGCATCTTCATTACCTGTCACATTCTAGGCTGAAGCAATAAACACCATGTGCTACGTGAACAGCAGAATTCATATAGTTAAGGGCTTAAGATAAACTTCTCATGAGTTATTTTCTGGAAGAAAGCCTTTTGTAGGATTCTTCAAAGCTTTTGGCTGTCAATGTTCTATTTTATACAAGAAAGACCAATTAGGAAAATTTGATCCTAAAACTGATGATGGTTACTTCCTTGGGTATTCTAGTGTCTCTAAATCTTATAGGATTTTTAATGGAAGAACTAGATCCATAGAAGAATTAATCAATGTGGTATTCAATGAATATACACAGAATGTTAGGAATTCAGGTGCTGAATGGTTGTTTGATTTAGATACATTTGTGAATTCATTTAATGGTTTTTCCCAAGTTGTATCAACAGAGAATGTAGCAAATGCTGAAGAGATTGATGATTTCGAACTAGGAAGATCAGCAAATGCAAGTGCAAGCCGCTCTACAGTGAATCAAGATCACACCAGTTCATTAGAGGATACAACTAATGTAAGTGAAGATCTTGCAGAGAGTCAAACTGATGTAGACATTCTTCAAGAAGAAGACATTCCAGTAAACTCTGAAGATCAAGAAAATGTTGTACAAGGTCAAGAACTGCAATCTGACGTGAATCATGATGATTTGGGTGCACAATATTCTACTGAAGATATTTCTGATGAACAAGTTGTTAATGAGACTAATAGTGGTGATCCACAAGAAAATTCGGGTGTTCAAGACCAAGTAGACGAAAATTCGGGTGGATCACAAGAAAATTTTGGTACACAAGTGGAGATGGAAGAAAATTCGGGTGATATTCAGAAAAATTCGGGTGTAGAAGCTAAACATGAAAGCAATCCTGGTGAAGCACAATTCATTTCTAGTGCACAACTTCAAACTCTACCTACTGAACCTAGCCATGAACAACCCAGTGAAGCAATTTCTGAATCTTTATTCTTTGATAATATTGTCCATAATCAAACAAATCTTTCAACTAATATTACTGAGGAAATTAATTCATTTTTAAAAGTTCACAAGACTCATCCTCTAAGTAATATTAT
The DNA here is from genome assembly GCA_910822075.1 of Senecio squalidus. Taxonomy (NCBI): domain Eukaryota; kingdom Viridiplantae; phylum Streptophyta; class Magnoliopsida; order Asterales; family Asteraceae; genus Senecio; species Senecio squalidus. The sequence goes on along the minus strand of CAJVGC010000060.1, from coordinate 28,599,741 downwards.
AGGAAATTTGTATGATGGGGTCAAAACTAGAAGTAGCTTTGGGTTAGCCAATTTGTGCTTGTTTTCTTGCTTTTTGTCTCAACTAGACCCTAAGAATGTTGACATTGCTTTGACCATAAATAGTTGGGTAGAAGCTATGCAAGAGGAACTGTTACAATTTAAGGTTCAGGAGGTAGGTACATTGGTAGAAACACCTGTAGGGGTGAATGTGCTTTGGTTTAAATGGATATTTAAAGTTAAGAGAGATGATATGAGGATTATAGTAAGGAATAAGGCAAGACTAGTTGTAAAAGGATATACTCAAGAATTTGGTATTGATTATGATGATGTCTTTGCTCCAGTTGCTAGGATAGAGGTAATAAGATTATTTATAGATTATGTTGCCTTTAAGAACTTTAGGGTGTATAAAATTGATGTGAAATCAACATTTCTATATGGAGTTCTTGAAGAATCATTTTATGTTAGTCAGTATCCTGCTTTTCTGGATCCTCAATTCCCTAACCATGTAGTCAAACTGGTCAAGGCTTTGTATGGATTACATCAAGCTCCTAGAGCTTGGTATGAGACATTGTCCAAGTATTTTATTATTAATGATTATTTAAGAGGGGCAATAGATAAGACTTTATTTATCAAAACAGTTGGTCATGACTCAATATTTGTTCAGATCTATGTAAATGACATCATTTTTGGTTCAACATGTGAAAAATTCATGTTGAGAAATTTAACCTATCATCATTTTAACCTATCATCATTTTTGACATGATCCCAAAAAGATTTTCTTTCTATTCTATTTGCAAGGATTTGAATTTGTTTCGGAAAATGGAAAAATAAAAAACAATAGAAAATTTGAAAATGTTTCACAAAACAAAATTTCTAAGAAATGAGTCATAAACATAAATTCCAGGATAATTTATCATAGTTCAGTATTTAAAGAATTTCATGAAACCAAATATTTTCACAAATGCGCATATTTTGGTATTTTAAAAACTTTAACAACATGTGGTTTATTTCTAGCATAAAATCACTAATATTAATAACTTTCAAATGGGAGTTCAGTGATTGTCAAGTAGAAAAGCAAAAGAATGTCATATTTTCAGTAAATATGAGCATATAAATCTATTTATTATAAAACTACAAAAGTTTTAAAAGTGACTTTTTAATAATTTATTGACTTTGAGATCTTTGAAGCGAACTTGATAAACGGCAGAGACAGGTGAATAAGTCCAAAATTTTAATAAACTAGTCTATTGTCCTCTAAGATCCTTAATGCTTACTTGATAAACGGCAAAGACAGGGAGACGAGTTGAACAATAGTACTAAGTCCAATTTGAACATAAAAAACATGCATTTAATAAAAAATATCTTGAGAGAAGTAGTTTATAAGGTTGAGAAATCATATTTTGTGGACTCTCAATAAAGGTTGAAGATTAATCATGTCTTCAGTCAAGTAATCTGAGTAAAATATGTCACATAAACTCCTCTGTTTTTAAGTAAATATGATATAAATGCCATATTTAAGTAAAATATTTGTTTATTTTATTTCTAAAGTGAACGAATATTTGTATATTATGTCCATTTTAAACTATTAAAACCTAAAGTGAACGAATTTTTTACACATGATGAACTTTAATAGAAATACAGGTTTCTGCATTTTATAAAACATTTCATTTCTATTGAAAATTTGCTCTTATGAACTAATTTATGAAATTCTGGAATATAAGTTTTTGATTTTGAAATTGAAATTTTGCTTTATAAACTATTTCAAGATTGACTGATGATTTGAATTGAATCATTTATGGAATTTTAACCCAACCAACTTCTGTCTTTGTCGTTTGGGTTTATTATAATTGACTTTACTTCTGTGAATAATGTTTCAGCATTTTTAGACATGCGCTATCCTGAAGTAGATAAGGATTGGAGGTTAATCTTTGGGTTTTTGATTATCTAACTTAAGACATGCTATCTCTGAAAGTCCAATCGTGTACCATGATATCTTACAAGAATTTTGGCAAATGCACGGTTTGAAGTGATAGAAGGAGTAAGAACATTATCCTCAACTGTTAAAATGGAGGAAGTGACTATTACTGAGGATGTAATAAGGAGGGTTTTGATGTTAAATGATGCTGAAGGAATTGAAAAGCTTGGTATGGATGAAATAAAGACAGTTTGTAGAATATTGGCTATGAGGGAGATTTTCCTAAAAGCATGGTGAAGAAGGCTAGAGTGCCACACCCCGCTCAAAGCGGAAACACGAGGCGTTCCAGTTACGTTATCAAGAGTCAAGGATTACAACATTACAACCAATAAACAAAGCATCGAAATAATATTAATCATGCCAAAGGTTTACAAAGTACATTACAAAGTCAAAAGCGATACAACGCCAAGTACAAATACAATTCAATTGTCATAAAACGGATCATAAAGAATTACATCCAACATAAAGCGATCCGAAAACAAGCATGACATGATCAATGAAATCCTCAAACTCCTGAAAAGCTTTAAAAACGACGTCAACAACATGTTGGTGAATTATTCGCAATTTTAAGTAAAAGTTGACCCAACGACAATTTAACAAACATGTTAAGTTCAAATGATATATCTTGTTTTTACAACCATTGTGAGAGGTACTATGCCTAGACTAGTCATACACCTCGATCCTGATCACAGAATATAATCCCCTATCCTAAGGCGTGCCAAGCCAAAGGTATCAAATAACCAACCGGCCATAACATCCACTCCTAGAAACATTCTACCGAGCACTGAGGGTTAGGTCTATAACCCATATAGATCTATATATATGAAAAATCGTGGGCATAAAGCTTAACGAGTGTATAAGGAGGGCCCACCAAGGCCTAATGGCACCTAATATAAGGCAGACCTAATCCGCTAGGCAAACAAGATAATCAGTAAAGTCTCGCATACATGCAGACAATTTAAAATACGTTTTCCAACCCAAAAATAGTAAAATCAAGGGTTACGAATAACTCACAAAGAAAGCTTCAACAAAATCTCGGGTATTCAATCACGGAGCTAAAACTCCACCGTCTAAGTGCCCTAAAATAATGAATAACATAGTCTAAGTATCTCCATAAGTCTAGTCCAGTTTAGCCTTGACGGTTAAGATTAAGTTTATTAAAATATTCCAACGATTATTAAATCGAGTCACAATGACGGATCTAGGAGACCATGTTCCGCACCAAAAAGGACGACCGACAAGATATCGATATCTCCCGTCATAAGTGACCATTGGAAATGAATGATATTCCGAGTCGAAAATGACTAACATGAATATCGGTTGAAATGAATATTGTTACCAAGGTTTTATCGAGATCGACCAAGGTCAACGTCAAAATGTTGACTTGGTCAAAGTCAAAGATGTTGACTTTATCAAAGTCAAAGTCAAAGATGTTGACTTTATAAAAGTCAAAGTCAACAATTCGAGTGAAATGTCAAAGTCAACGTGAATGTCAAACTTTGACATTTATAGAGTTTAAAGTCTTTACTTTTCAAAATAATAGAGTAATATGACCTTTAAAACGCTTTTATAAAAGTTTGTCGTAAAAACATCATTCGATGGTTTTTGATTAAGATCGCATTTGTAACAAGGTGTATTTATTGAAAAGTAGTTAAAACGTCCGTTTTAAATAAGTATTATGACATTTTTGAATGCGATGGCGCTTTGAGTCCAAAGACGATGTTTTAGCATAATATGTTACTTTTATATATACGTTTACTCATACGAGTGTTTAGGGTTGTTTAATGTCATAAGATGTAATCGAAGATTTCGCTGTAGCGCTACGCGAAACCAAGACGTCGCGATGGTTTAAATGAAAAACTGGAATTTTGCTGGAAAACACCCCAGTGCCTCGCCCTAGGTATAGGGGGCGACGCCCTGGGCCTATTTCCAGGTTTATGTATTTTAGCGTTTTTCCGAAGTCCGATTTATTAAAGGTGTTAGGTTTAAAACGTAAACTGTTAAGAAGTTATTTTATGTTCCAAATACATATACCAAACTTTATATATATGTATATATGTTATTTTACATATTAATATAGATAATATGTTATTTCGTTTAATATTACATCTTAACATCTTTTAGTCCAAATTTAGTCCATAATCCAAGATTATTCAAAGTTTTGGTCTAATATTTTATTCCTAACCATTTCAAGGCTAAAACCGAGATGATAGGAAAAATATATGAAAAATGAGGAATTAGGGAAAATGTCGATTTTTACCGTTAACACCCGCTAGAATATCAAGAAATGAATCTGGTAGAAAGCTTTCGGTGGTGTGGTGATGAGAAATTATCCGGCTCCAAAACACAATACAACCACCATGAATAAAGATCCTTACATGCAAGAAAAATAAAGAAGTTTTCGGAGAGATTTACTTACAACAATTTCAAGGTAAAGTTTCTTTGAGAAAAACTAGTTGGATCTTCCAAAGTAAAAGGTAGAAATGAAAGAAAAGAGCTTAAAATACAAGTGAAATGAGTAGGTGTTAGAATCTGCATGAAAATGGAAGAAAATGGAAGAAAAAGTGAAGAAATTATTAAAGAAATCTTAGCAAAAGTTATGGGAATCAAAAGGAATTGATAGCAAATGCCTTTAGACTTGAAAACCTTCTTCAAATTGATGATTTATCTCTTCAAACTTCTGGAACTAAGTTGTGTTTTGAGAGAGAATGGTTTAAACTTGCATGAAGTGGGAATGAGTGAGAGAAAGAGTGTGTGAATGTTTTTGTGTAAAGTGGTGATAAACAAATGAGTTTGATGATCTAGAATGACTCAAAATGACTCACTTCTGGACATAACAAGGTCTTGCCACGTTTAGGACAGGTGTCCACTCCTTAATACATGCAAAGATGAGTCACAACTAAAAAAAAATATATATATCCAGCACGGGGGTGATGCGCCCTAAAAACTTGGGGCTGCGCACCGACCCTATTTTCTGGATTCTCCGTTTTTCGTTTGCGCGATGGTTAAGCATTTTCGTTCGTTGAAAGTTCCCGATTGTTTTTGCAATGAACTTAGGAAAGTTCATTATATGTTTTATTGGTATTAGGATTCATTTAATGATTCAATTTCGATTCCGATTCCGAGACACGTACTTTTCGGTAAAACGATTTCTCGAAGATAAAGAATACGTTAACCGACAATTTTGGCGTAAACACCCTAACTTAATACCACAAGAATACTAACTATTCGACACTTAGGTAAATTTAAAGCTAATATCTCAAAGGACGAATCAACAAAACACATAAAACCCGACTCATATCAATAAATCGTGAGTAAGTACAAAGCGAAATACAAGGGTCAAAACAATTGCGAATAAAAGTAAAATATTACGGTAACATAAGTACCTAGAAATGACGGGTCGTCGCATAGAGTTTCTTTCAATTGGAGATATTTAATTCACATTCTGGTATGCTGCATGTTAGGTCGTTCCGGAGGATTTGATGAGCTAAATCAGACATTAGCATCTGCATTTGTCTGTTTGATTACTCAAAGGCAATTTAATTTTTCTGGGTATATAATGGACAACATGCAAAGAATGACTGAAGGAAATGCAACAAGATTCCTGCTATATCCAAGATTTATTCAGCTTATACTTCAGTCTGAAATTCAAGGATTAGTGCTTGAAGGTCCAATTCTAAAAGATGAGAATATGAACTGGAAAATTATGAATAACATGAACAAATCTTTCTCCAAGGCCAAGGTGGTATTTTCTGGGTACTTCACATCTTTCTTCCCTTACATGATTGATCAAGCCAGGGTAGCTATCAATGAATTCTTAGAGCTACAGGGAGAAGTGGTTGGTAATGTGATGCAACAACAAGAGCGGCATCATCAAGAAGAAAAAGCTCAAACAAAGATTGAACATCCTGAATCTCCAGTCATTCCTATTCCTTCTCTTCCTCCAAGATCACCAGTCATTCAACAAACTGCTTTAGTATCTTCTCCTATTATTAGAACTTCTCAATAAGTATCTCAAAATGTTCCTTCTCCTATTCAAGTGTATACATCAAGAACAAAGGGCACATGAGGAAATTTGAAGAAGATTCTAGAGCGTAAACAGAAAACACAAGAGTTAGAACAGTTGGTTAAAAGGCAAGCTTCATTGATAAATCAATTAAGATGGAAACAAGTTGTAATGGTGTGATTATGGAGAGCTTGGGAGCCAAAAGAAGTATGTCAAACCCTATGGATGATGCATCTAAAATAGGGGGAGATATTGATATGGATGTGGATGTTGAAGGTAATATGGATGTTGAAGGAATGCATGTGGAAAGAGAAGTTGATATTCAGATTGGAAGTGAGTCTGAAGTGAGGGGGAGTGAAAGTGGAAGCATGAGCATTGGTTTATCTATTATTGGTAAGATTTATGAAGTTGTGGAATTGGAGGTTGTGAGTAGAAAAGGAAAGTAGAAGGTGGTTGAAGAAGAAATCAAATATGGGGAGAGAGATGTTAGTTCGGATGAAGCTGAAAAGAATTCGGGTGAAGCTAAAAAGAGTTTGGATGAAGAAAATAAAAAAATCTGGTGATGAACAATTCATTTCGGGTGAAGTTGAACATGATTTGGATGATGAAATGAAAAAACGTGAGAATACTGAAAGAAGGTTTAGGGTTGTAGATCAAAATGGAGATTTAGTTGATCAAGAAACCTTTGAAAGACACTTTGAGGGGATGTTTGAAGGGTTATTTGATGACACAACTGATGATCAATTTTGTATTTTTATCAAGGAGAGAGAGAGCCAAATTTTCAAAACACTAAAGATGAATGGAATGAAGAGTTGGGGGGTGAAAAGATTGAGAATGTTATAATTGAAATTGACAGTGATATAGAAGAGGAGGTGAATGTAGAGAGTGAAGTGAAACAAGAGGAGGTGGAAGTAAAAAAGAATGTTGAACTGGAAAAGGCTGGTGAAGATGAAACTATTGCTAGTGCAAGCAATGTTAAAGTTGGAGGAAAGGTTAAAATCATTGCAGTCAAATCATCATCATTGGTACCTTCCAAAGTTGTTAGTTTCAAGAAGAAGATGTTGGATTTCAAGCAGAAGCTATCTAAAAGGCAATATTAAATTCATTTGAAGAGTTACCTTGTGACTGTTGGGGGAATGAATTCCAGATTTGTAGGACAAATGAAGATGGAAACCCTTGAGAAGAACTGGATGGATATTCAAACCAAGATGATGGTAAGAGATCTGAAAGAAAAGGAAATGGAAAAAGCTATTGAGTATCCAAGTGTTAAAGATTCCTCTTCAAATGAAGATGATCAACCTATTAAAACTGATAGAGTGACATTGAAGACTTTGGTGGAGAAACAAAGTCAAGATGTTCATTCTAAGACAAAGGTAAAGATAGAAGAGTTTGCTCAGCACATGGAGAAACAGTCTTGGTATTCTGGATCATCTCAAAGAAAAGAACAAATACCAGCTCAATCTTCTCAACCAACAGTTCATAACCAAGATCAAGCATTTGTTCAAGACAAAGAAAATGCACCTGCTCAAACTTCTCAATCTCAATCATCTTCTTTACCTGAAGATTACTACTTGAATGATCCTGTTGTTAATGCCATAATAGAAGAAATATCTGAGTGGATAGAGAAGACTGCAGATGATGGAGGGTGTGACGTCCCGTCTATTTGAGGTACTTGAGTTACCGTCAGTATTTTAATATTATTCGCAATTATTTTGACCCTTGTATTTCACTTTGTTTTACTCACGGTTTATTTACTGAGATTCGGGTTTTATGTGATTATTTTGATTCGTCCCTTGAGACGTGAGATTATGTTTGTCTAGTGTCGGATAGTTAGTATGATCATGGTAATAAGTTAGAAGTTTTATGCCAAATTTGTCGGTTAACGTGTTCTTTATACTCGAGATATCGCGCTTTTGCTCTTGTTTATCTTTTACCGAAATCGTGCGTTTCTCAAATCCAAAACTTAAAATTTTTCATTAAATGAATCAAAATACCAATAATACTATTAATGAACTTGCCTAAGTTCATTTGGAATCAAACGGGAACTCCTAACGATCGAAAACGCCTAACGCAGCGGAAACGGGAAGTCTGCCGAACCAGCCGGCCAGCCAGCAGCTGGCAGGGCTTTAGCCGGCGGCTGAGCCCCTCCAGCCGCGGGCTTGATCAGTCTGGTCAGGTTTTCCCCAATGTGATACACACCTTTTCTTTTCCATTTTCTTTCATTTCTTTAACACAAAACACACACACACACCTAGAGTTTCTCTCTAACTCTCTCCATATTTCCTTCATTTTCTTCCATTGTTGCTGTGATTTCCAGCCATATTTCACCATAAAAACACCATAAACATCACTATAATCGATTATGTTCATCAAAGGGAGCAAGAGGTGGTGATTCTTCCGGGTTATTTCTTGAGTTCTTCATCATTTCGGGTTTAAACTCCATCAATATCTCCATCAAGATCAAGCTAGATCATCACACACTCTTTTCTTGCGGTATAATAACTTTTTCCCACTGTTTTTATTTGCATTTTATCATTTTTACACATGCATGTATCATCAAAGATCAAACAAAGGTTTCTATAAAAGTTTCTATGGTGATTTATCCAAAAACAAAATTTTATAAACTTTTACATAAGATCTTGATATAAAAGGTTGTTATCTGAAGAAATCAATGGATGTTATTAAGGGTTTTTAAGTTGCATGTCGAAATATACCGAAAATACTCTTGAAAACGCTTAAAAAAGCTAAAATAACGAAAATCCGGAGCTGACTGAGGAGCTCCAGCCGGCGGCTGGATCAGTCTGTTAACTCAAAAATCGTCGTTTTGCTAATTATCGGTGGTTGTCTTGTGTTTTGGAGGCTGATATTCTCATCACTACACCACCAAAGTTGTTGATTCCAGATCCTTGTCAAATCAGGCGGGTGTTAGCGGTATATATTATTATCCTTGTGAAACTTTCGATTTCGTTATATTCGTTATTCGGTTTTAGCATTGAAAACGGTTAGGATTAATTATTAGACCAACACTCGTTGTATTTCATTGGATTGGACTGAAGTTTGGACAATAACGTTTAAAATATAAGTTAACCAAAGTATTGTATTAAACTTAATATGGTATTATGTATTATGAATAATGGTCTAAAATGCAATTGTTGTTAAGCGGGAAAGTGTATGAAATTTGGACGAATATTTTATGACGCGGAAGCGCTGCCGAAATTTCATCTCACGACTTTTTGCGACATAAAACACTTATATAATTAATTTGTATACAAAAGTAACATACTATACAACAACATTGTCTTTGGACTCAAAGACGCCAACGCAATCAAAAATGTCATAACATTACTTAAAACGGACATTTTAAACCTCTTTGCGATATATTAAACTTCGCCTCAACTTATGAATATCGTTTTAATTTGTCAAATGTGTTTTACGACAAACTTTATAAAATGGTTTTGAAAGGCATTTTACTCTAAACATTTTGCTATGATAAGACTTCAAATTATTCAAAGTGTCAAATTGGACTTTTAAATTGACTTTGTCTTTTAAAAAGTCAACATAATTGACATTTGACTTTTATAAGTCAACATCTGGATCTTGGTCAAACCTAATGAAGATTGGTATTAATATTCTTTTCGACTCGGAGTTATCACATGTTTCCAACGGTCGGTGTTGACGCGAAAGATCGATAACTTTCCGATCGGCCCTTTTCTGGCGCGGAACATCGTCTTCTTAATCAGTCATCCTTATTCGACTTATTAATCGTTGAAATGTTATAATAAACTTAATCTTAACCGACAAGGCTAAACCGGACTAGACCTATAGAGATACTGAGACTATGTTGTTTATTGTTTAAGGCACTTAGACGGTGGAATTGTGATCCTATGATTATTTACCCGAGATTTGCTGGAATTGTATTGTGAGTTATTCGTAGCCCTTGTCTTAAATATTTTTGGGCTAGAAAACGTATTTTATAAAAATTGTCTGCATGTATGCGGGACTTTGTTGATTATCTTGTTTACCTAGATGTATAGGTCTGCCTTAGTTTAGGAGTCTTTATTGCCTTGGTGGCACCCCTTATACACTCGTTAAGCTTTATGCCCAACGGTTTCATATTTATAGCTATATGGGTTATTGTACCTAACCCTCATCGCTCGGTAGGATGCTCCTATGAGTGGATGTTATGAGCGGTATATTTTTCATTTACCTTTGGATTGACTCACCTTAGAAGAGGGGACTTTATTGTGTGGTAAGGATCGAGGTGTATGACTAATCTAAGCATGGTATCCTCACTAGGGTTGAAAACAAGATATATATTACAAGATCTGGTTTGAAATGATATGATTTGAAATATGATGTTTATCGAAACTTGTCGATGGGTCAACTTTTACTTATAAATTGCGAATAATTCACCAACATGTTGTTGATCTCGTTTTAACGCTTTTTAGGAAACTGAGGATTCCTGTTGATCATGCCATGTAATTTCGGATCGCTTGTTTTTGGGAAATTTGTATTTGAATTTGGTTAATGTAATTTCCATGTGATCCGTTTGTTGACATTTGTATTGTATTTGGTGTTGTAACGCTTTTGGATTTGTAATGTATTTTGGATAACATTTGGCATGATTATTATATTTGATGTTTTGTTAATGGGTTATATTGTTGTAACATTTGACTCATGATATTATAACTGGAACACCTCGTGTTTCCGCTCTAAGCGGGGTGTGACAGAGGGGACCTTGATCAATATGGTTTCCATTCTCATGCTCAAGAAGAAGGTAGCAGTTCTAGATCTAGAATCAAGGTTGTATCACAAGATAAATTGAGAGCAGAAAGATAAGAGATTTTGAACTTGAAGAAGGGTATCCTCCCACCTATTGTAGGCTGGAGATTTGACCACTACACTGGTGCAATTTTCATCAAAATAAAAAGTATAGGTGGTACAATGACCAAGTCTTACAAGACTATAGAGCAGCTCAGAGAAATTTTAGAGGAGGATGCAAGGCAGTTGTGCAAATTGAAAGTGGTCAATCATGGTGGATATGCTCATGGGTATGAATATGAAAACTTCATAAAAGAATGTTCTAGAACTCGGTTTGTGAATTTTGGAAAGAACTTCATGGCCAAAAGGAAAAGGATGACCATGCATGTAGTACCATTGAAGAGGATCAAAGTGGTTAATCAAATAGCAGAGAATTTGAGATGGTGGTCTGATTACACAACTGGTGAATGGGTATTGGATAGAGAAGACGAAGAGCAGCAAAGGTTGTATGATATGGGTGATATAAGGGATCTAACAAATGAAGATATCATTACACTATCAACTTCCATTAGAAAAGATGGAACATGATGACACAGAAGGAATGATGGCCGTGGAGTGTGTTTTTATAGATTTGGATAAAGTGAGCAAGAGACAAAGGAAAGAAAGATAATTTGTGGTAATATTGAAGATGGGAAGGGAGCTTAAACTTAGCAAGGCAAAGATTTTAGAGGCATCATCCAAGGGGGATACTGTTGGAGCAAACAAAGATTGATGGTAAAGCTTCCAAAATGTCCAAGTCATAGTTTAGGTTAGAGTAGTTTCAATTCGGGTGAACTGTGTTCATCACGCGAATTGATTAATAAAGTGTAAACTTAGGAAGGGTTAAGTTCGGGTGAACAAATTTTCTCTGAATTAAGTTCAAGTTTGCTCGAAGTGATCTAACTAAGTTGTAAGTTTATGTTTCACCAGAAATGTTTTTTAATAAACATAAGGGTGGCATTTATATAATAGTTAGCTAGTGTAGCACTATAAATAGTAGCTGGCAACATGCACAATGTACGTTTTGAACAGAATACACTTTTGTAATTGAATTTCCCGCCATCTAAGGCATTCAATAAACTTGTTTATTCTACTTTGATTTCGTTCTCTAGCTTCGTTCAATTACTACTAATTCCGCTATTAGTAATTGTGATTCAAACACTGATTGCTAGATGAGAGGATTTCTAGACCTGAGAATTCTTCTTCATCAGTAGAAACCTTGGACTGCTCAACCTCTTTATCAACATTCTTCTCAAACTCCTTATCAACCGTCTGCTCAACAACTTTTTCAACATTTTGCTCAACCTCCCGTTCAACGTTCTGCTCAACCTCCTTTTCAACATTCCGCTCTACTTTCTCCCCCTTTTTGGTAGCATTCTGATCAGACTCACCAAACGAACTAGAGCTGGAGATAGATGGATTTGGAAGCTGGTAAGATTTGGTCGTGGAACCACCCCTCTTGGCCACTTTCACAGGTCTCTTCATTGAGAATATGTAGTGTTTAACTTCTTTCATCAGCTTAAACACCGTCTGCTTGAGTTGTTTAATCTCCCCAGCTTGTGTAAGCACCTTGTCAGTATATTTGAGGCACAATTATGTCAATTCAAGATTGGAGTAAGTATATCTATCCTCCCCACTTTTCTGTTGAGTACCAACAGTTGGCGGTTCCTTAGATGTAGGTTTAGAAGGTGCCTCCTGCCTAGCAGGAGAATCACCCTCCCCGGTGGTTTCTTGGCACCTGGGTCCTCTTGACAGTGATTCTAAAGAATCATCATCATGTAGAGTTGCCGTTGGTTGAGTCTAATTTCCGGTCACACTAGCATGTGCACCACTAGGTGGTACATCAGTAGTATGAGCCCTTCTAACATGGTCTCCCCCTCCTTATGGAGCACCTTCTTTGGGAGCTTGGGCGAGGGCCCAATTGTACCCGTTTTCATTGTATCAGTAGGAACTGATTTGACAGTTTTATTGTGAGTTTTTGGTTTTCGTGATGTGGTTCTTTGGGTCCAAGAGGTGAAGGAACCCTCTTAGAATTTCTAACATACTCTTCACTGGTAGACCCAAAAATAATGTCATCCACATAAATCTGCACCAACATAATGTCATTTCCAACATTCTTGATAAAAATGGTTTTTTCAATTGCACCTCTCTTGAATTGATGATGGAGGATATACGGATAATGTGTCATACCAAGCTCTACAACATAATGTCATTTCCAACATATCCTTGCACGTATATATAGATATATACGGAGCCCGAAAACTATATCTTTGCACGTATATATAGATATATATATACGGAGCCAAAAATCATATCTTTACAAGTATATATATATATATTATCAAGAATTGTTCACTTTATTTCTGTTGAGAAATACGTTGATATATATACTTAGTCGAAAACCATTTTTAGTCGAGGACTAGAAATTGTATCTCACTCATTACTTTTGTAGTTGACACTTTTTCTCATGTTTTCAGGAAACGCAATGTAAGGACTTGAAGTGCATCTATTTGGTCTCGGGTCAGGCAAGTCACGTAATCAAGAATCGGGAAGACCTTATATAATACTTCGGGAATGTTTTGTGAAGTTTTTACGTATGTTATTATGGTTGTACTGTAATGCTTAAAAACTTGGTTATCTTTCAAACTTTGTAAACACTTTTCATTTAATGACTTAAAAATCGTTCGTATCTATTATATCTCGTGTAATGATATCTTTGCTCCTCACATCTCGTGTTTTCGCTTTAGCGGGGTGTGACAAACTCCTTCTTCCTTAGTGTATCCTTGTGCTACCAATCTTGATTTGTTTTTGATGACAATCCCTCTTTCATCAGTTTCATTCTTGAAAATCCATTTAGTCCCAATTACTCTCTTGCCACTGGGAAGTACTACCAGTGTCCAAACTGCTCGAAGTTTGAACTGTAGTAATTCTTCCTGCATTGCTTCAATCCAACTTGGGTCTTTAATAGCTTTTTCTTCCTTCTTTGGTGTTAACTGTGAGAGAAAACACACAAATAGACACTCATTGAAGTTGTGGTGTAATTTTCTCGTTTGGACTGTAGAGTTCAAGTCACTAGTAATTTGTTGCAGTGGATGATTCTTATTGATCCTATGTGTTTGATACTGATCTTCTATTATTTCTTGAGTCAAATTTGTATCATTTTGCTCTAGTAGTTCATCATTTTGGAATTTAGGAGAATTTGTACTGTCTTCTAGGTTACTACTCGTAATGATTTCTTCTCCATCTGAATTTTGTAGCTCCTCATCTTTATTACTGCTCGAATCACCAACATCAGTATCTTGATCCATGACTTTGAAGCTACCAGCATCTGAAGGTTTGGGCTGAAACACTCCAGGTGGATCAATGGTGATATAAGGAAAATAGACAAATTGTTCATTCCGTTCCGATGAAGCAGTAGTAAGTGACTGAGCAGACTTAAAGAGTCACAAGTAGAAAATGATCCACCAGTAGAAAATGATTGACCAGTGTTTACTGATTTGCCAGTTTCAACTGATGCACCAGTATTAACTAAGTCAACAGTTTTAACTGTTTCACCAGTATTAACTGATTCACTAGTTTTAACTGATTCACCAGTATTAACGTATTCACCAGTATTAACACCAGATTTTACCTATAAAGTAAGAATTCAAAGATTTGGTTAGTTCATCAATATTAAATAACTAATCTGGTCCCTCTCTAGTAGCATTCATTGTCTTCTCATTGAAGTCACATTTGTGCTTTGAGTGGACTATCCTACAAAGAAACCTTCATTTATCTTGCTGCCAAACTTCCCCAAGTCTTCTTTGGTATTCAAAATTGTTACACCCAAATGGTTTTAAAAAGCTTATGAGTGGCTTTCTCTTGTGAAAGAGCTCATAAGGGGTCTTTGTATGTGCTTTGACAATTAATACCCTGTTTTTAACATAACATGCAATATTCACTGCTTCTGCCCAGAATGTGATAGGAAGATTTGAATAAGCTAGCATTGATCTTGCTGCTTCAATGACGTTCTGTTTCTCCATTCTGCCACTCCATTTTACTGAGGAGTTCTAGGTGCACTGTCTTGTCTCTCAATTCCCTTTTCATTGCAGAACTCATCCATTTCCTGATTTTTGAACTCAGTGCCATTGTCACACCTGATAATCTTCACTTTCTTCTCTGTCAAGTTTTCAAGTCTTTTTATGAATGATCTGAGACTTTCACCTGTTTCATCTTTTGTGCCAAGAAAGAAAACCCATGTAATAATAACCAAACAATAAGACTTCTTTCCTAGACTCATGAAATGTGTTGAACCAAAAAGGTCCATGTGCAATAAGTGCAGACTTGAGAGATTTGAATTTGTATCTTTGATTTTATGTGAAGACTTATGTTGTTTACCCTTCACACATGCAAAACAGTGATCATTGCATGTGAATTCCTTTTGAGGTAAACCCCTTACAAGATCATTTTTCACCATGATGTTCATGTTTTTAAAATTCATATGACACATTCTCCTGTGCCACGGCGTTGATTCATCAAGTGTTGCTTTTGAAATAAAACAATTTTCTTTAGTTTCTGAATCATTATTTCCCATGTCTAAACAGTATCCATATTTCCTTGGTGTTAGTAGAATTATACTTTCATCAACTACTTCAAACTTAGGATCAAGAATGATACATTCAGTGTTTGTGATAAGGACTTTACATCTTTTATCATACACTTGAGAGACACTGACTAGGTTATAATTTAATTCTTTAACAAAGAATTCTTTTTCAAAAGTAACCTTACCATTTCAGATTGTTCCTCTACCTTTAATCTTACCACCTCTCTAATTTCCTCCAAATGCAACATAGCCTCCATCATATTCAACAAAGTTTTTGAAGCTTCAGCTTGTTGCCTGTCATGTGCCTAGAGGAGCCACTATCTACATGCCATGTATCTTTTTTTTCATACCTGGCTTGCTCTGCACATGAGAAAGATATTAGTTTCTTTGAAGAACCCAAGCCAAAGTAGTTTTGGGTTTACCTTTTTCATTTACATAATCCAATCTTTTAAAATGATATGCAAGTCTCCTGGTCTTTTCATACAGAAAATTACTACAGTCAGAGTTACTACTGGTGTAGTTTCCATAGTTTCTACTCGCAATATTATTTTCTTTGAAGTTTGGTTTTTGATATTTTCTGTTATAATTCCTTCTTCTCACAAACTTCTTATCACTTCTACCAAACCTAGATGGAGAGTTTGAGCCATGCTTATTAAATCTAATTCCATTTCGGTTATTTCTATTGTTATAGAAACACTCTTCAGTAAAATAGTTTGTTTTTCCACACACAAGACATCTTTTAAAAACATTTTGACTATTTTGTTGAATGACACGTTGACTCCAGTTCTTTACATTCCCTCTTACGGGTAATGTATGTTCCTGTTTACTCATGTAGTTGCATGTCTTGACATGTTGTCTTTGTCCAATATAGTGTCAGTTTCTTTCTTTATACACATTTGGTATGTTTTTAAGATTTTGGTGAAAAGTATGACCCTGATTAGAGTTAAAAGCACAATTTTTGTCTTGTGGGACAGTTTGTTCTTTACTTTTCTCAGTGACTCTAGATTGTGTTAGAGGAATCTTTCTTATCATGGGATATGCATTAGCATTTGTATTAACTTCAATTT
Source organism: Senecio squalidus (assembly GCA_910822075.1). Classification (NCBI taxonomy): domain Eukaryota; kingdom Viridiplantae; phylum Streptophyta; class Magnoliopsida; order Asterales; family Asteraceae; genus Senecio; species Senecio squalidus. Next base: position 28,583,311 of record CAJVGC010000060.1, on the reverse strand, counting down.
CTTCCTCACTTAATTCTTCACTAGAATCTAGACTGGGAGGAATGTAATTGTTGTTAAAAGGGGGTGCCACATTGTTGTACCCAATCCAATTCTTGGTATTACCATGCACTTGTGATTTTAGAATTTGATCAACAATTTTTTTGAAGCATTTTCATACTTTGTGATAGTTAGCTTCATTTTATCATTCTCAATTTTTATTTCCTTAAACTGTTCTTCTGCTTTAATCACCTTAGCTAATGCATTATCCCTTTCCCATTTCACAATTGCTAGTTCCTCTTTATATTTAATTTCATTCTTAACATAAGCTTTAACTTTTTTGTTCAAAACTACCAATTATTTTAGACAACTCCTTTCTTCTTTCCTCTAACTTATGTATAGATTCACACACAAGTTTATTATGTTCTCTATAATCCGTAACTTGTTTAATGCATGCCGGAGAGCAAAGTTCAGATAATACCTTAGTTGGGATGTCATCTTCTTGAACATCATCCATTAGAGCTTGATTGGTTATTTCTTCATTAGCTTGAAAGCTCCAGTAAAACCCTAGTCCATCCTGAGTAACTAAAGTAGTAGAGTTGTATGAACTTCCTTGATAGTTGTTGCTTGATCCTGATGGATTGTTGTGATTTGATTGCTTTTGATTGTCATCTTTGTTAGTATTTGGACATTCCCTAGCAAAATGTACAAGTTTATTAGATTCAAAACACCTCACTTTGATTTTATCAAACCCAATATTATCATTTCTACGAACAACAAAGTTGTTCCTACCAGTCCTTTGAATAAACCATCGGGTTCTCACACTTAACATAGAAAACTGCCACTTCAAGTCCATCTCCTCTAGATCATGAGCATTAACCCAACTCCCGTAGTAGTAACAAATGCAACATTCTGAGTTGAGTAGCTTGATGGTCTTTTAGCATTTAATTTAGGTTAAAAAACACGTAACTCATTGTAGACTTCATCAATCTCCATGGTGTCAAGAGTATTTCCTTGTCTATAGCAGTATTCACTCCCATACTAGATAGCTCTCCAATCAACTTGTTGAATCTGTCAAACGTTTGAGATAGTGTGTCTCCTTTTACAGACAGGGATTTTTCAATTTGAGATTTAGCAAGTCTTTCTTATTTCTCCTTGTACTTGTTGTTCCACCAAATCGTTTCTACAAAGCTTCCCATAACAGGTTAGCATCAGTAAAATTTCTAAACTGATGTTGGTATTTATTAGGTATAGCTATAAGCAAGGTGCTTAAAGCTTGACATTCATTATGAATATCCCTTCTTTCTTGCTCAGTGGCGGGTGGTTCAGATGAACCTGCTGATTTAGATTTGACGTCAGTTCCAGGAATTACAACAACACCATTCTTAAATACTTGCCACATAGAGTAATTGCTTTGAAGCATGTATTGATACATATGAATTTTCCACATATCATAGTTTGATGATGTGAGTACTGGAACCCTATTTTCTTGAACGCCTTCATTGAGATCACACATCTTAGATCTGTTTGTGAAATCTTGTTAAATGCCTTGTAGATCGTAGATTTAGAGCAACCTTGTGCGCTGATACCATTAGTAAGGATCTGACATACTACGTTTGTACGAAACAAACGATTAGATCTATATCTATCAAAGAAGTTGCAGCGGATCAAGACTTTGATATTACAAGGTTTTGTGAATAACAGTTTATGTATATGAATATGAATAAACGATTAAGAACACAATACTTTCACCAACAACCTCAATCTATTAGAATTAGGGTTTCGTAATAGACGTACATTTACAACTATATGAGGATCTATATTTATAGACCTTGAGGCTAACTAACCCTAAACATAATCGGGTTATAATATCCAATCGAATCTACTTTTTAATTATCTAAATTGTTACATATATATCTGCTCATAAAACGTAACTAACATTATCACCTTAGTAGTAGTAACCTCCAGTAGAAACTCTCATGCAATCCATGCAGAAGTAGTAGTAATAGTTACCAGTAGTAACTTGACCAGTGGCCAGTTGTAACCATCTTCACCAGTAGTAATACACTATAACCCAACACCTGGGAAGTACAAGAACCGGCTGCAATGTATTCTGCTTCAGCAGAATATTGTGAAACAGATTTCTATTTCTTGCACTTCCAATAGACTAGCCTATTGCCTAGAAATTGATATCCTCAGTGGTAGATTTCCTATTAAGATTTCATCCTCCATAGTCACTTTCAGTGTAAGCATAAAAGTCAAAACTAGAATTCTTATGATACAAACTCTAAAGATTCTATTAACAACAATTAGATGGGAAACCGTAGGATTATCTTGAAACCTAGCACATAGAAAAAATCCATATATTATATCAGGCCTTCTTGTTGTAAGTACATTAAAGACCCTATCATAGACCTATATAAATGTTGATCAACGCTCTCACCATCTAAATCAAGATGTAGTTTGGCTCTAGTGTCAACAGGAGTGGAAGCAGATTTACAATCATTGAATCCAAATTTATCCAACATGTCTTTGACATACTTAGACTGATTAATGAAAATGCTACTATCCAATTGCTTAACCTGAAGTCCTAAAAAGAAAGACATCTCTCCCATAGAGCTCATTTGGAATTTTGAATGCATGACATATTCAAATTATTTGCATAAGACATCATTAGTTGACCAAAGATTATATCATCAACATATATTTGAACAAAAGAAGAATCTTGGGCAACTGTTTTAATAAATAAAGTCTTATCTATTGTGCCCCTAAGATACCCATGCTCAATTAAATATTTGGACGAGATATAATAAATACAAAAGATTTTAAGTCATTAAAATGTATAAAAGTGTTTACAAGTTCAAAATAACCAAGTATTTTAACACTTCATTACAACATAATACATAAGTAAGGATTTCAAAATATTTTCCCAAAATACGAAATAAAGTCTTCTCCCGGTTCATAACCACGTGACTTGCCTGACCCGCCCATAAGATATGCACTTCAAGTCTTTACACTGCGTTTCCTAAAAACATGAGAAAAAGTGTCAACTACAAAAGTAGTGAGTGAGTTACAGTTTTCTAGTCCTTCACTAAAAATGGTTTCGGCAAAGTATAGCAATACTTTATAAAGAGGTTTTCGGAACCGCATATATCTCAATATATACGGGTCAAGGATATGCGTGTAAAGAAATATTAATTGTGAACTTAATATCGTCCTCTTGATAAAATATAGCGGTAAGTGTTCACACTTAACCGATTACCGACCGCGAGCGGCCCCCTTTTTCCCCGCACCGTATAAGAGAGATGAACGAGTTGACCGTGAAGTCCTTCTCCCGCACCGTCGTACGAGATGTTGAACGAGTTGACCGTGAATTCCTTCTCCCGCATCATCATACGAGATGTTGAACGTGTTGACCGTGAAGTCCTTCTCCGTCATCGTCATACGAGATGTTGAACGAGTTGACCGTGAATTCCTTCTCCCGCATCGTCATACGAGATGTTGAACGAGTTGACCGTGAAGTCCTTCTCCCGCATCGTCATACGAGATGTTGAACGAGTTGACCGTGAAGTCCTTCTCCCGCATCGTCATACGAGATGTTGAACGAGTTGACCGCGAAGTCCTTCTCCGACATCGTCATACGAGATGTTGAACGAGTTGACCGCGAAGTACTTAGCTTAACACCGAGAGACAATCGAGTAATACGTACTTAGGCTAACCACGAAAGAAGGAATAGTCATATCCTAAGTATAGGTATCCATACACTAAGCGGCTTAACCAAGATAATAGTGTGTAAAGGGACAGTGCACTGTTTTGATGGTAGGCACTTAAGTCTGGCTATATTCTTATCAAGAGTCAATAGAGATTCCGAAACCATGGCATTTAAAGGACATACGATCAATCATTAAGTTCAAATATATATCGAGCGACAATTGAATATATATATATATATATATATATATATATATATATATATATATATATATATATATATATATATTATAAAGACTATTGATTGTAAAAGAAAACATAAAATCAATCATTTAGTTTAAAAACATATCGAGTACGCATATAAGTTAATGAATTATTTTGTTCTCATGTTTTCCCCAAAAAGTTGTATAAAAACAGTAAAATAGTGGGGATGCAACTCACCGATTGCGAAGAGTTAAGCTTTTGCGGAAAGAAGTCGAACGCGTCGGAATCAAATAAGGCCTAGAACATACCAATTTTCGAGTAAGTGATATAAGTTATTAAATTATATAATCGTTAGTCAACGAAAATGCTTAAGTATTAAAGGTTATGTTAGGTCCAAATTTTCCAACACTTTCCCGCTTACAAATTTTATAGCAACAATTACCTATATTCACAAACACAACATAATGTTTATAAGTCAAATTAGTCACCTTAAACACAAGTTTAGTTTTATTACAGTTTCGTATATTCAGATTCGAAAGAACAAGTTCAAGGTGACGATTTTTATCTAGTTAAAGCGATATTTGAAAGCTCTCAGCAGCCACGTGTTTAGCCCTGGTGAAGGAGGGCGGCGCCCCTGTTGACAGTTTCTTCCAAAAATCGTTTTCGGGGTAAAAATGGTTGTTTTAATGGTAGATTTGTAACATGCAACTGGTACAAACCTTAAAATACTTTCAAATCTCAGTTTCTTTTAGATTTTTAACCACAAAAATGAAGATCTATGTAATAATTTATAAAAACCCGTTTTTGTATATAAATCGTTATGAAACTTCATAAAAACGTGTTTTTAGATGTTTGATCTAACATACAATGAGTTATATGAGTAATAACAGCAATTAGAAGTGTTTTTACCGGAGAGAAATGGTTTGATGATGATTTGTTGGTGATTTTAGCTTCAAAATGAAGAAAAACGTTTATGCACCCAAATGAATGAACCCTTATTGCTTTCATTGATTATTAGGACGATTTATGGAGTGTTTTGGTGTGGGATTTTTTCTGAATAGTGGCTGTAACTTGTGAGCTCTAGAGAGAAAATGATGTGTGGGTTGGTGTTTGTGAGTTATGAGAGAAACAAAAGAAAAAGTGAGGTAGAGAAGTGATTAGATGGTGTTGTTTCTATAACTTGGGGCCTTTGCCACGTTTGGCCAGGTGTTGAGATAACAATACATGCAAGTTTGAGTCATCAAAACTTAGAAAAAAAATGTTTCTGCAGGGGAGGGTGCCGCCCTCGGTAGCTAGGGTTGCGCACCACACAGTTTTTCAGCCTTTTTCGTTTTTCGTTTTCGTTATCGTTAAGCATTTTCGTTCTTTAGAAGTTTACGATTTGTTATGAAATGAACTTAGGCAAGTTCATTATGTGTTTTCTTGGTATTAGGAGTCATTTATTGATTCCAATTTCGATTTCGACACACATACTTTTACGGTCCGAGTATAAATAAGAGTAATAACGGAACATTTTGAGTCTAAAGATAATGGAGTTAGCCCTGAAATTTGGACGGTTTTCACATTCTCCCCCGGTTAAAAGAATTTTGTCCATAAATTAATTCGCCTCACCGGGAGTGGGAGAATCTTTGAATAAGTGCGGATACTTCTGGTCTCAAAGAAGTTCCAAAATGAGTTTCGAGTGATGTTCATGACTTTATTTGTTCCGGGAATAGCTTAGGATATCGTCTATGAATATAATTACCAATTTGTCAAGATATGGTCTACACACCCTGTTCATGAATCCATGAACACTGCATGTGCGTTGGTCAGACCGTGGCCTAACGAGAAATTCGTAATGCCCGTGGAGAGTTCGGAAGGCTGTTTTAGGAATGTTTGGTTCACTGACTCGATGTGACGACCCGTCATTTTTAGATACTTTTGTTATCATTTTATTTTACTTTTATTCGCAATTATTTCGACCCTTCTATTTCGCTTTATATTTACTCACGAATTATTGATTTTGAATCGGGTTTATATGTTTTATTGATTCGTACCTTGAGACGTAAGTTTTATATTTACCTAAGTGCCAAATAGTTAGTAGTCTCGTAGTATTAAGTTAGGGTGTTTACGCCAAAATCTTCGGTTAATGTATTCTTTATCTTCGAGATATCGTGCTATTGCTCTTGTTTGTACTTTACCGAAATCGTGCGTGTCTTGGAATCGGAATCGAAATAAGATTATTAAATAAATCCTAATACCAATAATACATATAATGAACTTGCCTAAGTTCATTGGAAAAAGAATTGGAAACTTTCAACGAGCGAAAATGCTTAACGATAACGAAAAAGAAAATCATAAAATCCAGAATTTTGGGTCGGTGTGCAGCCCTAGCCACTAGGGGGGGCGCCCCCCCCCCCCCCCCCCTCCTGCTGGACAAATTTTTGAGTGGTTTGGTGACTCACTTTTACATGTCTTGTGAAGGTGCCACCTGCCCCAAACTTGTCCAACACTTTCTAAAGTCCAGAGATGGTCATTTGGGGTCATTCTAGGTCATCACCAACTCATTTGATCATCACACTTCACTTTACACAAACACACACTTCTCTCATTCCCAATCCATCAAATCTTCTCTCATTTCTCTCTCAAGAACAAACTATTTCCAGAAACTTTGAAGGGTAAAACACACAATTGAAGATTTTCAAGTCCAAGATCACCTACGAATCTTTCCTTTTGATTTCCATAAGCTTTTGGTAAGATATCTTCTAAAATCTCTTCACTTTTCTTCCATTATTCTTCCATTTTGGGGGAGATTCTAACACCTACTCATTTTATTTGTATTTCAAGCTCTTGCTTCCATCTTTTACATTTTATTTTGGAAGATCCATCTAGCTTTTCTCAAGGAACTTTACTTTGATCTTGTGGTAAGTAAACCTTTCCGAAAATCTCCATATTACCTTCTTGCATGTAATGATCTTAATTAAATGGTGGTTGTATTGTGTTTTGGTGACGGATAATTTCTCACCACGACATTTCCTACGGATGTTAACGGTAAAATCGTTATTCCCCCTAAATTCATCTTTTCATATATTTCCTTATTATTTTTCATATTATTCCGGTTTTTAGCCTTGAAAATGGTTAGGAATAAAATACTAGACCAACACTTTGAATATTCTTGGATTTGGACAAAGTTAGACTAAAATATGAAAAGATGTGAATTTAACCGAAAATAACATATTATCTATATTAATATGTAAAATGACATATGAACATGTATATAAAGCTTGGTAGATATATTTGGAACATAAAATATCTTCTTAACAGTTTACAATTTGACCTTAAAACCTTTAATAAATCGGATTTCGGCAAAACGAAAATTTACATAAAGTTGAAATTGGAGCCAGGGCGCCGCCCCCTATACTTAGGGCGAGGCACCGGGCCAATTTCCAGCAAATGTTCAGTTTTTGCATTAAACCGTCTCGACGTCTTGTTCCGTGGAGCGCCGCAGCGAAGTTTCCGTTTACATCTTACGACTTTTAACAACTCTAAACACTTGTATAAGTAAAGTAATATATGTGAAAGTAATATATAATGCAAAAAATCGTCTTTGGACTCAAAGACGCCAACGCCATCAAAAATATCATAATAGTTATTTAAACCAGACGTTTTGTCTACTTTTCGCTAAATAAGCCTTGTTTACAAAATGCGACTGTGATCTAAGATCATCAAATAATATTTTTACGACAAACCTTTATAAAAGCGTTTTAAAACCATTTTACTCTATTATTTTGAAAGTTAAAGACTTTAAATTCTCTAAATGTCGAAGTTTGACATTCACGTTGACTTTGACTTTTGACTTTTATAAAGTCAACATCCTTGACTTTGACCAAGTCAACATTTTTTACGTTGACCTTGGTCGAACTCGATGAAACCTTGGAACACAATATTCCTTTCAACCGATATTCCTGGTAGTCGTTTTCGGCTCGGAATATCATTGTTTCCAATTGTCAATTATGACGTGAAATATCGATATCTTCCCATGGACCTGTTTGGCCCGGAACATCGTCTCCTAGATCCGTCATCTTGACTCGATTTAATAATCGTTGGAAGATTTTAATAAACTCAATCTTAACCGACAAGGCTAAAACGGACTAGACTTATAGAGATACTGTGACTATGTTATTTATTGTTTTAAGGCACTTAGACGGTGGATTCGTAGCTCTGTGATTGTGTACCCGAGATTTTTGCTGAAGCTTTCATTATGAGGTATCGTAGCCCTTGTCTTTACTAATTTTGGGCTGGAAAGCGTATTTTAAATTGTCTGTTTATATGCGGGACGTTACTGTGGTCTGCATGTAAGCGAGACGTTACTATATATCTTGTTTATCTAGCGGATCATGATTGCTTTAGATTAGGTATCATTAGACCTCGATAGGCCTCTCCTTATACACTTGTTAGACTTTGATGTCTGCGGTGCATATATATAGATCTATCTGGGTTGGACCAAACCCTCATCGCTCGATAGGCCGTACCTATGAGTGGATGTTATGGCCGTATGATTGTTTACATTGGATTGGGGAAATTTGTGAGGTAAGGTTCAGTGTATGACTAGTCTAGGCAATGTACTTCGCACTATGGTTATTAAGCAAGATATGTTATTTGAACTTACCATGTTTATTAAATATGGTCATTGGGTCACTTTTTACTTAAAATTGCGAATAATTCAACAACATTTGTTGATGTCGTTTTTAACGCTTTTCAGGTGTTTGAGGATGTTCTTGATGTTGCCATGCTTTTTTTGGGATCGTATATTTTGTTTATTTGGAATTCATTATGTTTGATGTAATTCCTTTGGGATCCGTTTTTATGACATTTGAAGTTGTATTTGTACTTGGCGTTGTGACGCTTTTGTCTTTGTAATGTACTTTGTAAACTTTTGGCATGATTAATGTTATTTCGATGTTTTGTTTATTGGTTGTAATGTCGTAATCCTTGACTCTTGATATCGTAACTGGAACACCTCGTGTTTCTGATTTGAGCGGAGATCGATCTTAGAAAGTAAGTTGCACGTTGCAACTGATCGAATAGGTCGTCGATTCGAGGGAGAGGAAATCGGTTCTTGACGGTCAGCTTATTGAGTTCACGATAATCGATGCACCTCCTGTAAGTTCTGTCCTTTTTTTTTTCACGAAGAGTAATGGGGTTTCCCATAGAGACGTACTAGGACGAATTAGACCATGATCTAAGAGTTCCTGCAGCTGTTTTGACAGTTCTTGCACTTCGGGTGGTGCTAGACGGTACGGTGTTTTGGCAACCGGCGCTGATCCAGGAATCAGGTCAATTCAGAATTCCACTTGTCGAGTTGGAGGTAGTCCGGGTAGATTTGTCGAAACAGACACCTTCGGCTCGGGATCGAGCTAACTAGTCCATTCCGACGATGATTGTGACAACCATCACTTTTCCGTCTCAGTTTAGTCTAGTATGCATGTATCTCTTACCTGATTTTACAAAAACTTTTAAATTTAAGTTCCTTATACTTTACTTATGTTTGATTATTGTTTTAGACATGTGTATATACCTCTGTATGTGATTGATATCGTGTTAGTTTAGGTGCACAAGTACTAAGTACCCACTACATGAGCTCCTAGATAATATAACGAATTAATCTCGTAATAGTTTTCAAAATTAGTTTCGTAATATTATTCTCGAGTCGTTCTCGTGTTCATGAATTAAGTATTCTAGTCTAGACCGTTTGTTTAGCCCATATTTTAAAACCCGAACCATTGTTCTATTCATTTAAACCCATTTTACAAATTGATTTAATAGAATAAAATAAAATAAAAAAACCTAGACCTACCAAAACCCTAAGCCAGTCGACATTCTATTCCTCTGGTTTCCCTGGATCGACCAAGAAAACATCAGCAACGTCATCTTCACTTTATGTTTTGTTGTAAACCAAAACCAACTCCCACATACTTTCGTTCTAGTTTTGATGCACGTAATTCCTCTATACCAATCTCCTTAATCTGTGTTTATGTTGTTCATATTCCTTCCCAACGTTTTTTTTTATATATACCTAGTTCATGTTGCAAAATCGTTTTGAATCAATGTGAGTTAGGGTTTGGTTATAAATTGTTATTGATTATGATTGTTAAAAGGATTTTTTTGAATAATCTGTTAAATGGATCATAGTTTTATATAAAAAGTTTCATGAATGTGTTTTTAGGGTTTTGAGTTTGAATAATCAAATTTAGAAGTTGGGACTTTAATTTAAACGTTTCGGATGCTAAAAATCGTTCTTGAAAAGTTTCTGAAATCTGATCAGATTTTAGGTCTGAGTTAAAGAGACCATATATTTATATCTAGGTTATAGTACTCCGAGTCTAGTTTTCAGAAATATAAATTATGTAAAAACTGGAGTTCGTTTACCTAGTCAAATGATTTTTGCAAAACAATCACGCCGAACAGCAAGTTTCATACAGTTTTAGTAGTCCGGTTTCAACGGGTAATATCTTGGTCATAACAGAATATTTTTGATCGAATCTTTCCTCTATGTTGTAGCTCCCGGAGTCTAGTTTATATAAACATAAGACTCGTCGTCTAATTATTTTTCAAACAAATTGAAACTGACTTTTAGTGAACATGGGTCAAATCTGAAATGTAAAATTGTTTTCTTTAGGTTAATACTTGAATTTGTGTAACGATTTAGCAAACTATTTTGTAAATTGGAATTTATTATTTATTCTTCATATCAGGTCCTAAACATGCCAAATGTGTAATACTTGTTAATTGGTCCGTTTGTTATCTTGTTACCGTGTTTTAAAAACTATATCTATGAAAATTACATTTTTGGACAGATTATATAACCTGTTTTGCTTGGACCATATCTCTATGATAAATTATTCAATTTTGGAAAAGAAAGCGTCCTTGATGTAGTCCTTGGAGTCTTCTTTAAGTACGTTTAAGATTCGTCATCTAATTCTTTTTCAAACTCAAGATATTACAACTTTAGTGAACATGCGTACTTGCTTGTAATTTAAGTGTTTTGCTATATGTAATATACCATCTTTATCTCACCTATCTAACGTTTATATATTTTGAGTTTAAAATCTGAAAACCTTAACTTATATATTAAAATAATATTCTGGAGTACTTGGTGTCGTTTCGAGTCCGTTTGTTATTTTGTTTATATTTTACAAACCTCGGTACCCTAAGTATTGATCGGTTCATTAAGTTCTTTTTCAACTTATTCCGATCATATCTCGAATATAACAGATCCGTTTTGGACGAATCTTGAATCCTCATTGTAGTTCTCGGAATTACTTTTCAGATATGTAAGCCTCACTTTCTAGTTCGGTACCAAACTCTCGGAATATCATTTTTAGTGAACGTATGTACTTGCTGAGTTTTTAACGTTCGTATATAAATCTACCTTTTGGTCTTATGTAAGCGGGTTTTATGAATCGTACAATTGATCACTTTTAAACAAACATTTAACGGGATTAAATATTGACAATGAAAAAGTACTCATATGTAATTACTTGCTATTTAGGGAAGCTCATCGTTTAGTCGGGACTAGCTTGTGACCTACCACTTTAGACACACGATTCACACTACACGAGTAGTGTCATTTAGTTGCTATTTCGAGTTGAATTCATCGCCCCTACTTTACTGTTGTTTACGCTTTACAAATCGGGGGAAAGTAAAGCTCAACCAAACTATTTTGAGAAAAATTATTTACGATAAATAGATTTTACTTCCATACTTACTATATATGGAAACATTACTATTTTCGGAAACTTGCCATAAATAGATACTTCTATTTATAGAAACTTGCTATTTTTAGAAACCATGAAATGTGTAACATAACTAATGCAATTTTTCTAAAACTTTACGAGACAGTCGGTTGATACACATCAGTATACCTTTCCTTCTTATGCATACACGCTTATTAGTATACCTTTCCTACTAATGAGGTGTACTTACGTTAGCGCGGCCACGGCGGGTGCTACATATCAGTATACCTTTCCTACTGATATCTTCATGCTCATTAGTATACCTTTCCTACTAATGAGATGTACTTACTATACTTACTTGTGATACATGCTTACGTTGTATGATTTTGGATGATGTTTTCTTACTACTTACATGCATTAGTTACACATTACTTTACTACTAATTCTGAGATATGATTCCTACCTTACATTTTACTACTTACTCGATGTACTCGCTCAACTTTATGTTGACGTTTTTAAGCTTTACTTTCAGGTAATGAGCATGCATAGGACTTGGACTTAAGAGTCTGGCTTTAGTTGACTTCAGGATATCTTTGCATTACGGATATTTATTATTTATACATTTGGTTTCTTTTCGGGCTTGCACGCCCAAGTATTCTTTTATTCATTGATATTTACATTTGAAATTTCTTACTTGTAGTGTGTGACTATTTTCGTATACCAAGGTTTACACATTGAGCATGGCGACGTCAGAACAATACATTATAAGTATTCATATAGATTATATTCTTTATATTACTGTTGTGTTATGAAGATCGCCAATCGTGTTGCACCCTGCGTTTCCGCCAATGGCGGGGTGTGACAGATTTGTATCAGAGCACATGGTTATAGAGAACAAGGTGGTTTGGCCTAGACTATAACTAGGTGTCCTTCATATAGATTCTTTCTAGGATCTTTTGCTATTTCATATCGTCTCACTACTCGTACCTATCGACGAACCGTACTGACTTACGACGCTGAAGGAGTTTCTATTTTATTCACTTTTCATTTCTTAAAAATCTCATCTCTTGTTTTTATTCGAATTTGACTTAAACTCTTATACATCTACTTAAATAAAATGTAAGCATTACCAATGTGGTAATGAATACGGGAAGCAAATTTGTATGTTCTATCCTTGGATGCCTCATCTAGTTGTCGTACTGGAATCATGTTCTTATTCATTTACCACTCCACCACTCACTTCAAATTTCTAATTTTTTTCATTTCGATTTCTCGATCTTCGTACTTCCGGAATTCTATTCTACCATACGTGACGCTCTAGTGGAAGAACCTTCGTGCAGATTTGATGATGTGAAGTTGAAGACTCGCCTACCCTGACGGTGTTATGTTTTTCGTTTATCTCGATCTCTATATCCTTGAACCCTTTACATTCATTATTATATTATCACAAATATCGGTATACGTTTCTACTCACCAAATTTTTTAAATCAGATACTAAGAGATTGTATCTATTCTTTCGGTTGCTTCATTGTTATGAAATTCGAGGAGAAATATTATTTCTCGCCATATTCTTTCGTAAGAATTATTGTATTGACATATGGAGATAAACATTCTAATCGGTAATAGATTATGTCTCAGCAGAAAAACGACTAAATTTATTTCTCCTATCTCTGTTCTTTTTTAAATTTTGGTCCCATCTACAAAATTGTTCTATGGTCGGAATCTAACTACCATACTGGAATTAGACCCCGAAACATTTTCACGATTTATACTAATCTACTCAAATGAAATCATTATATAAACGTTCTTTCTCGAGCACCACTTCAAACTCTATTATTTTATCTCGAGTTGGTCAGAACTAACTCACCTGAACTCGTGTTCTCTCAAGCTATGGATGGAATTGATATACGAGGCTGTATGACGTGCTCCCTAAACTGGATTCTTCTGTCCCTTTATCATAATCACTTTATTCGTGAAATTCACTCAAACCGAAACTAATTCCTGATGATGCGAACGTATCATTTTCGCCCCGAAAGTTTACTCGTGATGTATTCGTCTCCCGGGGAGATAAACTATTCGATTCTAGATTTTTTTTCCAATCATTTTATAACCAATGATCTCGAAACCATGTGAGGTTTCCACATACTACTACCGCTGATACTGGTCGAGTACATTCATAGAAATTCAGTATTTTCTAAAACCATTTGGAGTTTTAAACTACTTGATTTTCTTATCATTCAGTCTATACAAACCGGTGAAACTATTTTCTCTATTTTCTCAATCAAATCAGATGTTCTCTAAGACGATGCCTTTGTTAACTCTAACATATTCTCACTTACTTCGAGCAATTTCTATCTATTTCACTTTCGGTTACAGAAGAATATTGTACTTTGATTTATGCCTATCTATTTTCAATCCGTTTGTGACCTTCGAGACGTTCCTTCGGTAAGAAATATATTATAGCAGGAGAAGAATTTAATTTCCCAAACTTCATTATATCCGATTCCGTATGTTTTAAGCATATCTCTCCTTGGTTGTATCACTAATTTCCATGAGCGTTTTACTGCAGATAACTTTCCGAGTTATAATGTATGTTTTAAGCATATCTCTCCTTGGTTATTCTTATAATGTATGTTTTGAGCATATCTCTCCTTGGTTGAATCCTCTATCATCGAAGTTTTTATCGAAACCTCGAAGTGAGCTTAGATGCGACTTGAGACAGAAGACAATAACATTTGATGACTATTTCTTTATCGCGTATGATTCTCGAAACCTTTACGGAAATTTATTCTTATACTTATCTACGAGGAGAGTAACCATTATGAGTTGAAACTCAATAACTCGTACCTCATTGATACCCATACGACTTTCATTTGGTACTGAAACATTCAACCGCCATTGCTCTGTACGTTAGACTTTCGACATCTCGAGATAAATTGCAAGCGTATTGTGCATTAATATAGTAATTCATTTCATTATCCTGAGTTCGCTATTTTGACAGCTTTTCATGTCCACCTTGATGTAACTTGGAGATTTCAGGATGTAAATAATACATGGAGCGATATTCATTCTGATCTTAGTCGTTTGAGTCCTTTTGACCTATGATACTGTATAGACACATCCATATGAAAACAATTTTGTTAGTGCATTCAGATATGTTATTGACATCTTGCGATGACACCAAACGCTGATAAAGACATGTGGAATTGATTCGATTTACGCGCTACACAACAATCATCCTAATGCAACTCGTATGATACAAATTTCCCTGCGAACCTACTCTTATTACTTTCTGTTTTGATACGGCCTTGAGATATTCTTTGACGCGGGATTTCTTCCTCATCTACTAGTATTCAATCTAGCTATTTATCCAATTCTCTGATGATCCAAAATTCGTTCTAATGACTTCGGTTTCCTTAATCTCCGCTTTGTTGATCTTATTTGTAATTCGTTATTTCATATTCAGTCATAATTACTCGCAGGTAACGGTAGGAATTCTCTTGTGTCTGATAAACATAAGGGGAAACTTATTGTTATACACGATTTGGTAAAAAACTTTCAACCATAGTATTAATATTCAACCTTGTGCGTAACATTTCGCTTCCAACTCCCTTCCGTATGAGTTATGAAATTATTTCATTTTTATATCATTTACGTGTGATTCTTTTGTGACCGACGATTTTGTTCGTGAACCGTGACCCATAACTTATGTTGTTGAATGTGTTTCAACAATTAAGTATTACATATCAAATCCTATAAACGATACTTAATGACGAGTTTTAAGTTATATCTAGCCAACATAATGGAGAACTTATCATTTACCATGTATCTACCCGATTACATACTCTCTGTTGAACTGAACCTTGTGCATTGTTATACGATTGGCCATAAGCACTTACAAAAACTACCTGTAACTGTTATGGTAATGCGAACATACATGTATGATATGTTTATAATTAGACGTAATTATAAATATATTCTAACGCGTATATGTTCCAGTATCGGACGGAAATTCAAACTATTCTAATCAGTGTGTAGATTCATGACACACTTCATGAGCAAACCTTGAGGATTTGTTGTACGAAAACCCACCTTATATACTCATTTCGATGATACTTCATTCAACAGTTATACCACTTGAATTTCGAGACGAAATTTTCTTAAGTGGGGGATACTATGACGATCGTCACTTTTCCGTCTCAGTTTAGTCTAGTATGCTTGTAGCTCTTACCTGATTTTACAAAAACTTTTAAATTTAAGTTCCTTATACTTTACTTATGTTTGATTATTGTTTTAGACATGTGTATATACCTCTGTATCTGATTGATATCGTGTTAGTTTAGGTGCACAAGAAGTTAGTACCCACTAAATGAGCTCCTAGATAATTTAACGAATTAATCTCGTAATAGTTTTCACAATTTGTTTCGTAATATTATTATCGAGTCGTTCTCGTGTTCATGAATTAAGTATTCTAGTCTAGACCGTTTGTTTAGCCCATATTTTAAAACCGAACCATTGTTCTATTCATCTAAACCCATTTTACAAATTGATTTAAAAAAAAAAAAAGAATCCAAGACCTACCAAAACCGAAAATCCCAACGCAAAACCCTAAGACAGTCGACATTCTATTCCTTTGGTTTCCCTGGATCGATCAAGAAAACAGCAGCAACACCATCTTCGATTTCTTCCTTCATTCTGTCCAGTAACAATCAAGGAATCCAACATGTTACTCATCATCTTCACTTTCTCTTTTGTTGTAAACCATAACACAACTCCCACATACTTTCGTTCTAGATTTGATGCTGGTAATGTTGGATTAAAATTAGATTGATTCATGTTATTTATTTACCTCCTGATGATCCGGTGATGTTGTTGAATAAGTTAGCCATCGATTCCCAAATAGAGATGACCGTATTAGGATGGATTATTGAGAGGAAACACTATGTGTGTGTTTTTAGGATAAAAGGGATAATGGTATTAGAATGACCAACCCTTATAAGGGTTTATTATGTCCCCTTATATACACACTCTAATTAGGAGTGTGTATTATTTAGTCCAATGGTGTTTAATAAGCGTTTACATTTAAGCTCTCATAATTCCGATCACCTAATGGGAAATCTATAGTGTCGTCATTAAGGTAAATACGTCCATCGAATATTTACTAGACACAGATTTCAGTTAGTGTCAGTCATCATATCAGTAAGGATAAATGATCAATGAGGGTCACAAATAATATGGGTCCAACATTCTCCCACTTGACCAAGTGGATCATTTATCTATGAGTATTAATAAGTCCGTACGAGATAATACTCATTTTGTTTAAAACCGAAATCATAGTTGATAAGTACAGTCGTAGAGAAGAACATCTACTCAGGACCCCCACTAGTCAAACTATGACTCAAATTCAAAACTGAATAAGCAATGATAGAACAACTAAGACAAATTTTGTTATAATAATGTCCAACACAGTTATGCGCATAAGGTGTGAATAATAGACAAACAAAATCTGAATAACGAGGAAAATTTTTCATTAATAAATAATAATGACCAATAAGTACATCATGCTATTAAATTAAGTCTTTTGTAAGCCCCATATTCGACACGTGTCCTACGAATATATTAGGAAGAAGACCTTTGGTCATCGGATCCGCTAGCATGTCATGTGTACTTATGTACTCAACACAAAGAACATTTTCCTCAACCCGTTCGCGTACAAACAGATACTTTGTGTCGAGAAACAGCCCAGCGCCAGTCGAACTGTTACTGTTCGAGAAAGTTACAGCAGCTGAGTTATCACAGTAAAGCTTCAATGGTCTAGAGATTGAGTTGACGAGTTTGAGTCCACTGATCAGGTTCCTTAACAACATCCCATGACAGGTTGCATTATAAACGGCAACATATTCAACCATCATAGTAGACGTCGTGGTCAGTTTCTGTTTATGACTCCGCCAAGAGATTGGTCCGCCAGCTAACATGAAAATATACCCAGAAGTAGATTTATGGTCTTCTTTGCTTTTAGCAAAGTCAGAGTCAGAATAACCTACTACTTCCAAGTTGTCACTTCTTCTATAAGTTAATTTGTAGTCTTTGGTCCCTTTCAGATATCGTAGAACCTTTTTAGCCGCTTTCCAGTGTGCTAATCCGGGGTTAGATAAGTAACGCCCCAGCATACCAGCGATGTAAGCGATATCCGGTCGAGTACAGACCTGAGCGTACATAATGCTCCCAACTACAGATGAGTAAGGTATCATCCTCATTTCAGCCTTCTCAGTTTCAGTGCTCGGAGTTTGATGAGGACCAAATACGTCCCCTTTAACTACCCGAGCCACAGTGGGTGTGCAGTGCTGCATGTTATAGCGTTCTAGACTACGGTCAATATAAGCCCTTTGGGAGAGACCTAGAACGCCATTACATCTGTCTCGATTTATTTCGATACCTAAAACATAAGAGGCATCACCGAGATCTTTCATGTCGAAATTATGCGAAAGCATTCGCTTCGACTCATGTAGCAGATCCAAGTTGTTACTTGCAAGCAGAATATCATCCACATACAAAACAAGGATAATAAAGTTACTCCCACTGATCTTGAGATAGGTGCATTGATCCACTTGATTCTTTAGGAAGCCATCAGATTTCACGACTTCATCAAATTTAAGGTACCATTGTCGTGATGCTTGTTTCAACCCATATATCGATTTGTTTAACTTGCAGACTATGTGCTCTTTACCTTCTGGAATAAATCCTTCAGGTTGCTGCATGAATACGTCTTCTTGCAAGTCACCATTTAGGAAAGCGGTCTTGACATCCATCTGATGTAACTCTAAATCATAATGAGCTACGAGTGCCATGACGATCCATAGGGAATCTTTACGAGAGACAGGAGAAAAGGTCTCTTGATAATCAATTCCTTCCTTTTGAGTAAAGCCTTTTGCAACCAGTCTGGCCTTATAGCGTTCGACGTTTCCATTCGGGTCTAATTTGGTTTTGAAGACCCATTTACAACCAATTACTTTGGATCCTTTAGTAAGTGGAACCAATACCCAAACGCCATTACGCTCCATGGATTTAAGCTCTTCAATCATGGCTTCAATCCAATGAGTGGCCTGATCACTATTAATAGCTTCTTGGTAAGAGGTTGGATCAGTAAGTTTCCCAATGTTTTCGACTTCAGCCAGATAAGTTTCGAAATCATCAAAATTAGTGTTTCTGCGTGCCCTTGATGATCTCCTGAGCTGAATTACGGGTTCATTAACAAGCGGTTCTTCGGCGTTAAGATTAGGAGGCATAGGAGGTTCAACCGGTTCATTAGGAGATCTAGGTATATTGGGAGCAGCGTTGGGTACAAGAGGAATTATCGGAGGAATCGTAATAACCGACGAGTGGTTTCCCCCCGCTTCTTGTACTTCAAATCAGGATTTGTCGTGCTCCCACTGATCTCTGAATTTTTGAGGAAAGTGGCATGTTGCGTATCTATGATGCGGGTAGAGTGAGAAGGACAGTAAAACCGATAACCTTTTGAGTTCTCGGGATAACCAATAAAGAAACATGTAAGGGTTTTAGAATCCAGTTTCTTTAAGTTAGGGTTATAGACTTTTGCTTCGGCAGGACAGCCCCATACTTTCATATATTTTAGACTCGGTTTCCTACCTGTCCAGATCTCATAAGGAGTTTTAGGGACAAATTTTGATGGAACCCTATTGAGTATATGAACAGCTGTTTTTAAGGCCTCAGTCCAAAGAAATTTGGGTAGGTTAGTGTTGGCGAGCATACTTCTCACCATGTCCATCAAAGTTCGGTTTCTACTTTCAGCAACACCATTCTGTTGAGGAGAACCTGGCATGGTGTATTGGTTAATTATGCCTTGTTCCTTGCAAAAATTATAGAAGGGACCAGGAGCTTGACCAATATCAGTATGTTTACCGTAATACTCACCTCCCCTATCTGATCGGACAACTTTTATCTTATGATCAAGTTGGTTTTCAACCAAAGTTTTATAATCGACAAAAGTTTGTAACGATTCAGATTTTTCTTTAATCAGATAAAGGTGCATATAACGTGAATAATCGTCAATGAATGTAATAAATGATGTATGTCCTGTTATTGATGTGGGACAGGGGCCACTAATGTCAGTATGAATTATTTCCAACAAGTTGGAACATCTGGTGGCTCCTTTCTTATTCCCTTTAGCCATTTTGCCTTTGAGGCATTGAATACATGTTTCAAAATCACTAAAATCAAGAGAGGGTAAGATTCCTTCTTTTACGAGTCGTGTCATGCGATCTCGTGAGATGTGGCCGAGACGTTTATGCCACAATGTGGAGGAATTCTCTGCTTGTTTAGGTGATTTTGTCTTTGTTTTAGTTATGTCATCAATATTAAGAGACAACAAAGACTGTGAGAAATTATGATCTAGTTCTAATTTATACAGTAATCCATCCAAAAAACCACAACCAAATAATTCATTATTAAGAGTAAAAGTGATCCTGCCACAACCATGAGTAATTACATAACCTTCAAGATCAAGTCTAGATATAGATACAAGGTTCCGAGTAATTCTCGGTACATATAAGGTATCTATTAATCTAATACACTTTCCGGTATTCATATGTAAATTTAAAATTCCCATGGCTTCGACATCTGAGAGATCACCATTTCCAACTCTAAGTTTTCTTTGGTCCTTTTGTAGCTTCTGGATTGTAAGGAATCCCTGTAAGGAATTGGTCACATGGACCATAGAACCAGAGTCACCCCACCATGTATTAAATGGAACATCAGTAGTAAAGGAATCAAATATTACGTAAAGAATGTTACCTTTCTTAGCTAGCCAGTCCTTGAATTTAGAGCAATCTTTCTGTCCGTGCCCTTTGGCGCGGCAGAATTTGCAGTTAGTATTGCCTGTTGAGGATTTAGGGCCAGAGGTAGCAGCACCATGATTTTGGACTTCATTTTCAGTCTTATTACTATAGTTACCTTTCCTCTTCTTGAAGTTTGAAGTGGTAGTAAGGTGAACAGCTTCAGGTTGAATGTGCTTAAGACGATCTTCCTCTTGAACGCACATAGCAATCAGTTCACTTATCGACCATTTATCTTTCATAGCGTTATAATTCACTTTGAAAGTGTCGAACCGAGCAGGCAAGGAAGTCATTATGAAATGCACAAGAAAATTGTCTGAGACTTCCATTTCCAGATTCTTAAGCTTATGAGACATATCAACCATCTTCATTATGTGTTCACGGACACCATTAGAACCTTCATACTTGAGGGTTAGCATCTGTAGCATTAAACTACTCGCAGTTGCCTTAGACGACCCCTTAAAGTGATCCTCAACAGATGTGAGGTAAGTTTTCACTTTGTCTTCATTAGGGATAGCTCCTCGGATGCTGGGATGAATAGAGTTCCTGACCATCATTAGTGACAGCCGATTCGCCCTGTCCCACTTCTCAAAATCCGCTTTCTGAGTCGCAGTAGACGCAACAGTAATAGCGGCGGGTTCATCATGGCGAATAGCAAAGTCCATGTCGAGCATTTTCCAGAGTTAAGTAAAGTTGATCCTTCCAAGAAGTGAAATTAGCACCAGTAAGTGCCTCAATGTCGAAGTTTGGTACTGTAGTGGAGAATAAGGAGGATTCAGATTTATGATACGAGTCTTAGAAGCTTTTATAGTGACAGAGTTAGCTATATAAGGCAGACTAAGTAATGTCCCTTAAGGTAATAGAACTAGAGTAATGTCTAAAATAAGTAGACCTAATAGTAATGTTCCTGAGACTAAGACCATATTAGTAATGAAGCCAGTGATAGGTAAGCCTATTAAAAAACACCAAAATAATAAGCTAAAGTAAGGCTCTACTTAGATGTTACATCACCTTTGGGCAGAAATAACTAATATCTAAGTAAAATTATGAGCATAAGGTTTATGCAACACAACGTTTGTCTTTTGACCTTTGGGCAACAAAATAGAACATCCTGTTTTAAGGCATAATAAGAATCCTTTCAAGCACACAAGTATATTAAATCACCTTTGGGCAGAATTAATATCCTACGTGTTTATTATGCTAAAGGAAAAAAATGCAATCATAGTAATCACCTTTGACCTTTGGGCAACAAAAGATGAAAACATGAATATTAGTGCATAAGTATAATAAGGTCACATATAAATAAGGTGACAAAAGCAGGGGTCAAGGGGGCTGCGCCCCCTTGCGGGGTCAAGGGGCAGCGCCCCTTGCGGGGTCAATATTCATGTAAAACTCTAAAAACCAACCAAATTAGGGTCTTTAGTCATTTGTACGGATGAGATTATATTCGTACGGATGAGTATTGATTCGTACGGATGTAAGTTCAGGTTCGTGCGGATTAATCCTAGACTCGTACGGATGTAATGTTTAAGTTCGTACGGATGTAAGCCTAGGTTCGCACGCATTTAGCCTAGATTCGTACGGATCAACAGTTAGGTTCGTATGAGATGATTCTTAGTTCGTGCTAATGAACAAGTTAGGTTCGCACGAATCAAGCAACACATCCGCACGTATGAACAAATCAGGTTCGCATGAGATAGTCTTTGGTTCGTGCTAATGAACAAGTTAGGTTCGCACGAATCAAGAAACTCATTCGTACGGATGAGCCTTCGTCCGCATGGACGAAGTTCATCGAAATTAGGGTTACTGTTCAGCCGCCGCAGGTCTCAAAAAACCCCATTTTTCCATCAGAAATCAAAATCGCCGGCCTATTAATTTGCAGAATCAATAATAGCAATAGCCAAGCGATAAATAAACATGAACCAATGGATAATCACGAGCCATTGGCTCTGATACCACATGTTGGATTAAAATTAGATTGATTCATGTTATTTATTTACCTCCTGATGATCCGGTGATGTTGTTGAATAAGTTAGCCATCTATTCCCAAATAGAGATGATCGTATTAGGATGGATTATTGAGAGGAAACACTATGTGTGTGTTTTTAGGATAAAAGGGATAATGGTATTAGAATGACCAACCCTTCTAAGGGTTTATTATGTCCCCTTATATACACACTCTAATTTGGAGTGTGTATTATTTAGTCCAATGGTGTTTAATAAGCGTTTACATTTAAGCTCTCATAATTCCGATCAACTAATGTGAAATCTATAGTGTCGTCATTAAGGTAAATACGTCCATCGAATATTTACTAGACACAGATTTCAGTTAGTGTCAGTCATCATATCAGTAAGGATAAATGATCAATGAGGGTCACAAATAATATGGGTCCAACAGGTAATTCCTCTATCCCAATCTCCTTAATCTGTGTTTATGTTGTTCATATGCTTCCCAACGTTTTTTTTTATATACCTAGTTCATGTTGCAAAATCATTTTGAATCATTGTGAGTTAGGGTTTGGTTATAAATTGTTATTGATTATGATTGTTAAAAGGATTTTTTTGAATAATCTGTTAAATGGATCATAGTTTTATATAAACAGATTCATGAATGTGTTTTTAGGGTTTTGAGTTTCATTAATCAAATTTAGAAGTTGGGACTTTAATTTAAACGTTTCGGATGCTAAAAATCGTTCTTGAAACGTTTCTGAAATATGATCAGATTTTAGGTCTGACTTAAAGAGACCATATCTTCGTCTTAAATTCATTTCTGGAAGTTATATTTATATCTTGGTTATAGTACTCCGAGTCTAGTTTTCATAAATATCAATTATGTAAAAATTGGAGTTCGTTTACCTTGTCAAATAAGTTTTGCAAACTAATCGCGCCGAACAACAAGTTTCATACAGTTTCAGTAGTCCAGTTTCAACGGGTAATATCTTTGTCATAATAGAATATTGTTGATCTAATCTTTCCTCTATTTTGTAACTCCCGGAGTCTAGTTTCTAGAAATATAAGACTCGTCGTCTAATTATTTTTCTAACTCATTGAAACTGACTTTTAGTGAACATGGGTCAAATCTGAAATGTAAAACGGTTTTCTTTAGGTTAATACTTCAATTTGTGTAACGATATAGCAAACTATTCTGTAAATTGGAATTCATTATTTATGCTTCATATCAGGTCCTAAACATGCTAAATGTGTAATAATCGTTAATTGGTCCTTTGGTTATCTTGTTACCGTTTTTTAAAAAATAAATCTACGAAAATTACATTTTTGGACGGATTAAATAACCCGTTTTGCTCGGACCATATCTCTATGATAAATTATTCAATTTTTGGCAAATCCAGGGTCCTTGATGTAGCCCTCCGATTCTTCTTTACGTACTTTTAAGATTCGTCATCTAATTCCTTTTGAAACTCAAGATATTACAGGTTTAGTGAACATGTGTACTTGCTGGTCATTTAAACGTTTTGCTATATGTCAATATAACATCTTTGTCTCACCTATCTAACGTGTATAAATTTTGAGTTTAAAATCTGAAAACCTTAACTTATATATTAAAATAATATTCTTGAGTACTTAGTGTCGTTTCGAGTCCATTTGTTATTTTGTTTATATTTTACAAACCTCGATACCCTAAGTATTGATCGGTTCAGCAAGTTCTTTTTCAACTTATTCCGATCATATCTAAAATATAACAGATCCGTTGTGGACGAATCTTGAATCCTTGTTGTATTTCTCGAAATCTACTTTTCAGAAATGTAAGCCTCACTTTCTAGTTTGGTACCAAACTCTCGAAATATCATTTTCAGTGAACGTATGTACTTGCTGAGTTTTTAATTTTCGTATATAAATCTACCTTTTGGTCTTATGTAAGCGAGTTTTATGAATCGTACAATTGAACACTTTTAAACAAACATTCAACGGGATTAAATCTTGAAAATGAAAAAGTACTCATATGTAATTACTTGCTATTTAGGGAAGCTCATCGTTTAGTCGGGACTAGCTTGTGACCTACCACTTTAGACACAACATTCACACTACACGAGTAGTGTCATTTACTTGCTATTTCGAGGTGAGTTCATCGCCCCTACTTTACTGTTGTTTACGCTTTACAAATCGGGGGAAAGTAAAGCTCAACCAAACTATTTTGAGAAAAATTATTTACGATAAACAGATTTTACTTCCATACTTACTATATATGGAAACAAAACTATTTTCGAAAACTTGCCATAAATAGATACTTCTATTTATGGAAACTTGCTATTTTTAGAAACCATGAAATGTGTAACATAACTAATGCAATTTTTCTAAAACTTTACGAGACAGTTGGTTGATACACATCAGTATACCTTTCCTACTAATGCATGCACGCTCATTAGTATACATTTCCTACTAATGAGGTGTACTTACGTTAGCGCGGCCACGGCGGGTGCTACATATCAGTGTACCTTTCCTACTGATATCTTCATGCTCATTAATATACCTTTCCTACTAATGAGATGTACTTACTATACTTACTTGTGATACATGCTTACGTTTTATGATTGTGGATGATGTTTTCTTACTACTTACATGCATTAGTTACACATTACTGTACTACTGATTCTGAGATATTAATCCTACCTTACATTTTACTACTTACTCGATGAACTCGTTCAACTTTATGTTGAAGTTTTAAGCTTTACTTTCAGATAATGAGCAGGCATAGACTTGGACTTAAGATTCGGGCTTTAGTTGACTTCAGGATATCTTTAGTTGACTTAAGTTTTCTTTTTGGGCTTTCACGCCCAAGCATTCTTTCATTCGTTGATATTTACATTTGAGCTTTCTTACTTGTAGGGTGTGACGATTTTCATGTACCAAGGTTTACACCTTGAGTATGACGACGTCGTAACAATACATTATTTAATTATTCATATAGATTATATTATTTATATTACTGTTGTGTTATGACGATCGCCAATCGTGTTGCACCCTGCGTTTCCGCCAATGGCGGGGTGTGACAATGATATTGAAACTTTTCAGTTCTTCGGGGATAAGGTCTATATGGAAGATCTTATTGGCTAGGCACATTGAAAAACTTACAATTACGTCCTTAGCTTCGTATTCTAGACCGTTAGCTTACTCTACAGTGAATCTATCCTTAACAAATTTAGATCCTAGATTGATAAGGGGTCCTGTTGTGGGGGCAACAACTATTGTGAGGTTGTGGGCGGTCTTTGGCTTCTTGTTGTGGTCGTCCCTATATGGTTGGTGATCGGCTTTCATTTTTTCACCTTCATCTCGTTGGACAGGTGTTGGAGAGGAAAGAAGTTTGTTGGTTAGACGATGAGCGAGGACAACTGCGCTCTGTATCTTCCTTGGTTCAGTAGAGATTACCATCCCACAGATCTCGGGGGAGAGACTGGATATGTAACGATCAATCTGGTTCTCTTATAGGGATACCCTCCGTGGCACCAAGCGGGAAAGCTCGTAGAATCGAGCAGTGTAAGTGTCGATGTCGTTACCGACCATCTTATGGTTCCACGACTCTCCTCGATCTTGTGTACTTTACAACTTGAGAAATATTCTTCCATGATAAGCTTTTTGAAATCTTCCCACGAAAGGGCATACGCGGCGGCTCGTCCTCGGGTTTGGAACGCGAGGTTCCACCAAGATAAGGCGCGTCTGTGGGGTACACGGGAAGCGTACTCCACTTTTTCAGCCTCAGCACAACGGCTGATATGGAGAACCTACTCGATACTCTCGATCCACGAGAGTAGTCCAACAGCACCGGAGGTGCCGTGGAACTCCTTCGTCTTGCACGCCATGATACCCTTGTAGGTGCAACCGGGGTGGTTCTCTTGATGGTTAGGGTTTGGTTCTTGGTTTTGCTCGTCTTGGTGGTTATCTTTGTTTTTTTCGGGATGGTTGTTGTTGTTTCCCTGGTTTCCGTTGTTGAGCCCAACAGTGATCTGGGCAATCATGTTACGGATTGTTGCGTTGAGCTGCGCAGTAATCTCCTCGGCTATGAAGGCAGCGTTGCTTCTCTTGGGAGGCATGATTCTACAACAGAAAAGGGAAACCAGTTTAGAACGCACGAATATGAATGTGCTAAGAATCATAACAATGATTAATAATGATTATGTAAGTAGCATAAAGGAAGGATAGATACCGCACGCACGATAAGTGATCATGGGACAATAATACAACCCAAGCATAACAGAAAGTAAGAATAATAGTGATAGAAGTTTCATTTTGTAAAATCGGTTACATGTTATCATAGTTTCAACAAGGGGAAATTTGAAACATGAATACTAACATGCGTTTTAAGTTGCTACCGATACGGAAAAATCACAACTTAAACTAGAGTACAATACATGACATGAAATAAGCTAATGAAGCATGTCTAGGACCATCGTCGGGAAAATAACGGTGGTCAGGGTACCCATCACCGGGCACACACTCACTAGGATCCAATCAGCGTTTGATATCGACCGAGTCGGAGAGACGACTCGAAGGGACTGCTCTGATAAACGGTGAGCGGTGTCAGAGACCTGGTACAGGATATTAGCCTGCTGCTCGACCTCCTATGTGAGTCCTTGCAATTCCATACTGAGTTCGTGGTACTCAGCTGGAGTAAACCTCCGATCGGTTGATATCGTGGGTGGTGGTCGAGATGGTCCTGCTCCGTCGGGGCGCTGCATCAATGGTCGCGGAGTCGCTCCCTCATGTAGCGATCCATGTTGGGCACAAGCGATGCCGCGTACGGATCCTCGGGGTGTAGTGGGATATGGGGAGGTGTAGCTCTGACTGGGTTGGGAGTATCTTGACCTATCAGGAGGTCTGGTAGTCGATCGGGTAGTATGACCTTCTTACGAGTAGTCCCACGGATGCGCGGTTCTCGTCGTTGTGGAGCTGCGACGGGAACCGGTGGAATGGTAGGTAGGGCATTCCTCGGACTGGATGTATCGTGCCTGCTGGCAATGGTCATGAAGCTCTCCATCGAATGGTCAATACTGTCGTGGCACTGAGCTCCCGACGTCGTCAGAAACCTCAGTCGAGAATACGGCTCGGGAGTACGAGTGCAAGTGTGAATGCAACGATTCAGACATAATGAGACTGTGATAAGATGAAATGAGAAAATATAGGTACGGGAAATGTAAATAGAATAGTGCATAGGGTCAGTCATGTGGGAATTGGGAATCAGTAGAATCGGGAACTGTAGACTCGAGAACCGTTAACAATAGCAAATACGTTCTGTTCTTCCATAATTTATTTCAAACTAGGCGTAGTTGGCCAAATTACGCGTAGTTAGTAATGAACCATGCATTTACGGAATTAATCCACTAAAGTTTAAAAGCTCGTGAAATGATTTTCGAAATTTTTATAGCAACAATTACTTATATTCACAAACACAAACATAATGTTTAGAAGTCAAATTAGTCACCTTAAACACAAGTTTAGTTTAATTACAGTTCCGTATATTCAGATTCGAAAGAACAAGTTCAAGGTGACGATTTTTATCTAGTTAAAACGATTTTTGGAAGCTGTCAGCACCCGGGTGCGCAGCCCTGGTGAAGGAGGGCGGCGCCCCTGTTGACAGTTTCTTCCAAAAATCGTTTTCGTGGTAAAAATGGTCGTTTTAATGGTAGATTTTTAACATGCAAGTGGTACAAACCTTAAAATACTTTCAAATCTCAGTTTCTTTTAGTTTTTTAACCACAAAAATTAAGATCTATGTAATAATTTATAAAAACCCGTTTTTGTATATAAATCGTTATGAAACATCATAAAAACGTGTTTTTAGTTGTTTGATCTAACATGCAGTGAGTTATATGAGTAATAACAGTAAATAGAAGTGTTTTTACGAGAGAGAAATGGTTTGATGATGATTTGTTGGTGATTTTAGCTTCAAAATGAAGAAAAACGTTTATGCACCCAAATGAATGAACCCTTCTTTCTTTCCTTGATTATTAGGACGATTTATGGAGTGTTTTGGTGTGTGATTTTCTGTGAATGGTGGCTGTAACTTGTGAGCTCTAGATAGAAAATGATGTGTGTGTTTTTAGTGTGTGTTGGTGTTTATAAGTTATGAGAGAAACAAAAGAAAAAGTAAGGTAGAGAAGTGATTAGATGGTGTTGTTTCTGTAACTTGGGGCCTTTGCCACGTTTTGGCCAGGTGTTGAGATAACAATACATGCAAGTTTGAGTCATCAAAACTTAAAAAAAAAATGTTTCTACAGGGGAGGGCGCCGCCCTAGGTAGCTAGAGCTGCGCACCGCGCAATTTTTTAGCCTTTTTCGTTTTTCATTTTTGTTATCGATAAGCATTTTCGTTCGTTGAAAGTTCATTGTGTGTTTTCTTGGTATTAGGATTCATTTATTGATTCCGATTTCGATTCCGACACACATACATTTACTGTCCGAGTATAAATAAGAGTAATAACGGAACATTTCGAGCCTAAAGATAACGGAGTTAGCCCTGAAATTTGGACGGTTGTCACAACATCCTTTGTCTCAATTTGGGGAAGAAAGCATGAAACAAACATAAATTTGCCAAACTAGTACTACGTCTTGTCTGGAGATCATCATACAAATTTTCTATACTATTACTTAGAGGATGTGTTTTGTGAACTTTCAAAAATGAGTTTATTTCCTCATTAGTATTATCAAAAAGATTTGTTTGATGTAGTACAAGATCATCAAAAAATAAGGAATCAGGATTTGCTTCAGTGGGGCGGTCTTGGCATGTTCCATCAAAATTGTTTTCACTCTTTGCACCAGAATTTAATTGGTCTTCACCAGAGTTGTTTTGACTTTCAGTCTGTGCATCCGAATTGTTTTGTGCTTCACCAGATTTTTTATTGATTTTCAATGACTATGCCCGAATTATCTTGTGTTTCACCAGATTTTTCTTGATTTTCAATGACTTTACCCGAATTATCTTTCTCTTCACTAGAGTTTTCTTGATTTTCAATGACTGCACCCGAATTATCTTGATCTTCACCAGAATTGATAATTGAATTTGCAAAACATTGTATTGAACTTCAACTGAAACTGGAATGTTATCTCCTTGAAGAATGTATGCATCAGTTTGAATTTCTAAAGATTCTTAACAACTAAATGTTGTATCTTCTAGTGAATGTGCTTGTTAATGAACTGGAGATGAAGATCCTGCATTTTCACTTGCTTGATCACATACTTCTTGTCTTGTACCAATCTCAAACTCAACCATGTCTTCAACATTAGCAACATTTTCTGGAGATACCTGCACCTTTTCTGAAACATGTTCTTGATAGAAACCATTAAAAGAATTCACAAATGTATCTAAATCAAAAAACCAAGCAGCACCTGAATTCTTAATATTTGGTGTATATTCATTGAATATCACATTAGTGGACTCTTCTATGGTTCTAGTTCTTCTATTGAAAATCCTATAGGTCTTTGAAAACTGGAATAACCAAGAAAGTACCATCATCAGTCTTAGAATCAAACTTTCCTACTTCCTCTTTGGTATTCAAAATAGAGCATCGACATCCAAAAGCTTTAAAAAAATCCTAGAAATGGTTTTCTCCTTGAAAATAGTTCATATGAGGTATTTCCTAGGCTCGTAACAACATTAATCATGTTATTCACATTACACATAGTGTTCACTTGCCTCTGCCCAAAAAGTTACAGGTCTTAGAGAGTTATACTTTCTCAATTAATGTCCTATTCTTCCTTTCAACGACCCCATTCTGTTGAGGGTTTCTTGGAGAGCTATATTGTCTAGTAATTCCGTTATGAGCACAAAATTCATTCAAAGTATCATTCTTAAACTCAGTGCCATTACACACCTAATGATTTTCACCTTTTTACCTCAAAAAGATTAAATTTGCACAACAAAGTCTTTTATGATCTTAGATGACTCATGCTTGTGAGCAAGGAAAAAGACCCATGAGAATCTTGAATATATCAATGATGACTAAACACTAAGATTTCATTCCAAGACTCTTTACACTAACTGGGACCAAATAGATCCATCTGTAAAAGGTGAATGACAGTCTCTACTGAATTTTGAGTCTTAAGTTTAAAACTTGATTTATGATGTTTACCTTTTAAACAAGAAATACAGTGGTCAAGTAATTTAAAATTATTTTAGGTAATCCAGTACTAGATTATCCGTGACCAACTTATTCATGTTTTTAAGATTAACATGACTAAACCTTCTGTGCCAGAAATCAGACTATTTTGAAGTAGTTTTAGATATGAAGCAGTTTGAGGAATCAGTAGGTTTAGCTTTGTTTATATCCAAAATGTACATGTCCTCACATCTTGGAGATTGCAAAACTATCATGTCCTGAGGTATGACATATTCAGGCTTAAGAATGTAGAAAAATTCATAAGTGAAAGTAGTAGTGTACTCATTATCACATACTTGAGAAACTGAAAGAAAATTATAATTCAACTCTTTCACAAAGTTAACCTGCTCTAATGTCATTGGTCCATTTGTAACTTTTCTTTGTCCATTGATAGTTCCACCCATATCTCCTCCAAAAGATACATGACCACCAATGAAAACAGTGAAATCCTATAGTAACTTGATGTTTCATGTCATATGCCTAGAGCATCTACTGTCTACCACTCATATATTCTCTTCAGGATATGCACATAGTCATTTCTCAGTGAGATTTTGGTATCCAAGTTCTTGTAAACTTGGAATTAAACCTTTTAAACTTGTTAAACTTAAAGTGATCACGAAATTTATTTCCAATCATAAAAGTTTCAGAATCCGTATTAAAACTTTCATCACCCGATTTAAAACTTTCTACATCAGAATTAAAGTGTGAACTCAAAATCTCATCCGATTTGAACATTTGTTCATCAAACATAAAATTTAGTTCACCAGAGTTAAACTGAAAATCTTATTTACCCGAGTTATTTTTTATTTCCTACGAGTTAAATGTTTTACCATTATTTTTCAAGTTTTTAACTCAGATATAGAATATTTCAACTTAGGTACATGTAATCCAACCAACAAAACAGGATTTATTCTAAAGTTTATTATGGAACGTCTAAAATGAATTAGGTGTTGGGTCGATGCGGGAGTGGTTAATGGGGACGGCCAAATTTGATCAAATCCACATTTTTGGATTTTTCATAATTAAGCATACATTCTTTAAAGTTTATTCTACAAAATTGCAAGTTAACAGGCATTGGAACACTTTCAGACACACATTCAATCTTAGGTTTCAACCAACATTATACTAACTTGTGTCTCTTTTTGAATATATTGCATTTTCTTTTTCTTTGACTTTTTCTCCTTGACTTTCTTAGTTTCAAAAACCACAGATTCATTAACAACAATTTCAGTCACAATCCATTCATGTTTAGGAAGCACATAAACATTCACATTATGGAAATTATAACACTTTTCATTCAAACAATCATGAACATACTCAACAAATTCCTCTTCAATCTCTACCAATTCAAACTTATTACACGACTGAACATTATATAAATTGAAATTACAAACTCTAACTGACTCAAACTTAAAATCTTTGAAAGTCTTAACAGCCTTATCTTCAACTAGTCCTTCACAGATACTTGACTCTTATAACTTTAGACCTGCTACAACATTAAAAGTTTCATTTAGACAAGTAGTAGCATTCAAATTAATCACATTATGTACAGAAGAAAAAGTTTCATCAATATGCTTCAAATTCAAATCAACGTTAGATTGTAACACAGAAATATCATCAAAAGAATTCTTAACAGATAAACTACTCTTAAAATGTGTAGATTAAGGTTTGATAGAGTAGTTATCATTGAAAGGTGGTGGTACAACATTGAAGCCAATACCAACCTTAGCTTTATGCACGATGTGATTTTCAACGATCCTATTCAGAGTCTTAGATAAAGATTAAACTTATCAACCTAAATTTTAGTATTTTCAAACTCATTTGTTACTTTCTGAAATCTTTCAAATAGTATTTCAAGTTGAGTTTCCAATCTTTCCAATTTACCCTTGTACACATGCACATCTTTTAAAAGAGAATCAATTTATTCTTTATAAACCTTTTCAGTTTTCAAAAATTATCTTTGATGAAATTTAATCAAATCAATTTCTTAAATCAAACTTAGATTATGCTCCCTAGTATACTTAAGTGTGGTTAAACATTCAACAGAACTAGTTTAGAAAGTACCTCATCAGCTGAATGTTTATCTATCTTACTCATGAGGGCTGACACTTTCTTGTTCTTGAAATCCTCCTCCTGTACTTCATACCATTCTCCAAATATGATCAAAGCTTTACCACTTGTGCTTTCTTCATCACTTCAACCTTTTCCTTCTACAGCTATCAACTCCTTTTTATTATCCTTTTCTTGGTAATTGTTTCTTTGATAGGTTTTGTTGTTCATCCTTCTAGGTGCTCGGAACTATCTTGGAAAGTGACCATAATCATCACAATTGAAGCACTTGACCTTCAACTTGTCAAAACCAACTCTATCTCCATTTTCCTTCCTGAAATTTTTCCTTCCTGTCTTCTTGAAGAATCTATTAGCCCTTACACTCACCATTGCCATTTTCCATTTCAAGTCAATCTCCTCCACCTGGCAAGTTGTGCTTGATTCAAACCTCCAGCCACAAATGCTTGATAGCTTACAACAAAAGGTCTATACCATATCTCCTTGTCTCCTAACCCATTCAAACTCATTCCATTCACTCTAGTCTTTACAGAAGATGACTGATAAGCACTTTATTTACCCCTTTGACCAGAATAACTACCATAACCATTTATATTATACCCAACAGATGATTGATTAGGTGAATAACAGCTTCCAGAATGACATGTGCATATGATTGAGGTTGAGGTTGAGCTTGATTAGGATAGTGAGTTGAATTCATAGGGATCTGAGCTTTTAAAGCACATCCATAACAATTACCAGTGTGCCCCTTCTCATCAATCTGCATATCAACTTCATATGATTGAAGAATTCCAATCAATTCCACCTGTGTCATTGCATTCAAATTTGCAGTTCTATGGATGATCATAAATTGCACTGACCACTTATTAGGTAAAGATACCAACAGTTTTTTATACACATCACTATCACATATTCAAATTCTTCATATAATTTCTTTAACATGTCTCTCTTGCTCTCATTAAGCTCCAAACTTCCTTCATATCTTAATTCCATGGCGTCCATCAGTTCTTTGGCAGAAGAACAGTCCCGGAAATGATTATAAATTTCAGTAAGAAGAACTAGAATCATAGCTCCAAGTGCTCGAAAGTCTCTATCAATTAGCGTATTATCTGCTTCAGTATACCTTTGTATCAACATCTACCATACCACTTCCTCCAGTCTCCTGCATCCTAGGTCGGTTAGGACCATTAACAATCGAGTTCCATAACAGTCGGTCACTGTAGTAGACAAATGCCTTGAAACGAAGCTTCCACATCATGAAATCAGATCCTGGTAGGAATTTTGGAGGTCTACCACCAGCCTGTTTCATTATCATAATTCACAACTGGAGCAACCATTACTATTGCAGAAATTTGAATTGAGAGATTTGAATTTAAACTCGGGTGAAAAAAATATAACTCGGATGAACTAACTAAAAAGGAAGTGATTCAAAGTTGATAAAATTTGCAGAAATTATCATCTAACCTTAGCAAACAAACTAACAATCAAAATCACACTTAAAACTAATGATTAAAACTATAATACCACAGTAGCGAATTTTACCGCCAAATTTCAAACTTACAAATACTCAACAACCGTGGATCTTACTCTTCTAATCCTTGTAATTCGTCTAAACACCTTGAAAGCAGCTCACAATCCTCTGATAACTAAGCTGAATCAAATTAGATTTGATTTCCAGCTCTGATACCACTTGTCAGGTGTGATCAATCCTCAAAGCAACGATTCGATGTTTAGAATCACTAGTGGTGGTGGATCACGAGTTAATAAATTGAATTAACGAACTAAGAACAATGAATCAAACGGAAATGAGTAAATGGAACTTTCTTTCCTAAGCCATAAATTTCGGGAAAAGCGGTTACAAATGGTACTCTCACTCACACATAAGTTATTACTAACTGTCACACTCTCTCCACTATTTATAGGCTACATACACTATCTACATACATAACATCAACCCTTATGTTCATTTAAGAACACTTCGGGTGAACAAATAAACAAAACATTCATTTAACTTGGTGAAGAGTTAGGTCATCTGACTTAAAGTCTTCATGAAATGCCGTAACTAAGATTTAGTTCGGGTGATGAACATCGTTTACCCGAACTCAATGTTTATGAAAAAACACTGATGAATAGTCTTTGGAAGCTTCAGCCATCACTCTTTTTATGCTTCAATAATGTTTAATCGAAGAACCTTTCTTGTTTAAAGTCTTAAATATTGTTTTAAGTTTCTTATATGCAATTGATTTAGAATTGCAAATATTCGAGAGGAATCTAGAGTTAGGTTATAATATTATATGAAACAAATCAATCGGTCTATAATTCATTTAGAATTGCTAATATTTGAGACGAATTAGTAATAGAAACTTTGATAATTAAGTTAAACGAGAAAACTAGTTAAATATTACAAGAGATTGATTAGAAAACTAGAAAAGTTATTCGAGAGGAAGCTTTATAAATTTAAATCATAAATTACCGGTTTGTTTCTGAATGCTTAGTTATTTAGGACTTTTTACTGTACTCGAGAGGAACGGTAGAGTTTGACATAATTAAAGTTAATTAGGTATTCGAGAGAAACTTAATTATACATTAGAAGTTAAAAACAACATTGAATTACGTAAGTTAAATTAGAACAGTAGTGAAGTTACCAAACGAGTGTCCTTTCCTTAATTGATATTAAAAATCAATCATCTTTTCAATCGAACGATTACTTTAATTCACTTTTCTTAATTTGGTTAAGCAACATGACAATTCACTCACAAAACAACCAAAAACAATTAGTTTCATTCATTCTAAATTTAAACTAAACTTAGTCCATGCGAAAGAATCCGACTTACTATTTGCTATATTACACGCGATTAGGTCCACTGCCTATTAGTGTGTAGTCGAGTTAAAGGTATTTCGAATTTTTAATAATTAAAACTAAATTTTACACATCAAG
Source organism: Senecio squalidus (assembly GCA_910822075.1). Classification (NCBI taxonomy): domain Eukaryota; kingdom Viridiplantae; phylum Streptophyta; class Magnoliopsida; order Asterales; family Asteraceae; genus Senecio; species Senecio squalidus. Next base: position 28,547,740 of record CAJVGC010000060.1, on the reverse strand, counting down.
TTTTTGACTCCCCTTTAATCACATATGTTATTTTAAATTTAAAGTAACATGATTCATCTGTATCAATGAAACATTTCCAATAATTCAATATTCATGTACACACTGAGAGGCAGAGGTGTACATTTTCCATTTTAGAGTAGTTGATCACGTTTTTGCCAAGGTTTTTAATTTTTTTTGGAAACGGAAAATGTTTGTACATCGGAGCCTACTCGTAATATTCCAACGAGCACCTCAGGTTCGAGCTCCGCATAGCGGGAAAACCCAGCCCCCCATGGGGGTTTCCAGGGGAAAATTCGCCATGCGTGCCATAAGAGGTGTGGATCAAATTACGCTATTACGTGTCAAGGTTTTTAATTAATCGTTATAAATTAACAAGATTTTTTGTTTCCGCTTACTTAAAATTAGAAAGTAATGAACGAGGGAAACCATGACGTTTTGTTGGTTGTGATTGTGAGGTTACTAAAACGAGTTCGCGCTTAAACGGAAAGTAAATCATATTTTTTAATAGTTTTATTTTCTTCCTTTTTTTCCGACAATTTTCAAGTCATTTGAAAACTATTCATGTTTGTAGTGTAGACACTAGATAATCCAGAGTCTGTTTAAGTGAAAGGGTAAAAGTTAAAAAACAATCATTCGTACATTTGATATTGTAGCCTTATAATGGGAGATTTACATATACGTCCTTACAAAACATTAATATTACGTCGATGTCCTTGTAAAAATAAAAATTACGTTAATATCCTTGCAAAACATGAAAAATTCTCATATATATCCAAAATAATAACTTAATAATATTTAAATGATTTTAATATTTAAATTATTCATCTAAATATTAATTAATGATTTTAATATTTTAAATTATTGAATAAATCAATAAAACTAATCCAAATGCTTATTTAAACAAATATGTCAATGAAGAATCATACCAAATGAACTAAATAGATTAAATTCATTGAATAAATTGTTTAAACATATAATACAAAACATTAATCAATCAAGACGATGAAGTTTTGCAACCTTTTTATTCCGGTAAATGCTCAAAACTATAGAAATCAATCTTTTTTATATCTATATTGCGAGTTTATGACATTGAGATACATTGGTTAATGTTTTATTAAACCTAAACATACTTGAGCAAAGAGTTTAATTAATATTTAGACGAATAATTTAAATATTAAAATTATTTAAATATTATTAATTTATTATTTTAGATATATATGATAATTTTTCATGTTTTAGAAGGATATTAATGTAATTTTGATTTTTACAAGGACATTGACGTAATATTGAAGTTTTGTAAGGACATAGATATAAATCTCCCTAATAATAAATAGATTCAGAAAATACTACTAAAATATATATACATCGAATAATACAACTTGTAGTTTGCATGAAAATGTAAAACATAAGCAAATAGTGTATGCAAATAATTGTATAGGACTATAGTTTAGGGTCTCTATTGCAAATCCCAGGTCCTTGAGCTCTGATAGCAATCTGTCACACCCTTGTGTTGCGAAATGTAACAAGGGTTATGACATTCATGGATCATAGTCAAGATAAATAGAAAATGAATCTAATGAGAAGTTTTGAAAAAAAAATAATCTATAAACATTTATTGAGAGGAAAAACTTGTCTTGACATTATAATCCAAAGTGTATTAATAAAACTGTAGTTTTAAATAATGAAAATCGTCTCACGCAAATGAGAAATTTAGGGCAAGCTCCTAGCTTCATAATGTTGACCGGAACACTTAGTTATCTAAGAATATATTAAAACAAGTGTTGACTAAAAAATTGAGTGACTTCATAAGTCTGAATACTTTAACAATCCGTATAAAATCTGCATTGACCACATTAACATAAAAGTGTATTGCACACATCAATACTTTGAATATACAAACCATTATATTTATGACGTAACCACGTCACTTTGAACATACATAGTAAGCATTGCATTAGACTCATGTAATAAAAACTTTAACTAAGATACATTAAATATCAATAGTGTACCTTATCCTGGAAGTATAAAGACTAGTATATCCGTAATGTGAATTCAAATGTTATGTGTCCGTTTGATAGACATCATATAAGCGGTACCCAGCTGAATAGATTTTTCAAACTCATTAAAACTATTCATAAAGTTTTCGTTAAGTCCATAAATAACTATCCATGACGAAGGAAAATATAATCTTAATGTTATCTAAACAATGTAACTAATGTTGAGTAATTGTGTCTGTCATGAAAATTAGTTGAATATATGAAAGTACGAAACTTACATATCAAAACATTGGATATATTTCCACCTCAAAAATAGTAATACAAAGAGGATTTTAAAAGTATGAATAATCACATAGGAAACCATGAGAGTAAGGTAGCAAGACTTTGCTTAGTCTCGTAGTTAGCAAATAAACAAATAAACAAGCACACTTAGATGCAAATGAGGAACATCTTAATATATGTAGTATGTCTAAATTAGGATTTTAGTAATATTCTAAATTTAAAAAATTCATTTTTTAGAAAGATTTCATATTTGGAAACTTTCCATAAATAGTAAGTTGTTGAAAATAGTAAGTTATTATAAATAGTAACTTACCGATAACGGTAGATTACTATTATGTAGTAAATTTAATTTATACACCTGACCTAGATGTTATACCTATTAACCTAATTTACTTAGCCAACCCTTTTGGTAGCTCTACTTAAGCGGACCTGGTAAGACGGTGAGAGGGGAGAGTGGGACTACTACTTGTTAATAGCCGATCTTATTAGGATCATGTCCTCGTTAGTTTTTCCTATACATCACACTTAAATAGATGAGCCTATTTGGGAACAACTTTGTAAACTATTTAATACGATAAAACCAACTTGCATCTGTAAGGGTCTAATATGTAAATAGTTTATACACAATAATAAAATATACAAATTAATATTTATACATATATGCATACAAGTGGACACATACATATAAATATAAATTAGGGTTTCAAAAATTATAAGTAAAACATGTTCATAATTTAGATCAAAGCATATCAAAATCGTTTTGTTTATATTCAATCTAACCTACATTTATTAGATGCAAATTAAGATCAAACAATAAATCTAGTAATAGTCGGTTTATAAAAACATATATGAAAACATAAAGAAATCGAAAAACATATAGGGGAATTAGGGTTTTAGACTTACTTGAAAACTAAACGTGAAACCCTTGGAAACCCTTGCAAAAATCGAAATCCTATTCCCCTTGACGAAACCGATCGGCCAAGCAAGATGTCACACCCCGCTAAAGCGGAAACACGAGGTGCGAAGAGCTAGAATATCATTTCACAAGTCATAATAAAATGAAACAGTTTCAAGTCATTGAAATAGGATTAAAAGTTTACAAGTTCAAAGAAACATAACCAAGTGTACTTAAGTTCACGACAAACAATTACATAATTAAACTTTTGACAACAATTCCCAAAGTAATAGACATTGAACATGGTCTTCTCCCGATTCATATCTCACGTAACCTGCCTGACCCCCCACGCTATGCACTTCATGACTTACACTTGATTTCCTGAAACATGAGATAAAGTGTCAAACTACATAAAGTAGTGAGTGAGTTACAGTTTTCTAGTTTTCGACAAAAAGGTTCCGACAAGTATATATATAATAAAAGGTTTCTCAAAAGAAATGAAGCGGAACATACGCTTAAAATATATATATACTTTAAAGATGATCATAGACAAGTAGAACAATACTTGGAAAAGGACTAGTTGTGGATCAAGCGCAAAAAGAGTGTATGCGTAAATAAAGGTAACTAATGATTAAAACATTGCATCAACCATTTGGCATAATATAACTGTAAGTTTTCACACTAAACCGATTATCCTGATCGTGACAGCCCCAACCCCGCACTATCTACGAGGTACATCTGAACTCAGTAATATGTACTTAGATTGCCATCTAAAGTAAGGAGCGATCCTATCCTAAGTATCGATACCCATAATTACTAGACGGCTAAGCAAGCTAATAGTTTGTAATTGTCTAGAAACCGGGCACTCTGATTTAATTTAAAACTGATAGTAGGCACTTACAAGCATGTTATATTTTCATCAAGGGTTAACGGAGGTGCCTAGTCAGTGGCGATTTCTTATAATACAATCAATCATAGTTTTTGAACAAATGCCGATCGGGGGCAAGCCATAAAGTCAAAGAGTGCCGAACAGGGGCAATTAAAAATAGTTTACGCATATAAGTTCATAAAACGTCCAATAGTTCATAAATGTTCAAAGTTCATAAAGCATTTAGATCTCATGTTTCCCCCAAAAGAGTATTTAAAGACAATAAATAGTAGGGGATGTAACTCACGGATTGCGAAGATAAAGTCTCGTGCGGAAAGAAGGTCGGGACACGTCGGAATCAAGGAGATCCTAAAACAACCAAGTCTCGCATAAGTATTATGATTTAATTTTTGTTAAAGTTCCATTTTAACATTTTACAGATTAAACCTTTATACTTAACTTCTGTCCAAACTTTTAATAATAAAAATTATATGTTACAGTGTTGTCATATTACGTCTAATTTTCGTTTAGTCCAATTATGTCCAAAATGTTCGATGTTCAAAGTCAATAAGGTTTAGATACATTATTTGTTCGTTACTGAAGTTTAAATATATGTTCCGATAAAATTTGGGCAACGCTTTCGCGCTATAAAAATTTAGTCCATTTTTAAATCCACTTTCCCGCTCGAAAACATATACAAACGACAATATTCATAATGTAATAGATTTAATTACAAAAACTTAAACAAATCTTTTATTTTCTCAAAATATATAACCTTTTATGTCATGAAAACAAACTGTGAAAGTATTAAGTTCTCGATCTTTATCGTTTTTTTTTTTAAACGTAAAAATAAGATTTTGTGAACAACGAGATTTAGACAGCGGCTGAAGATATTCAGCCGCCGGCCGGACCTCAGGCGCTGGCTGAATATCTTCAGCCGCCGGCTGGAGGCCTCCTGTCATTTTGGTCATTTTGTCATTTTCACGATTTTAGAGCGTTTTTAGGTTGGATTTCGACATGCAACAGTTTGTTAGTGGAAAATATCCATTTTAGTGACTAAATCTCAGTTTCTTTTAGATCTTTACACACAAATGTGTAGATTTATATAAAAATCCGTTTTTGTAAGAAAACCGTCATAAAACTTTATAAAAACGAGTTGTTATTTTAATAAAAAAAGTAAAGAATAAGAAATCTACCGAAAGAGATGGGTGGATTTCGATTTGGAGGATATTAGAGCTTCAAACCGGTAGAAAACTTCTTTAAAAACCCGAATTAATGCAACCCTTTGACAATCTTGCTATTAGGACGAATTTGTGAGGTGTTTTAGGATGATTTTCTTGATGTTTTTGTGGTAAAAGTTACTGTTTTCTTGGGAGTTTTAGAGAGTAGGGAGAGAGTTTTAGAGAGAGAGAGTAATTGTGTGTGTGTGTTTTGTGTTTTGGAAAATGAAAGAGTGAAGAGAAGCAAGCCAAAGGTGAGTTACTAGCATAGGGAGTTGTATTTTGCGAGTATTTGGTCCAATCCTCGAGTTTGGCTTTGGCCCAATCGGTAGACATGCATTTATGAGTCATCAAAATGCTGGCCAGCGACTTTCATCCGCCGGCTGGGCCTCAGCCACCGGCTGCGCCTCAGCCATCGGCTGGATGGCTTTTCCGAGCTAAAGGTCGTTTTAAGTTTTCTTTTTCGTTAAGTATTTTTCTAGATTTTACATTAGTTCTTGTCATGAACTTAGTCAAGTTCATAGTATAGTTTATTGGTATTAGGTTCCTTTTATTGATTCCGACTTTGATTCCGACACAAACACGATCACGATAAGGTACGACTAAGCATAGCACAGACATAACGAAGACATTCAATACGAAAATTACCTGAATTTTAGACGGTTGTCACCCAAGAAAGATAGAAAATTGTGATTTTTGATTTAGGTTTGATGGATATTTATGGTGTAGGTTGTCTTTTTTTTTCTTTTAAAGAAAAGAATTTAGGATATTAAGAATAAAATTTTAGGATTGACTTTAAATGAATAAAATATTAAACAATTGTTCTTAGATATTATTATAATATTGTAAAGAGTTTTTAAGAAATATGGATTAAAAAAAAAAGATTTACTATATTTTAAAATACATATTTAATTAAATCGGAATTTTGATAAAATAATATATAAACAAAATTACGTAAATCAATTTCTATACATATTTAATTAAATAATATGTATTATATTAATACCATTTAATTATCTAAAAAGTTGTAAATGATAAGGTTTCGTTATTAGATAACTAGCAAAATATATGTATATAACTATACATTTATTAAAACCGATTATATATATATATAAAAAGAGGTTTATTGGCGGACCCTCTCAAGCCCGTGTCACTTTTGTGACCGACCGACCCAGCCTGTACGAAGTCTTGGTCCCGTTAAAACACCCCTGCTGAAAGAGCCACAAGCATTGATAGAAAATCTATTTGGGAGGTCACCCACCCCAGTACTAAGTTTCGAACTCGTGACCTCCCACACAAAGGTGACAGGTGATAACCACTTGGGCAAGCCAAGTGGTCATTATATATATATATATATATATATATATATATATATATATATATATATATATATATATATATATATATATATATATATATATATATATATATATATATATATATATTGTTTCGCAACGGATAATTGGATTCAATAAAATCACCTTGCGATAATAATTATCGTTAGGCGCTTCGGGCTGAAACATTTATTTATGTGCGATGATGGTTTGTGTAAGTAATTTCTATTTCGGACCTTACGTACAAAAGTGTTTACATATAATCTGTTATATAAGTACAATTTGATTAACTATAATATGCAATTTAATGTTAATCGCAACCTTCAAAACAATTTAAAAACAAACTTTACCAAGTCGAGTAAGCCATTTGACACACCAAGTTCATTAAGGGTCATTACATGTTATCTAAATTCTATGCTTTACAAAAAATTCTTACACAAGTCTATATATCGCAGGTCAATGAAACCAAGCTCAAGGTTACGCATGAAGGGTTCTCGCGTCAAATGTTTGACAGCGTAAATTTAGTTTTATGAATAATTCAAGATATTATTATTCTAAATATAAACAAAAACACATACATCATATATCAACTAAATTGAAAATCAACAATAAAATAAATGGCAGAAAAATTAAAATAATATTTTTTCAAAAATTCTAAGCAATTAAAGTATAAATACATAATATTTGTCCTCTAGGCCATAGAGTCTATGGTTTAAATGTTAATAAGTCAGGTACATATGTTTGTTATGGCAGAAAAATTAAAATAATAATTTTTCAAAAATTCTAAGCAATTAAAGTATAAATACATTATATTTGTCCTCTATGGTTTAAATGTTAATAAGTCAGATACATATGTTTGTTATAGCAACATGTTAAGCCTATGTCGTAAAGTTGAGATAGTAGCGACATGACAAGAGTTGTGTGTGATGTGTTATGTGGTATGTATGTGTGTTGTGGTGTTTATACATTATGGGCTTGTATTTTGTGCTTCGAAACCTATAACCCTTTCATTTTCTAAAATGAATCTCTTAAAAACTTTACAGAAAAAACTCTTACTATTTAAGTCTTCTAAAAACTTCTAATAATTTATCATATTATTTTTACAAAACCCGATTGTTATTAATGTTTTTTATCATTTGAATTTTACAATGAAAAACCCATACATTCCCGCATAAAGTTATTCGCTTTACACAAAAAAACTCTGATATCGAACGCCAACGAAGTTAATAAATTATAGTTCGCTCGAATTTAACATAACCTAAAAGATAATAATCAATGAATATTATACCCAATGGCCTTTAGCTATAAGTATACGAGTTTGACCAACAAGTTCAAGTACATTTCTAGAATAAAATAAAAATACTAAGTTCGTATATTAGCATTTTAAAAAACATATAAAACAATGTTAAGTGTTTAAATAAGATTATGTTTTTAACTTATAAGTAGTACACACTGTTGGGTTTAATCTTTATGGGTCGGGTTTTGGGTCACCTAGTTGGATTGATTCATTTAGCATTTGAATAATTTATTAGTGGTCTATGCTTTGACCGTGTGTTAAGGGATAGAGTTTTAGTGGGTATTTTGGTATTCCTAGTTTGTAGGTAGTTTATTGTTACTTGTGCATGTTCCCATGTTTGTGTGTGTAAGTCTATATATAGGCTTTTTCCTATGAAAGTAAATCACAGTTTTCTTTGCAACCTTTAGTACATCATTTTTGTCCTATATTTCATTATCTTCCCTATCAACTTATATTCGTGAGTTTTGAGTGTGAGTTTGGGACTTTGATTACCAACAATTGGTATCAGAGCGTCAGGTGAGTTTCATATAGAGAGAAAGTAGCATGTTCATGTAAGTTGCAGTAGGAAGATAGAAGACCGAAAGGACCGACGCCGTTGAGAAGACCGTGGGACCGAGAAAGCTCCGGCGTGAGACCGAAGACCGAGAAGACTGAAAAAAGGTGAGAGAAAGACCGTTGGCTCACCTAAGAAAGAAAGATAGACCGAGACCGAAGTGTTTAAAAGAAAAGAAAGGTGAAGAATGTCGTTGATACAATATCAACCAAAAGAGGCAAGTTCAATGTCTTACCAAATTCCGATGTTGACCGCAACCAACTATCCGGTATGGGCTATCAAAGTTAAGTCCATATTGGATGCGCATGGTCTATTGGAGACGGTGGAACCAAAGACTCTCGGGGAAGAATCAAATGCTAAAAAGTCAAAACAAGCACTAGCCTACTTGTTTCAAGTAATACCAGAAGAGATGGTGTTGCAAATGTCGAGTCACACGCACCCGAAGAAAGTATGGGATGGCTTGAAAACGCGTTACCTTGGTGTAGACCAGGTAAGGACGGCTCGAGTTGCAACGTTAAAAAGAGAGCTTGAAGGTTTAAGGATGAAGGAAGGAGAGCTTGTTGATGATTGTGCTACAAAGTTGAGTGGACTAGTTTCAAAATTGAGGAGTCTTGGTCATGAAGTTGAGGAAGGAGAGTTGGTGAGAAGGATTCTTGATGCAATGCCAAAGTCGTTTCTTCAAATTGTGGCTTCGATCGAACAATGTTTCGAGTTGGATACGATGCTTTTTGATGAGGCGATTGGAAGGCTTAAGGCATATGAAGAAAGAATCAAAAGTCATGGTGAGAAAGAAGAAGAACAAGGGAAACTCTTGTGGGTCGGAGAAAGTAGCGGACGAGGAAGAGGTCGTGGAAGAAACTATGATAGAGGAGGTAGAGGCCGAGGAAGAGGTTCGGGTCGAGGTGAAAAGAGTGGGATTCGATGCTATGATTGTGGAGTTTTTGGTCACTTTAGCTATGAGTGCACAAAGTGGAACGACAAAGACAACGAGAAAGAAGCAAACTTGATCCAAGATGATGAACCGACATTGCTTTGAAGAAGAAACACATAAAGATTAAGGGGGTGAATGTTGGGTTTAATCTTTATGGGTCGGGTTTTGGGTCACCTAGTTGGATTGATTCATTTAGCATTTGAATAATTTGTTAGTGGTCTATGCTTTGACCGTGTGTTAAGGGATAGAGTTTTAGTGGGTATTTTGGTATTCCTAGTTTGTAGGTAGTTTATTGTTACTTGTGCATGTTCCCACGTTTGTGTGTGTAAGTCTATATATAGGCTTTTTCCTATGAAAGTAAATCACAGTTTTCTTTGCAACCTTTAGTACATCATTTTTGTCCTATATTTCATTATCTTCCCTATCAACTTATATTCGTAAGTTTTGAGTGTGAGTTTGGGACTTTGATTACCAACACACACCTATTTTTAAACACCATCCAATTCTTGTATTTAGTAGGTTTAAACTATCAATCTTAAAAGTTCAAATTAACATATTATGTAAATTATTTCAGTATTCGACCCTACTTTACACTCCAAATCCTCAAATCAATTATCGATAATCGGTGTTCCCATTTTATTTTATCCTAAACTCCCAACATTTATATTTCTACCCCTACAAATATAAATCGGTACTTATGTTTAAATTTCATTTGTTCATAAAGTAAGGTAATAAAATCATCGAGCTAATAAGTTTTGTTTTTAATTATTTTGTTCATATATTAAGATAAATCATCAACCTCATTTAATAATATGCAGATTAATAATGTTCTCGAAACCAACAATAATCTCGAAATGGGTAAGAATATTGAAACCATTTGAAACCGCAAATTAAATTGAAACTACAATAATCTCGAGTCAGTTTGCAAAATCGATACCAAAAGCAAGTATTCGTTGAACGGATAGTAATCCTAAAACCACCAATAACCATAACAAGACCTAAAAATAAACAAAATCAAATGAAGCATTTTCCACGTCAAATCTAAAACATTTCAACAAACAAAAGAATTTGAACAAACACTAAGGATTTGTGATCAAATATGTGATATTTAAATTTTCAAGAGCTAATAAAAAAGTATAATAATAATTACTTGAAATAAATATCCAAACACTACCACCAAGTAGGTTAGATCCAAGTCAAAAGACAGATTTACATACGACAAAACCCACCTTTTTTTTAGTAAACAAAACAACCATTATACAATGAAACCAAAATCTACAAATGACCTAGATTCATGAAAAGCCAACAAGAACAATTTAATGTAAACAACATAAAATCGAACAAGAAAACAAACAACACCATAATAACCAAGATAAATAAATAAAAACATAGTTTGGGAACATGACAAACCCACAAAAATCATAAACCATATTAAACCACCAAAATCAAAATCAAACTATAGATGGAAGTGGTGATTCAAGATGTTGGTGGTATAGATGGACAAAGAAACCCACCCAATGTCACTTTAGGGTTCCAGAAAGATCATATATGTCACACCCCGCTATAGCGGAAACACGGAATGTGAGAGCTGGAATATCATTACACGGTCATAAACAAATTTAAACGATTCAAGTCATTTCAATAAAAATATAATAGTTCAAGTTTCAACAACCAAGCAGTTCACAAGTTTTAAATAAAGTACAAGTACAATGTTTCAAAATAAAATTCCCAAAATAGAAAGGTCTTTTCCCACTGTGCGCCTCACGTAACCATAATGACCCTTCATTGCCATGCATTCCATACACTTACATTAATTTCCTGAAACATAAGATAAAGTGTCAACTACATAAAGTAGTGAGCGAGTTACAGTTTAGAGTTCGATAAAGTTTCCAAAAATAGAAAGTACATGAAAATAGTGACGTCATAAGTAAAAGGAACGGAGCGACGTTATAACATGTATGTAAATAGTAAAAGGTTTGTACACACGCGAGTAAAAAAAATAAAACCCGTATAAATAAAGTTGTAGCGGAATCCAAGCGCTAAAAAGGTATATGCGTAGGGAGTATGTGTTTAACTAAATAGTAACTCGTATCAATCACTTGGCATAATATAAATAGTAAGTATACACTAAACCGATTGTGTGGTCCGGATCTAGCTTAAAAAGGTTTTAATAAGTTGCTAACGGAATCTTAGTAATATGTACTTGGGTCGCTAACCCTGAGTAAGGAGTGACCGCTCCTAAGTATCCATACCCATATGACTAACGGCTAATGCTAATTGTGTATAAAGTTCCTGAATAGCAGTAAGTTCTTACGGGTTTATATTTTCATCAAGGATTGGTCGCTAACAAGTATCCTAAATTTAGTTAACCGGCTAAGGCATCAACACATATACGCATAATAGTTTCACAAAGTTTCAAAGTTCCAAAGAGTTTCAACAAGGTTTCGTACAAGTTTCCAAAGAGTTTACGAGTTTCATAAGTATAAAATGTTTCAAGTTTCTAAAGTTTCACTCAAGTTTCCAAAAGTTTCAATAAGATCTCAAAAGTACCAAGTTTCCAATAGTTTCAATAATTCGCAAATAGTTTTAAAGTTACAAGCATAATATCTTATGTTTCCCCCAAATAATGTTTAAAAGTACAAAAGTAAAACAAAGTGGGGTTGTAACTCACGGTTTGCGGAGATAAAAGGTATGAACTAGCACAAAAGAAGCGAAACGCGTCGGGAATCACAAACGACCTAAAACACCGGAAAGTTGTACAAGTTTTATTAGTATAATTTGAGTTATGTTAAGTTTCAATTTAACATTTTAATTTCCCAATTTCTTATTCTTAGGTTCTGCCCCAAAAAGATTATTACGGAAAGTTTATAAGGTTTATGTGTTCGTGTACGTTTTATAGTCCGATAAGTCCAATTATGTCCAAAAAGTGTCAAAGTTCAAAGTCAAAGTGTATAAGTCTCAAAGTCATTGTGTTACTGAATTTGAAACGTATTTTACGATGAAATTTGGGCAGCGCTTCCTCGCTATAAAATTTATGTCCATTTTCAAAACACTTTCCCGCTTTAAAATGCACAATACTACTAGTATGAACGATAAATTACATGTTTCAATTCCAAAAGCTTTTTCAACCAATTTATATGTCAAAACAGTAGCTTTTCAAGATATATATATTCTGTGACAAATTATTTTAGCTCATTTTTACGTTTAACGCCTTTAAAACGACAAAAATAGTGAACAACAACATTCAGGCGGCGGCTGGAGGTACTCAGCCGCCGGCTGGACTTTAGCCGTCGGCTGAGAACCTTCAGCCGCCGGCCAAAAGCCTTCGGCCAGTTTCAAGGTTGCTTTATTTTCCGATTTTTAAGCTCGTTTAACGGTTAGATTCGACATGCAAACTGATATAACTCAAACATATGTATTTCCATAGTAAAATCACTGTTTTCTTTTAGATTTACATGTTAAAAATATAGATCTATTATAAAAACTCGTTTTTAAGTAAGAAAACGTTTTAGATCTTTATGAAAACACATTTAGTTTATAGATTTTACATGCAAGTAATTATTTAAGTAAAAAGGGTAAAATAAAGAAGTTCATCCGGAGGAAAAAGCAAGGTGATGGTTTGGATGAGATTTAGCTCCAAAAACTCCTTGAAAACCCGATTTAAACCTTTCTTTTTGCTACCCCTTGATCTTAGGACGATTTGTGTATGATATTTGTGGTTGGATTTGTGTTTATGGACTGATAATAGCGATGAAAGTTTCTGTTTTGCTTGAGTGTTCTTGAGGAAAATAGAGAGAATATGAGAGAGAGTAATGGAGTGTGTGTGTTTGTTAATTTGAAAAATGAAGTAAAAGTGAAGAGGAGTGTAAAGAGGGGTGAGAGACTGGCCTAGGAAGTTGTTCTAGCAGTAAATATGGTCCAGTCCCGAGTTGGGGGAGTTGGCCAATAAGTTTTCATGCAAAAATGAGTCATCGTCCAGCTGGACAGCGGGATTCAGCCGGCGGCTGAATATATTCAGCCGCCGGCTGGATTGAAAATCCAGCTTTTTGACGTTTTAAGTTTTCCGTTATAATTAGTTAAGGACTAGAATCTTTTTGGTTTCCGTTATGAACTTAGTCAACTTCTTGTGTTGTTTATTTGGTGTTAGGATTTATAGTTTGATTCCGACTTTGGTTCCGACAATGAAAGACACAATAAGTATGAACCCGAACAATATGAACACGATATAGAGTAACTAGAGATTCGAACCGATTAGGTAACTAAGAATCACCTGAAATTTAGACGGTTGTCACATCATCCCCGGGTTGAAAGAAATTTCGTCCCGAAATTTGACTCGTCCCATCAGGTAGAAGTATCTTTGAACAAATGCGGATACTTTTGACGTATCTGGTCTTCACGTTCCCATGTGAATTCGTGACCACGTCGGGAGTTCCAACGAACCTTGACAATAGGAACACGGCTTTGTCGGAGTTGCTTGACCTCTCGGTCTACAACTTCAAGCGGCTCCTCTATGAAATTGAGTTTGTTGTCGATCTTGACCTCGTCGAGCGGGATGACGATGGTCTCATCAGATAGGCACTTTTTCAAGTGCGAGACATGGAACACTTTATGAACATTGGAAAGAACTTGCGGGAGTTGGAGTCGATACGCTACTGGACCAATAAGCTCGATGACTACAAACGGTCCGGTGTACCTCGGGCTTAGCTTGCCTCGTTTCCCGAAGCGAACTACCCCTTTCCATGGCGATACTTTAAGAAGTACCCGATCGCCAACCTGGAACTCGAGGGGTTTTCTTCGGTTATCGGCGTAGCTCTTCTGCCGAGTACGGGACGTCTTCGGTCGCTCCCTGATGGTGGTGATCTTGTCGATGGTTTCTTGAACAATGTCGAGCCTTGTGAGCTGTCGATCACCAGCTTCTAGCCAAAAAGCGGCGATCGGCACTTGCGTCCATATAAGGCCTCGAACGGGGCACACTTAATGCTAGCGTGGTAGCTGTTGTTGTACGAAAACTCGACCAATGGAAGATGAGTATCCCAACTTCCTCCAAAGTCAACTACGCATGCTCTAAGCATATCCTCAAGCGTTTGGATCGTCCTCTCGCTTTGACCGTCGGTCTGAGGGTGGTAAGCTGTGCTAAGATCTAATCGCGTCCCGAGAGACTTCTGAAGCGCATTCCAAAAGCGGGACGTGAACCGACTATCCCTGTCAGAAATGATGGAGAGAGGTGTCCCGTGACGGGAGATGATTTCGTTGATGTAGATTTGCGCAAACTTCTCCATCGAGTGGGTTTCTCGCACTGGCAGAAAGTGAGTAGACTTTGTCAAACGGTCCACAATTACCCAAATTGTGCCGTTACCCTTTGCCGTCCGGGGTAACTTGGTAATGAAATCCACGAAGATTTGCTCCCATTTCCACATAGGAATCTCCGGTTGCTGCAATAGCCCTGAAGGTTTCTGGTATTCCGCCTTGACCTTGGAGCAAGTAAGACACTTGGCTACCTACAAAGCGATATCCTTCTTCATGCCCGGCCACCAGTAGTACTCCTTAAGGTCCTTGTACAACTTGTCTGAACCTGGGTGAATGGAGTATCGGGAACGGTGGCCCTCATCTAGGATTAGCTTTCGAAGATCCTCGGACTTCGGAATCCATGCTCGGCCCTTGAAGTAATGAATCCCGTCAGATTTTCGTTCGAACTCCTTCTCATGATTGTGCAAGGTTTCTCCCTTTAGGTTCTCGGGCTTCAACGCTTCTCGCTGAACCTCGGCGATTTGCGTTTGAAGGTTCGTCTGAATCTGGATACCTAATGCTCTAACCCGAGATGGTCTCACCCTTTCCTTCCGACTCAGGGCGTCTGCTACTACGTTTGCTTTACCCGGGTGGTACTTGATCTCGCAATCGTAGTCACTCAGCAGTTCGATCCATCTCCTCTGCCTCATGTTGAGCATCTTCTGGTCTAGAATGTGTTGAAGACTCTTGTGATCCGTGAAAACCGTGCACTTAGTTCCATGCAAGTAGTGTCTCCAGATCTTTAGTGCAAACACGACTGCTCCCAGCTCTAGGTCGTGAGTAGTGTAGTTCTGTTCGTGAACCTTGAGTTGTCTTGAAGCGTAAGCGATGACTTTATCCTTCTGCATAAGGACGCACCCGAGTCCTTGATGGGATGCATCGCAAAATACCACGAAGTTATCCGTACCCTCTGGTAGAGACAAAATCGGTGCATGGCAAAGCTGGTGCTTGAGTTTCTGGAAGGACTCCTCTTGCTTCGTACCCCAAAAAAAAATCCTTATCCTTCTGAGTGAGCTCGGTGAGTGGCTTAGCGATCTTCGAGAAATTCTCGATGAACCTTCGATAGTAGCCGGCCAACCCTAGGAATTGACGAATTTCCGCAGGAGTCGTCGGGGCTTGCCATTTCTCGATCGCTTCAATCTTAGCCGGATCCACATGGATCCCATCTTGGTTGACCACATGACCAAGGAAATGTACTTCCCGGAGCCAGAATTCACACTTAGAAAATTTGGCGTACAGTTTCTGTTCTCTGTTCTC
>CAJVGC010000060.1:28470097-28531737 GCA_910822075.1 Senecio squalidus | reverse complement strand
ACCGTTTATCTTTAGTAATTATGTTTCGTCCTTGCATAATTCATTTTGAACTAGCCATGGGTGACCAGGCCATGCGTAGTTAAAAACAATCATGAAATCACGAAATTAATTCTCTAAAGTTTTGAACCCATAATGATTTTCCGAAAAGCCTTGGTTATAGTTTGGTTTCAAAAACTTTTTGGAAATTTCTAAAACCGTTTTCACTATAACATGTGCTCTGATACCAAGTCTGTCACACCCCGCTATAGCGGAAACACGGAATGTGAGAGCTGGAATATCATTACACGGTCATAAGCAAATTTAAACGATTCAAGTCATTTCAATAAAAATATAATAGTTCCAGTTTCAACAACCAAGCAGTTCACAAGTTTTAAATAAAGTACAAGTACAATGTTTCAAAATAAAATTCCCAAAATAGAAAGGTCTTTTCCGACTGTGCGCCTCACGTAACCATAATGACCCTTCCTTGCCATGAATACACTTTAGAGTTCGATAAAGTTTCCAAAAATAGAAAGTACATGAAAATAGTGACGTCATAAGTAAAAGGAACGGAGCGACGTTAGAACATGTATGTTGTCACACCCCGCTTGGAAGCGTACACGCGAGATGTTCCAGTTATAATATCAAAGTCAAGATTACAACAATATAACCGATAAACAAAACATCAGATTAAAATGATCATGCCAAATGTTACAAAATACATCAAGTCAAAGGCGATAAGACGCCAAGTACAAATACAAATCCAAAAGGAATAAACAAACGGATCGTCATGGAAATTACAATAAACAGTTCAAATTCAAATTTCCCAAAAGCAAGCGATCCAAAAATAAACTATGGCATGATCACGGAAATCCTCAATTTCCTGCAAAGCGTTAAAACGACATCAACAACATGTTGGTGAATTATTCGCAATTTTAAAGTAAAAGTGACCCATAGACAAGTTTCAGTAAATCAGTAAATTTAAAATCATCTATCTTGTATTCATCCAATAGTGAAAGGTACTATGCCTAAGTAGTCATACATCTCGATCCTGAACCAATCAGTTTAATCCCCTAGCCTAAGGTGTGTTAATCCAAAGGCAACCAGTTTAATCATACAGTTTAATATTACGGTCATAACATCCGCTCGTAGTAGCAGCCTACAGAGGAATGTGGGTTAGGTACATAACCCAATACAGATCTATACATATGAACCACGGGCAAAAGCTTAACGAGTGTATTAGAGGGGAACCACCATGGCTTAAACACTTAAAACTAAGGCAGACCAAATTCACTGGGTAAACAAGATAATTTAGAAAAATATTCCGCATTCATGCAGACAGTTTAGTATACACAAACAGTTTAATATACGCTTTACAGCCCAAAAGTATTTAAGACAAGGGCTACGAATAACTCACAAAACAATCTTCAGCAAATCTCGGGTAAATACAATCACAGGATCAAAATCCCACCGTCTAAGTGCCCTAAAACAGTAAATAATATAGTCTCAGTATCTCTATAAGTCTAGGTCCGGTTTAGCCTTGTCGGTTAAGATTAAGTTAAATAAGATAATCCAAATATTAATAAGTTTAAATGAGGTGACGTATTTAGAAGGCGATGTTCCGCGTCAAACAGGACCGCTCGGAGAGATATTGGCATTCCACGTCATAATCGTCAATTGAAAACGGATGATAATCCGAATCGAAAATGATTACTAGGAGTATCGGTTAATAGAATATCGTTATCAAGTTTCAGTAGATCGATCAAGGTCAACGGAAACAATGTTGACTTGGTCAAAGTCAAACGTAAGGATTGTTGACTTTATAAAAGTCAAAGTCACAGATGTTGACTTATGAAAGTCAAAGGTCAATTTTGTTGACTTATTAAAGTCAAAATCCATTTAAAAGTCCAATTTGACACTTTGAATAATTTGAAGTGTTTTCATATCAACATGTTTAGAGTAAAATACCTTTTCAAAACCATTTATAAAGTTTGCCGCAAAACATATTTTGATGACTTCAAACGATGATCAAGTTGAGGCGAAGATTAATATGTCGCAAAAAGGTTGAAAACATCCGTTTTAAGTAATATTATGATATTTTTGATTGCGTTGGCGTCCTTGAGTCCAAAGGCAATATTATTGCATAATATGTTACTTTTAAGTATTAAGCGTTTTAATGTCGTAAAAAGTCGTAAATGGAAAATCCGGCAGCGCTTCCGCGTCATAAAATATTTGTCCAAAATTTATACACTTTCCCGCTTAATAACAATTTGCATTTTAAACCTTTCTCTTAATACATAATACAATAATAAGTTAAATTATGATACTTTTGGTTTGATTACATTTTAATATATTTCGTCCATTCTCAAATCGAATCCAATGATATATTAAGTGTTGGTCTAATATTTACTCCTAACCGTTTTCAAGGCTAAAACCGAATAACGATGGATAATGAAAACGAGGAATTCTCAAGGATAGCAATTTATACCGTTAACACCCGCAAGATTTGACAAGAATAGAATCCGGAACCAAGGACTTCGGTGGCGTGATACTGAGGTCAAGTCCTCCTCCAAAACACAATACACTCACCGTCAATAAGGGTTCACAATATAACAAGTTTATGGTGCAATTTCAACGGGTTTACAAAGTTTCCAGAATCTGGTCCGTGACCGCGCCGCGGTGGGATGACTGCGCCGCGGTCACAAGCTCACCACAACCGCCTCGCGGTGGCGTGACTGCGCCGCGGTCGTCATCAGACGAACCAATTTTGCAAAATCGTTTTATGTTGGAAAATCACCTTTTGATGCAATAGATTCAAACATGCAAGTTCTGGAATCATCAAAATACTTTTAAACAACCATTTTGTAAAGCTTTTCACCATTTAATTCAAAGATCCATACACATTTTATAAAAATCTTGATTTCAAAGATTATTAACCATCAAATGTTATAAAAACTCATTTTCTTTAGTTAGATCATACATGCAATAAGTAAATCAAATGTAAAACAGTAGTAAAAGGTTATTATACCTCAAAGAAAATGAAGATGTGATGATCTAAAAGACTTGATGGAATTTCTTGATGCTTGATGATGATCTTTGACCCAAAAAGTGATAGAAATCAAAACATGCAACCCATGGATGATTTACCCTAGCTTCCCTTGATGATGTGAACGATTTACAGAGATGAAATTGGTGTTTATTTGTTGTTTACTTGCTGGAATATCAGCCACAAGAAGAAAGTTTGAAAAGAAATATGTGTTTGTGTCTTTATGCTTCAAGAGAGGGAGAGAGTGAAATCTTGTATGTGTGTGTGTTTGTGAAATGAAAATGAGATTGTAGGTGAGTTTAGAGGACCAAAATCTGGTTTGAATGAGGCTTTGACACGTTTGGGGACATGTGTCAAGTGTATGTAACATGCAACTTATGACTCACAACACAACAAAAACAAGTCTGTCCAGGGGATGACAGCGGCGCGGCCAGCCCACTGCGGCGCGCCCATTCCATTTCCTGGATTTGCTTCGTTTTGTTC
The DNA here is from genome assembly GCA_910822075.1 of Senecio squalidus. Lineage (NCBI taxonomy): Eukaryota > Viridiplantae > Streptophyta > Magnoliopsida > Asterales > Asteraceae > Senecio > Senecio squalidus. Next base: position 28,528,229 of record CAJVGC010000060.1, on the reverse strand, counting down.
GTGTTGTCGTTAAGTATATGCATTCGTTTAGGATTCCCGATTGTTTTACAGATGAACTTAGTCAAGTTCATCATAAGTATTATTGGTATTATGATTTATTTAAATGATAACATTTAAGTTTTGGATTCGAGACACGCACGATTTCGGTAAAAGATAAAACAAGCGAAAAGCACGGTTTCTCGAAGATAAAGAATACGTTAACCGACAAATTGGGCATAACCTCCTAACTTATTTTCATGAGCATACTAACTATTTGGCACTTAGATAAAATAAAATTATTTCGTCTCAAGGGACGAATCAGTAAAAACAGAAAACCCGATACTCAATAACAGTAAATCGTGAGCAAAACAAAGCGAAATAAAAAGGGTCAAAACAATTGCGAATAAAATATAAATAATAACGGTAACATAAGTACTCCAAATTGACGGGACGTCACAGCCTCCCCCAGTTAAAAGAATTTCGTCCTCGAAATTATTAAAGAGAATCGCTAGAAGAAAATTGATGGGGAAATTTTCGCTGCATTCCATCCTCCCGTTCCTGAGTAACTTGGCTCCAAACTTTAGAGTTATGACAGTAAAAAGCCTCACACGGCACGCAACAAAGGATGGGGCGGTAACTATTGTAGTATGAAAACTCGGCTAGCTATAAATGTTGATTCCAACTTCCGCCCAAAGTGTAAAACGCACGCGCGTCACGATCAGAAGTGGCAGAAAGATCTCGTCAATATGCAATCTAAAAGGTTTCTCTATTCGGTAATCTTCTCGAATAGGCAGAAAAAGCGCTGACTACATCAGCCGATCTACGATAATCCAATGATACAATCCTCGGTGAGAGCCTCCTGATAAGCCTGAATGATACGAGCCTTCAAGCTCGACTGAGTCGAATTCATCATGGTGCGTACTCTCACCGGATTAATCGACTTCGTGCGACTTAACGCCTCGGCTACTATATTTGCTTTACCTAGATGGTAGCGAATCTCACAAACATAATCGTTATGCTACTCAACTCATCAACATAATGCATTTAGCATCTTTCCTTTTTAACGAAAAGTACCGGCGCGCCTCAAAGAGAGAAACTCGGCTAACAAAGCCCTTGTCCACAAATTCCTATATCTGCTTCGATAGTTCTTACATCTCCGGAGGTGCTAACCGATAAGGAGCCTTCGCCACTGGCGCTGCTCTCGAAACTACGTCAATCCAAAACTCTGCCTCTTGACTAGGGGTAATCCAGGTAAGTCCTCTGGGAACACATCGGAAAATTCACGACCCACGGCTGTGTAAGAAGCGTGAACAATACCACTCGATGTACCCCCGAACTTCCAATCCTGAGACGACTTTAAGGCGCTTCCCCGCCTTATCCCCCTGACCTAACAACAGTCTTCCTGCTATAACGGTATGCGGATAATCTTCTCGCAACATATAACCTCTACATGGTGTGTCGACCACCAACCCATGCTAATAATAACGTCGAATCTACCTAAGGCGATCGGAATCAAGTCGATAGGAAAAGAATGGTCATCGGAATCAAAACAATAGGCAGAAAGTGCTTCGGTAGCAGGCAAAACTCACCAACGGCTAACTCTATTTCGAAGGAAGACGCTAAAGGTATAGACGTACAAGAAATCATAGTCCTACACGTAACAGATATGAAACTTCTCGAATGACGGGCTAAAGTCGGGAATCGGTAGAATTGAGAATTACCGACTCAAAAATAAACTGTTAACAATAGAAATTACGTTCCGTTCTTGCATAATTTATCCCGAACTAGGCGTAGTTGGCCAAATTACGCGTAGTTCAAAGTGAACCATGCATTTGCGGAATTAATTCACTAAAGTTTAAAAGTTTGCAAAGTATGATAGAGTTTAGACTATAGTTTGGTATTGTACCAATGATTACTAAATCGAAGCGAAGTGACGGATAAAAAAAATCTGGAGTCGAATCTCTCGGAAACGCCCCCGTAGGACAACCTCGTCTCGTCGACTTCCTTGCAGATAGGAGCTTTCTTCGGTGTTAACGCAAAAGGGTCGTACGAAGAAAACAAAATTAAAAGAAGAGAAAAGAGAAAAGAGAAAAGAAGTGTAACGCAAGGAAAATAAGGTCAAATATCAGAATCGAATAGAATATATGCAAGCTGACCTTAACTGAGAAAAGTACCTGTACCAGCAGCATCACCAACTAAACCCAATTTAGGACACTTGTCCTTATGATGATCGAGAGAACCACATTCATAACATTTCCCCTTAAAGGTCTTACAGAACTTATATGTGTGTCCTAGTTTCTCACAAATACTGCACTCCCAACAAGCCACATCATTTGTGTGGTACCTACCACACCGATCACACTTCGGGTATTTACTCTGGGTACCAATCATGATTGCTTTGCCTCGAGGATCCAATATACTTGAAGTTACAACACCCGCTATAACCAACTCGGGACACTTGTTCCTCAGATGCTCAACAGACCCACACTCAAAACATTTTCCCCTCGGGGTCTTACAAAACCTCTCGGTGTGCCCTAGCTTGTTACACTTGGTGCATACCCAACATTTCACCTCCTCGGCGTGGTAGTTGCCACATCGTCCACACTTCGGGTGCTTACCCTGGGCACCGGGTATCGCAGCAGCATACGCCTGTACCACTTGAGGAGTACCCTGCCTCCTGAATCTCTTCCGTTAATCGCTCTGACGGGATCCCCCACTCCGTTTCTTTCCGGAGTTCCGCTGATCTACCACTGACGGTACTCCACCATCACGGACCGCATTCTGGATTAACGTGGTCACCATCTCCACAACACTCTGGAATGTGCTCGGGTTGGAGGAAATAACACCTTCAAGTACACCAACCTCGGGTCCACCAGACCCGGTATCCATATCCTCAAGACCATCGTGTCCCGTTCCTCCACCGGTACCATCAACCTCAGGATCTTTACCTTTAACCTTCGGCTCGGAACCATCCTGATCCGATCCATCAGACCGCGTACCAGTTTCCGTACCGATACTATCCTTAATCTGAGCAATCATGGTAGGCATCATGGCTTTCAATTGCTCGGCTATGAGCTGTTTGACGTCCGTCGTCATATCCATTTCCTCATCATTGATTTCCACATCCGGAGTCGCGTCAACAGCTTTCGCGCTCGGACGACCATGTCTCGCTGACCATCTCGTCGCTTTCGTCTTCACAGGCGGCATCGTTCTAAAAGTGACGAAAGAAAAAAAAATAAAACTCGATCAGCAAATGTGTGCAACACAAAAACAAGGCCAACGCCAAAATACCAACGCGAAAATAAACACGTATGAAAAATAGTGCACACATTGCAATCAGAGAAAAATCGATTTAAAAGCCTATGGTCATAGTCCAAGTGATTTACTCAGTTTAAATCACCCGGTTCGCTATAACCTTTGGCTCTGATACCAACTTCTGTCACACCCCGCTTGGAAGCGGAAACGCGAGATGTTCCAGTTATAATATCAAAGTCAAGATTACAACAATATAACCGATAAACAAAACATCAGATTAAAATGATCATGCCAAATGTTACAAAATACATCAAGTCAAAGGCGATAAGACGCCAAGTACAAATACAAATCCAAAAGGAATAAACAAATGGATCGTCATGGAAATTACAATAAACAGTTCAAATTCAAATTTCTCAAAAGCAAGCGATCCAAAAATAAACTATGGCATGATCACGGAAATCCTCAATTTCCTGCAAAGCGTTAAAACGACATCAACAACATGTTGGTGAATTATTCGAAATTTTAAAGTAAAAGTGACCCATAGACAAGTTTCAGTAAATCAGTAAATTTAAAATCATCTATCTTGTATTCATCCAATAGTGAAAGGTACTATGCCTAAGTAGTCATACATCTCGATCCTGAACCAATCAGTTTAATCCCCTAGCCTAAGGTGTGTTAATCCAAAGGCAACCAGTTTAATCATACACTTTAATATTACGGTCATAACATCCGCTCGTAGTAGCATCCTACAGAGGAATGTGGGTTAGGTACATAACCCAATACAGATCTATACATATGAACCACGGGCAAAAGCTTAACGAGTGTATTAGAGGGGAGCCACCATGGCTTAAACACTTAAAACTAAGGCAGACCAAATTCACTGGGTAAACAAGATAATTTAGAAAAATATTCGGCATTCATGCAGACAGTTTAGTATACACAAACAGTTTAATATACGCTTTACAGCCCAAAAGTATTTAAGACAAGGGCTACGAATAACTCACAAAACAATCTTCAGCAAATCTCGGGTAAATACAATCACAGGATCAAAATCCCACCGTCTAAGTGCCCTAAAACAGTAAATAATATAGTCTCAGTATCTCTATAAGTCTAGGTCCGGTTTAGCCTTGTCGGTTAAGATTAAGTTAAATAAGATAATCCAAATATTAATAAGTTTAAATGAGGTGGCGTATTTAGAAGGCGATGTTCCGCGTCAAACAGGACCGCTCGGAGAGATATTGGCATTCCACGTCATAATCGTCAATTGAAAAAGGATGATAATCCGAATCGAAAATGATTACTAGGAGTATCGGTTAATAGAATATCGTTATCAAGTTTCAGTAGATCGACCAAGGTCAACGGAAACAATGTTGACTTGGTCAAAGTTAAACGTAAGGAATGTTGACTTAATAAAAGTCAAAGTCACAGATGTTGACTTATGAAAGTCAAAGGTCAATTTTGATGACTTATTAAAGTCAAAATCCATTTAAAAGTCCAATTTGACACTTTGAATAATTTGAAGTGTTTTCATATCAACATGTTTAGAGTAAAATACCTTTTCAAAACCATTTATAAAGTTTGCCGCAAAACATATTTTGATGACTTAAAACGATGATCAAGTTGAGGCGAAGATTAATATGTCGCAAAAAGGTTGAAAACATCCGTTTTAAGTAATATTATGATATTTTTGATTGCGTTGGCGTCCTTGAGTCCAAAGGCAATATTATTGCATAATATGTTACTTTTAAGTATTAAGCGTTTTAATGTCGTAAAAAGTCGTAAATGGAAAATCCGGCAGCGCTTCCGCGTCATAAAATATTTGTCCAAAATTTATACACTTTCCCGCTTAATAACAATTTGCATTTTAAACCTTTCTCTTAATACATAATACAATAATAAGTTAATTATGATACTTTCGGTTTGATTACATTTTAATATATTTCGTCCATTCTCAAATCGAATCCAATGATATATTAAGTGTTGGTCTAATATTTACTCCTAACCGTTTTCAAGGCTAAAACCGAATAACGATGGATAATGAAAACGAGGAATTCTCAAGGATAGCAATTTATACCGTTAACACCCGCAAGATTTGACAAGAATAGAATCCGGAACCAAGGACTTCGGTGGCGTGATACTGAGGTCAAGTCCTCCTCCAAAACACAATACACTCACCGTCAATAAGGGTTCACAATATAACAAGTTTATGGTGCAATTTCAACGGGTTTACAAAGTTTCCAGAATCTGGTCCGTGACCGCGCCGCGGTGGGATGACTGCGCCGCGGTCACAAGCTCACCACGACCGCCTCGCGGTGGCGTGACTGCGCCGCGGTCGTCATCAGACGAACCAATTTTACAAAATCGTTTTATGTTGGAAAATCACCTTTTGATGCAATAGATTCAAACATGCAAGTTCTGGAATCATCAAAATACTTTTAAACAACCATTTTGTAAAGCTTTTCACCATTTAATTCAAAGATCCATACACATTTTATAAAAATCTTGATTTCAAAGATTATTAACCATCAAATGTTATAAAAACTCATTTTCTTTAGTTAGATCATACATGCAATAAGTAAATCAAATGAAAAACAGTAGTAAAAGGTTATTATACCTCAAAGAAAATGAAGATGTGATGATCTAAAAGACTTGATGGAATTTCTTGATGCTTGATGATGATCTTTGACCCAAAAAGTGATAGAAATCAAAACATGCAACCCATGGATGATTTACCCTAGCTTCCCTTGATGATGTAAACGATTTACAGAGATGAAATTGGTGTTTATTTGTTGTTTACTTGCTGGAATATCAGCCACAAGAAGAAAGTTTGAAAAGAAATATGTGTTTGTGTCTTTATGCTTCAAGAGAGGGAGAGAGTGAAATCTTGTATGTGTGTGTGTTTGTGAAATGAAAATGAGATTGTAGGTGAGTTTAGAGGACCAAAATCTGGTTTGAATGAGGCTTTGACACGTTTGGGGACATGTGTCAAGTGTATGTAACATGCAACTTATGACTCACAACACAACAAAAACAAGTCTGTCCAGGGGATGACCGCGGCGCGGCCAGCCCACTGCGGCGCGCCCAGTCCATTTCCTGGATTTGCTTCGTTTTGTTCGTGTTGTCGTTAAGTATATGCATTCGTTTAGGATTCCCGATTGTTTTACAAATGAACTTAGTCAAGTTCATCATAAGTATTATTGGTATTATGATTTATTTAAATGATAACATTTAAGTTTTGGATTCGAGACACGCACGATTTCGGTAAAAGATAAAACAAGCGAAAAGCACGGTTTCTCGAAGATAAAGAATACGTTAACCGACAAATTGGGCATAACCTCCTAACTTATATTCATGAGCATACTAACTATTTGGCACTTAGATAAAATAAAATTATTTCGTCTCAAGGGACGAATCAGCAAAAACAGAAAACCCGATACTCAATAACAGTAAATCGTGAGCAAAACAAAGCGAAATAAAAGGGTCAAATCGATTGCGAATAAAAATTAAATAATAACGGTAATATAAGTACTCCAAATTGACGGGACGTCACAGCCTCCCCCAGTTAAAAGAATTTCGTCCTCGAAATTACTAATGAGCATCGCTAGAAGAAAATAGATGGGGAAATTTTCGCTGCATTCCATCCTCCCGTTCCTGAGTAACTTGGCTCCAAACTTTAGAGTTATGACAGTAAAAAGCCTCACACGGCACGCAACAAAGGATGGGGCGGTAACTATTGTAGTATAAAAACTCGGCTAGCAGAAAATGTTGATTCCAACTTCCGCCAAAGTGTAAAACGCACGCGCGTCACGATCAGAAGTGGCAGAAAGATCTCGTCAATATGCAATCTAAAAGGTTTCTCTATTCGGTAATCTTCTCGAATAGGCAGAAAAAGCGCTGACTACATCAGCCGATCTACGATAATCCAATGATACAATCCTCGGTGAGAGCCTCCTGATAAGCCTGAATGATACGAGCCTTCAAGCTCGACTGAGTCGAATTCATCATGGTGCGTACTCTCACCGGATTAATCGACTTCGTGCGACTTAACGCCTCGGCTACTATATTTGCTTTACCCAGATGGTAGCGAATCTCACAAACATAATCGTTATGCTACTCAACTCATCAACATAATGCATTTAGCATCTTTCCTTTTTAACGAAAAGTACCGGCGCGCCTCAAAGAGAGAAACTCGGCTAACGAAGCCCTTGTCCACAAATTCCTATATCTTCTTTGATAGTTCTTACATCTCCGGAGGTGCTAACCGATAAGGAGCCTTCGCCACTGGCGCTGCTCTCGAAACTACGTCAATCCAAAACTCTGCCTCTTGACTAGGGGTAATCCAGGTAAGTCCTCTGGGAACACATCGGAAAATTCACGACCCACGGCTGTGTAAGAAGCGTGAACAATACCACTCGATGTACCCCCGAACTTCCAATCCTGAGACGACTTTAAGGCGCTTCCCCGCCTTATCCCCCTGACCTAACAACAGTCTTCCTGCTATAACGGTATGCGGATAATCTTCTCGCAACATATAACCTCTACATGGTGTGTCGACCACCAACCCATGCTAATAATAACGTCGAATCTACCTAAGGCGATCGGAATCAAGTCGATAGGAAAAGAATGGTCATCGGAATCAAAACAATAGGCAGAAAGTGCTTCGGTAGCAGGCAAAACTCACCAACGGCTAACTCTATTTCGAAGGAAGACGCTAAAGGTATAGACGTACAAGAAATCATAGTCCTACACGTAACAGATATTAAACTTCTCGAATGACGGGATAAAGTCGGGAATCGGTAGAATTGAGAATTACCGACTCAAAAATAAACTGTTAACAATAGAAATTACGTTCCGTTCTTGCATAATTTATCCCGAACTAGGCGTAGTTGGCCAAATTACACGTAGTTCAAAGTGAACCATGCATTTGCGGAATTAATTCACTAAAGTTTAAAAGTTTGCAAAATATGATAGAGTTTAGACTATAGTTTGGTATTGTACCAATGATTACTAAATCGAAGCGAAGTGACGGATAAAAAAAATCTGGAGTTGAATCTCTCGGAAACGCCCCCGTAGGACAACCTCGTCTCGTCGACTTCCTTGCAGATAGGAGCTTTCTTCGGTGTTAACGCAAAAGGGTCGTACGAAGAAAACAAAATTAAAAGAAGAGAAAAGAGAAAAGAGAAAAGAAGTGTAACGCAAGGAAAATAAGGTCAAATATCAGAATCGAATAGAATATATGCAAGCGGACCTTAACTGAGAAAAGTACCTGTACCAGCAGCATCACCAACTAAACCCAATTTAGGACACTTGTCCTTATGATGATCGGGAGAACCACATTCATAACATTTCCCCTTAAAGGTCTTACAGAACTTATATGTGTGTCCTAGTTTCTCACAAATACTGCACTCCCAACAAGCCACATCATTGGTGTGGTACCTACCACACCGATCACACTTCGGGTATTTACTCTGGGTACCAATCATGATTGCTTTGCCTCGAGGAACCAATATACTTGAAGTTACAACACCCGCTATAACCAACTCGGGACACTTGTTCCTCAGATGCTCAGCAGACCCACACTCAAAACATTTGCCCCTCGGGGTCTTACAAAACCTCTCGGTGTGCCCTAGCTTGTTACACTTGGTGCATACCCAACATTTCACCTCCTCGGCGTGGTAGTTGCCACATCGTCCACACTTCGGGTGCTTACCCTGGGCACCGGGTATCGCAGCAGCATACGCCTGTACCACTTGAGGAGTACCCTGCCTCCTGAATCTTTTCCGTGAATCGTTCTGACGGGATCCCCACTCCGTTTCTTTCTGGAGTTCCGCTTATCTACCACTGACGGTACTCCACCATCACGGACCGCATTCTGGATTAACGTGGTCACCATCTCCACAACACTCTGGAATGTGCTCGGGTTGGAGGAAATAACACCTTCAAGTACACCAACCTCGGGTCCACCAGACCCGGTATCCATATCCTCAAGACCATCGTGTCCCGTTCCTTTACCGGTACCATCAACCTTAGGATCTTTACCTTTAACCTTCGGCTCGGAACCATCCTGATCCGATCCATCAGACCGCGTACCAGTTTCCGTACCGATACTATCCTTAATCTGAGCAATCATGGTAGGCATCATGGTTTTCAATTGCTCGGCTATGAGCTGTTTGACGTCCGTCGTCATATCCATTTCCTCATCACTGATTTCCACATCCGGAGTCGCGCCAACAGCTTTCGCGCTCGGACGACCATGTCTCGCTGACCATCTCGTCGCTGTCGTCTTCACAGGCGGCATCGTTCTAAAAGAGACCAAGGAAAAAAAAATAAAACTCGATCAGCAAATGTGTGCAACACAAAAACAAGGCCAACGCCAAAATACCAACGCGAAAATAAACACGTATGAAAAATAGTGCACACATTGCAATCAGAGAAAAATCGATTTAAAAGCCTATGGTCATAGTCCAAGTGATTTACTCAGTTTAAATCACCCGGTTCGCTATAACCTTTGGCTCTGATACCAACTTCTGTCACACCCCGCTTGGAAGCGGAAACGCGAGATGTTCCAGTTATAATATCAAAGTCAAGATTACAACAATATAACCGATAAACAAAACATCAGATTAAAATGATCATGCCAAATGTTACAAAATACATCAAGTCAAAGGCGATAAGACGCCAAGTACAAATACAAATCCAAAAGGAATAAACAAACGGATCGTCATGGAAATTACAATAAACAGTTCAAATTCAAATTTCCCAAAAGCAAGCGATCCAAAAATAAACTATGGCATGATCACGGAAATCCTCAATTTCCTGCAAAGCGTTAAAACGACATCAACAACATGTTGGTGAATTATTCGCAATTTTAAAGTAAAAGTGACCCATAGAAAAGTTTCAGTAAATCAGTAAATTTAAAATCATCTATCTTGTATTCATCCAATAGTGAAAGGTACTATGCCTAAGTAGTCATACATCTCGATCCTGAACCAATCAGTTTAATCCCCTAGCCTAAGGTGTGTTAATCCAAAGGCAACCAGTTTAATCATACAGTTTAATATTACGGTCATAACATCCGCTCGTAGTAGCAGCCTACAGAGGAATGTGGGTTAGGTACATAACCCAATACAGATCTATACATATGAACCACGGGCAAAAGCTTAACGAGTGTATTAGAGGGGAGCCACCATGGCTTAAACACTTAAAACTAAGGCAGACCAAATTCACTGGGTAAACAAGATAATTTAGAAAAATATCCATCAGGCGCGCCCAGTCCATTTCCTGGATTTGCTTCGTTTTGTTCGTGTTGTCGTTAAGTATATGCATTCGTTTAGGATTCCCGATTGTTTTACAAATGAACTTAGTCAAGTTCATCATAAGTATTATTGGTATTATGATTTATTTAAATGATAACATTTAAGTTTTGGATTCGAGACACGCACGATTTCGGTAAAAGATAAAACAAGCGAAAAGCACGGTTTCTCGAAGATAAAGAATACGTTAACCGACAAATTGGGCATAACCTCCTAACTTATATTCATGAGCATACTAACTATTTGGCACTTAGATAAAATAAAATTATTTCGTCTCAAGGGACGAATCAGCAAAAACAGAAAACCCGATACTCAATAACAGTAAATCGTGAGCAAAACAAAGCGAAATAAAAGGGTCAAATCGATTGCGAATAAAAATTAAATAATAACGGTAATATAAGTACTCCAAATTGACGGGACGTCACATATGTAAATAGTAAAAGGTTTGTACACACGCGAGTAAAACAAATAAAACTCGTATAAATAAAGTTGTAGCGGAATCCAAACGCTAAAAAGGTATATGCGTAGGGAGTATGTGTTTAACTAAATAGTAACTCGTATCAATCACTTGGCATAATATAAATAGTAAGTATACACTAAACCGATTGTGTGGTCCTGATCTAGCCCAAAAAGGTTTCAATAAGTTGCTAACGGAATCTTAGTAATATGTACTTTGGTCGCTAACCCTGAGTAAGGAGTGACCGCTCCTAAGTATCGATACCCATATGACTAACGGCTAATGCTAATAGTGTATAAAATTCCTGAACCAAAAATGGGGAAATTGAACAAAGTTTCCAAAAGTAGCAGTAAGTTCTTACGGGTTTATATTTTCATCAAGGATTGGTCGCTAACAATTATCCTAAATTTAGTTAACTGGCTAAGGCATCAACACATATATGCATAATAGTTTCACGAAGTTTCAAAGTTCCAAAGAGTTTCAACAAGGTTTCGTACAAGTTTCCAAAGAGTTTACGAGTTTCATATGTATAAAATGTTTCAAGTTTCTAAAGTTTCACACAAGTTTCCAAAAGTTTCAATAAGATCTCAAAAGTACCAAGTTTCCAATATTTTCAATAATTCGCAAATAGTTTTAAAGTTACAAGCATAATATCTTATGTTTCCCCCAAATAATGTTTAAAAGTACAAAAGTAAAACAAAGTGGGGTTGTAACTCACGGTTTGCGGAGATAAAAGGTATGAACTAGCACAAAAGAAGCGAAACGCGTCGGGAATCACAAACGACCTAAAACACCGGAAAGTTGTACAAGTTTTATTAGTATAATTTGAGTTATGTTAAGTTTCAATTTAACATTTTAATTTCCCAATTTCTTATACTTAGGTTCTGTCCCAAAAAGATTATTACGGAAAGTTTATAAGGTTTATGTGTTCGTGTACGTTTTATAGTCCGATAAGTCCAATTATGTCCAAAAAGTGTCAAAGTTCAAAGTCAAAGTGTATAAGTCTCAAAGTCATTGTGTTATTGAATTTGAAACGTATTTTACGGTGAAATTTGGGCAGCGCTTCCGCGCTATAAAATTTATGTCCATTTTCAAAACACTTTCCCGCTTTAATATGCACAATACCACTAATACGAACGATAAATTACATGTTTCAATTCCAAAAGCTTTTCCAACCAATTTATATGTCAAAAACAGTAGCTTTTCAAGATATATATATTCTGTGACAAATTATTTTAGCTCATTTGTACGTTTAACGCTTTTAAAATGACAAAAATAGTGAACAACATCATTCTGGCGGCGGCTGGAGGTACTCAGCCGCCGGCTGGACTTTAGCCGTCGGCTGAGAACCTTCAGCCGCCGGCCAAAAGCCTTCGGCCAGTTTCAAGGTTACTTTATTTTCCGATTTTTAAGCTCGTTTAACGGTTAGATTCGATATGCAAACTGATATAACTCAAACATATGTATTTCCATAGTAAAATCACTGTTTTCTTTTAGATTTACATGCTAAAAATATAGATCTATCATAAAAACTCGTTTTTAAGTAAGAAATTTTAAATCTTTATGAAAACACATTTTTAGTTTATAGATTTTACATGCAAGTGATTATTTAAGTAAAAAGGGTAAAATAAAGAAGTTCTACCGGAGGAAAAAGCAAGGTGATGGTTTGGATGAGATTTAGCTCCAAAAACTCCTTGAAAACCCGATTTAAACCTTTCTTTTTGCTACCTCTTGATCTTAGGACGATTTGTGTATGATTTTTGTGGTTGGATTTGTGTTTATGGACTGATAATAGTGATGAAAGTTTCTGTTTTGCTTGAGTGTTCTTGAGGAAAATAGAGAGAATATGAGAGAGAGTAATGGAGTGTGTGTGTTTGTTAATTTGAAAAATGAAGTAAAAGTGAAGAGGAGTGTAAAGAGGGGTGAGAGACTGGCCTAGGAAGTTGTTCTAGCTAGTAAATATGGTCCAATCCCGAGTTGGGGGAGTTGGCCAATAAGTTTTCATGAAAAATGAGTCATCGTCCAGCTGGACAGCGGGATTCAGCCGGCGGCTGAATATATTCAGCCGCCGGCGGGATTGAAAATCCAGTTTTTTGACGTTTTAAGTTTTCCGTTATAATTAGTTAAGGACTAGAATCTTTTTGGTTTCCGTTATGAACTTAGTCAAGTTCTTGTGTTGTTTATTTGGTGTTAGGATTTATAGTTTGATTCCGACTTTGGTTCAGACAATAAAAGACACAATAAGTATGAACCCGAACAATATGAACACGATATAGAGTAACTAGAGATTCGAACCGATTAAGTAACTGAGAATCACCTGAAATTTAGACGGTTGTCACAATATAGATCAACGAGAAATCTACCCGATAAAACGAACATATATATATATATATATATATATATATATATATATATATATATATATATATATATATATATATATATATATATATATATATATATATATATATATATATATATATATATATATATATATATATACATATATATATATATATATATATATATATTCAAAATAATAAATTTGATTTTTAAATAAAGTAATATAATAATAATAGCCAATTTTTTGTATTTGGCCCGGTTATATGCGTGCAAAGTCACACCATGCATGCTTAGAAGCAATAACTGACCAAAGTAACTGTCACACCCCGGTCCCAAAACATGGACCCCGAGAAGCGACTTCATGGATCGAACACATAATTACAAACGAACAACCTCAATATGATTCGTTTTTAAAAATACATTGATAAAATACTTAGTTTTTACATGAGTACCAGAGTTCACATACAAAAGAGATTAAACAACATAACACAAATATATTGGTAATCAAGAAAACCTCCAAAACCTTGTTCCAAAAAATATGTGACTCGACCAAAAGCCAACCGTTATTTCTTGTAGCTAATTACCTGAGAATATGAATATATGCTAACAGCCAACATAAAGTTGAGTGAAATCATAGGTTTGTTTCTTAAACAAGTGTATGGACCACAAGATTTTATTGTTGTCGGTGTATTGTTACCTTACAATATCGTTGACAAAATTGTATTACTAATGCAATAAGCCCATGACATCGAAGCTTAACTTGTTTTTACCCCATGATTGTAAATATTCTATACCATAGCATTCATGTTCAAATGTAAAATGTCCGTTAGTAGGGAAAGTACTAGTTAGAGCGATTAACTCGGACAGTGATGTCAATCCCAATAGATCTATTTCATACATTCACGCTTCACATAATTAACGATTCATGCTAAGAGATTTATGATGGGTATAACTACTTATGCACTTAGTAACAGTTTTATAAAACGCTGAGCAATGTATCTCACCCCATTGTTATGTAAAAACATAAAAGATAAAACTTGGGGCTATGACTCACCTTCATACTTGAAGAAGTTAATGAGGATATGAAGTGAAACTTGGTTAAAAAAAAGTCTAACCGTGACCTAAAGGAAATGTTCTCTCACGTTTACCATGACATAACATATGTGTCCTCACATGCAATAATGTTATATGCTTAGGTTTAAAATTGCTAAAAAGTCATATTGTATGCATGAGATTAAAAACTCAGCTTTTGTACAAAATATTGTCATATCTTTAAAATATCATTACTTTCTCAACTTTTATACGTTTTTGGCGAATATTATATATAATTGAATTATATTTAACATGGATAAGGTCTCATATTCTGTTTCAAGGGTCTTTTTCCAAGTTTTTTTAAAACAGTTCGTGTAGGCATTTTATGGTGCTAAAATATACATTGTGACGCATATTACTTTTGAGGTACCAAAGCATGTCCAAAGTTAACGTTTTTTATGGCGAAATATTCATAAAAAAGAGTTGTTTTATGGTTAAAATGGTATATCCAAAACATTTGAGTAAGATGACTAAAGAGTGTCTACAAGTTGATGTAATTTTTCGGTTAACAAAATAACTTTAGTTTACTTTATTTAAACCATGTTTTTGAATAAAATACTTAGGTTTTATGAAATATAAATAAGAAAATATGATGTATGAGAAGGGTTCTTAGAACCTAGCTAAGTGTGTATGAATGCAAGACTTGAAGCTTCTTCTATAAAATCAATGTGTAAGGCTAGGTTTTTGATGGGTAGACAGTTTGTGATGGTTTCTTCCTTTATTTCTTGCTTTGGCCAATTACCACAAGGAAAAGGGGAGGTGGTTTTTATGTTGGTGCAAGGATAAAATGAATGGAAATGAATTCTATTTTTAGAGGGAAAGTAGGGTTAGAAACTAACACTAGTTAGTTGTTGTTTGAGCTATGGTTCGATGTCATGGGTATGGTAGTGATGGTCTTGATTGGTATGGTAGTGTAAGTTGATTGGTTTGGTGATAAGTGTGTGTAATTGATTGGTATGGTGGTGTAAGTGTGTAAGTGATTGGTATGGTGTTTATGCTAGTCAGAAAAGTAACTTTGCAAGAAAATTCAAAGGAGAATCCCATGTGGGGATCTCCTAGAACCGGCCAAGTGAGGGTGGAGGGGGGAAGAAGTGAAATTCTTCCATAGTCTAGGGTTTACATGCATGTTTTGATGTCTAGTAGGTGGTTTATGCAACTTCTGTAAGTCATAACACATGCATACAAGTATTCATGCAAATATAGTGCATGCAAAGTTAGAGTTTTTAAGTCATGAAGTGTTGTTCATACACATGTATTCCATGGCAACTTTTAAAAATGTTTATCCTCTTTACTTCAATAAGGTGTGTATATGTTTAAAATGATGATTACATGACGCCCGTTAGGCATGGAGTGACCTCTATGTCGTGTATAACATACAAACATATACGAGTTACGTAAGACGTTGCAAACATTTGAGTTGGTGTGAACCTGGATTTTTGTGGGTTGTCACAGTCTCCCCTAGTTATAGAAATTTCGTCCCGAAACTTAGCTGGTTGTTCCCGCGGGTAGGGTGTTAGAGAAAAGATGGGGGTACTTGTGTTTCATCTGATCTTCTCGTTCCCAAGTGAATTCCTTTCAACGACGAGAGTTCCATCGAACCAATACGATAGGTATTCGGCTTTGTCTTAACCTTTTGATTTCCCGATCAATTATGTCTACCGGTTCTTCAATGATATGGAGTTTGTCATCAATCTGAATCATCTGCTCTGGTGGAATGACCAGTGTTTCATCCGCTAAACACTTTTTCATATTACTCACATGGAACGTGTTAAGGACACCGTTAAGTTCTTGTGGTAGCTTTCCCTGCTTCCCAAAGCGGATAACCCCCTTCCATGGTGAGACTTTCAGCATAACCTTGTCTCCTAAATTAAACTCTAAAGGTTTTAGCCTTATGTCCGCGTAATTTTCTGACGACCACGTGCGACTTGAAGTCTACTTCGGATTGTTACGATTTTATCGGTCGTCTCGTGAATGATTTCTGGACCAGTAAGTTTGCTGTCCCCAACTTCTGCCCATGAAATTGGGGATCGACACTTTCTGCCATATTCCAATTGTGCAGCCTTGATGCTGGTGTGGTAACTGTTATTATAAGAGAACTCGACTAGTGGTAAGTGAATATCCCATTTACTTCCAAAATCGATTACACATTCTCGTAGCATGTCTTCCAAGGTTTAGATCGTTCGCTCACTTTGGCCGTCTGTTTGTGGATGACAGGCAGTGCTCATGTCTAGACGTGTACCTAACTCCCTCTATAGCGACTGCCAAAATTTGGACGTGAAACGGCTATCTCTGTCAGAGATGATCGATATGGGCACTCCGTGTCTCGTGACTATCTCCTTTAGGTAGATTCTGGTTAGTCTTTCCATCTTGTCGATTTCCCTGATCGGTATGAGATGTGAAGACTTGGTCAAACGATCGACTATCACCCAAATCGTATCGTAACCATTTGGTGTCTTAAGTAGCTTTGTGACGAAGTCCATTGTTATTCTCTCCCATTTCCATTGGGGTATCTCTAGTTGTTGGAGTAAACCAGAGGGTTTCTGGTATTCTGCCTTAACCTTAGCACATGTCAAGCGTTTGATAACAAAGGTTGCGATCTCGACATTCATGTTTGGCCACAAATTTAGTTCTTTTAGGTCATGGTACATCTTATCAGATCCTGGGTGGATAAAGTACTTTGATTTATGTGACTCATTCATGAGAAAATTCCTTAGACCTCCAAATTGTGGTAACCAACTTTGGTTCATGAAACACTTGGTTCCATCTGTCCCGGTTTCGAGCTTTTTATCCATACTCCATAGGTTTTAAAACTTCACATTATCGTCCTTAAGTGCTTCTTCTTGTGCTTGATGGATTTGCGAAGGTAGATCTGATTGAATTGTCATAACCAATGCTCGTACTCGAATCGGTTTATCCCTTTACTTACGGCTTAGGGTGTCAACCACAACGTTTTCCTTTCCAGGGTGATAACGGATCTGACATTCGTAATCACTAAGTAGCTCGATCCATCGTCGTTTTCTCATGTTTAATTCTTTCTGCTCAAGAATATGTTGAAGACTCTTGGTATTGGTGTACACAACACACTTTCTACCATACAAGTAGTGTCTCCAAATCTTGAGAGCAAACACTAAGGCTCCCAATTCTAGATCATGGGTTGAATAGTTTTCTTCTTGTGTATTGAGTTTTCGAGAAGCGTAAGCTATGACCTGTTGTCTTTGCATCAAAACACAACCTAAACCTTTGTATGATGCGTCGCAATATACCACAAAGTCTTACGTTCCTTCGGGTAATGATATAATTGGTGCACTACAGAGTTTCTACTTCATCAGTTGGAACGTTGGCTCTTGTTCCTCATTCCAAATGAACTTTTTGGTCTTCTGAGTCAACTTTGTTAATGGTTTGGCTATCTTTTAAAAGTTTTCAATAAATATCCTATAATATCCAGCAAGACCTAGAAATTGACGTATTTCAGTTGCGGTTTTAGGTGTAGCCCAATAATTTATGGATTCAATCTTGGCAGGGTCGACGTGAATGCCTTGACTATCAATCAAATGCCCAAGAAATTCAAATTTTCGGAGCCAAAATTCACACTTAGAGAATTTTGCATACAATCCCTCTTTCTTGAGCAGTTCCAAGATTATCTTCAAGTATTCTGCATGCTCTTCTTTATTTTGAGAGTAGATTAAGATATCATCTACGAAAAAAATTACGAACCTATCTAGGTACGGTTTGCATACACGATTCATGAGGTCCATGAATATAGCTAGTGCATTTGTCAAACCGAACGACATTACCTGGAATTAGTAATGCCTATAGCGAGTTCGAAATGTGGTCTTTGGAATGTCTTCCTCTCGTACTCTTAGCTGATGATAACCTGAACGCCGGTCGATCTTAGAGTAGAAGATAGACCTTTGTAGATGATCGAATAGATCGTAAATTCTCGGGAGAGGATACCGATTGATTCTTGACAGTCAGCTTGTTTAGTTCCCGGTAATCGATGAAAATCCAAAAGGATCCATCCATTTTCTTGACAAACTGAACGGGGCCTCCCTATGGCGAAGAAATTGGACGAATAAATCCTTTATCTTGAAGCTCTTGCAATTGTTTAGACAACCCTTGCATTTCGAAGGAGGTAATCTATACGGAGATCTTGCGACTAGTGCGGCTCTAGGCACTAAGTCAATATGAAATTCAACTTGCCTATGCGGTGGAAGTCCATGAAATATTCCGGAAATACTTCTGGAAAATCCCACACAACAGGTACGTCCTTCAATTGTCTCTCTTTCGATTCCGCCATTCGTGTCAGGAATGCCTAACGTCTTTGTTGCAAGCTCATCAGAGTCTTTAAGCACATTATGGCACTTGGATTTGATCGAATTCCTTTGCCTTTGACCTCAACCGGGGGAATTCATACAATCTTCTTGTCACAAATTATTTCACCTTCTTGATCCTTGTCCTCATCACTCTCCCGAGCCGCTTCGTCGCACGAAACTTCTGAGGGCCACACAGCCTCCGAGAGTCGGCGTCACCAGACCACCGACCCAACGGAGGATACCTCCATGGGGATCTCTAGAAGTATCGGGTCCAGCCCGAGGACTGTACTTCCACCCCCTTCACCGGTTCCCGCACCACCTCAGCACCAAGGGCCTCGCACGAGATTGACCGCGCAAAAGCAGGTCATTCTCCCTGGCCGTCTGCCGGATCGGATGGTCGGACAGCAGCCCGGTCCATCCCGACCCACTTCTCCTCAGTCCTTCGTGGACCCGTACGACCCTGCTATGCGTACACCAGTCATGGAACGCTACGCATGGGAGTGTCAGTTCCTTGAGGAGAGGCGACGTGCCGAGGAGGCCGGACCCTCCAGACCCATGATGCCGCCTACCCTTCAGCCTCCCCCACCAGCCGCATTCCTCCACCTTCACCGCGAGGTTAGGGGACTTTCAGAGGAGGCCCACCAGCAGGGTCTTCCCCTCTGCGAAGTCTCCGATGCCGTACACCGGCTGTCGGAACAGTCGATGCGAGTCATCGCATCGGCTCAGGGCACACCACGGACCATGCAGCGCCTCGTTGGGGCATGTCTGGTCATGGGGACCCTGATGGCGGTCATTGTATCCAAGGTGTTCCTAGAGAGGCGTCGCTAGTCATTTCTTTATGTATTGTACTAAGCTAAGTCGTAATTTTCCATGTACACGACTTAAGCTATTTTATCTTATTTATTTCTATTGTATTGTACTTGTATTTCATTTTCCTTATCTTGAACTATGTATCTAACCTTATTATTAATTAATGGAAATTTCTATTTTCATTATCCGTACTTGTCGTTGTCGTGTGAATCTTTACATTATTGTTGAACTATTACTATCTCTTGAATCGTTATCGTGCGTGTGCTATTGTTCTTCCATATTCCTCTTGTGTTATCATTGTCATTGTTCATTGAATTAAATTCTTTTCGCATTCCATATGTGCGTTCTAAATTGGATCTTTCCTGTTATTGTAGAATCTTGCCTCCTAAGCACTCCAATGCTAGTCTGATTTCCGAGCAAGTTGCTACTCAGCTGAACGCAACTATGCCTAACATGAATGAATCAACAACATCAACAACAACCAGAGCCAAAACAATAACCAAAACCAAAATCAGAACAATAACCAGAACCAGAACCAGAACCAGAACAACAATCAGAATCAGCACCAAAACCCAAACCCTCCTGCTTGGAACTACAAGAGCTTCATGGCTTGTAAGCCAAAGTGTGACGTCCCGTCTATTTGAGGTACTTGAGTTACCGTTGTTGTTTTAATATTATTGGCAATTGTTTTGACCCTTGTATTTCGCTTTTTTTACTCACGGTTTATTGATGAGAATCGGGTTTTATGTGATTATTTTTGATTCGTCCCTTGAGACGTAAGTTGATTTTTATCTAAGTGCAAAATAGTTAGTATGCTCATGGAAATAAGTTAGGAGGTTTATGCCAAATTTGTCGGTTAACGTATCCCTATCCTTAAGAAATCGTGCTTTGCTCGTGTTTATGTTTTTACCGAGAAGTATGTATTTCCATTTTGGAATTTAAATCGAATCATATAATGAATTACAATACCAAGAATACCTATAATGAACTTGCCTAAGTTCATATGTAAGACAATCGGGAACTCTAAACAAACGAACGTGCGTAACCATAACTTATAACGAAAAATGAAATTTGCTGTTGGAGGCCTGATGCGCCGCCATTGGTCCACTAATGCGCCGCATTAGGGTGCATATCAGCACTTGGTGATTTTCTAACTTTTGCAATCTCTCTTAACTGTGGCCTAAATCTTTGGTTCCGGGTTTGTACTTGTCAATAAGCCATTTTGGGTCCAGTAACAAGTTCCTAATACCCCCTTTTATCCCACCTTCCATTTCATAATTCACACACACATACACTTATCTCTCTCTCTTTTCTTTGAAGCCAAACACACACAAACACAAACACTTCTCCCTTATCTTCTTGTAACTGTGATTTCCAGAGTTTAACCACATATTCAACCACCATAAAAGGGTTGTTTTCATCTAGAAGAGTAAGGTTTGCTAATCCATTTGGAGGTTTACTTGGGTTGTATCGTT
Organism: Senecio squalidus; assembly: GCA_910822075.1. Lineage (NCBI taxonomy): Eukaryota > Viridiplantae > Streptophyta > Magnoliopsida > Asterales > Asteraceae > Senecio > Senecio squalidus. Next base: position 28,507,192 of record CAJVGC010000060.1, on the reverse strand, counting down.
TTCGGGTCGAAATCATCGTCTCACATCAAGGATCTTCATCACTTCTTGCTTGATCTTCACATCTTCACTTTCTTTGGGGTATAATAACTTAAACTCTCTGTATTTTCTAAGTTTTATTCAATGCATGTATGATCTAACTAAAGAAAATGAGTTTCAACAAAGTTTGATGATAAAATATGTATAAAAATCGAGTTTTTTGTAAAAATGTGTATGGATCTTGATTAAATGGTTGTAAAAGCTTTACCAAAGTGTTATTTGAAAGTTTTTTTGAACATATTATAACTTGCATGTCCAGATCTACCATCAAAAGACGATTTACTAAAAACAAAAAACATTTTCGGTGGGAATCTGCCCAGGAATGCGCCGCAATCCTCCCAGATGCGCCGCATTCTGGGGACAGATTGCCCATTTTAGTTTTGTTTCGCTGATTTTCGTAACCGTAAGCTCGTTATCTTAAGAACCTGTATTAACCGATGGGGTATTGTGTTTTGGAGTTGGAAATCTCATCACCACACCATTCAAAGGATTTTGTCTCGGGTTCTTAGCTTGCTAAATTGCGGTTGTTATCGGTAAGAATTGACTTTCTTCCAAATTTCTCATTTTTCATATGTTCGGTTTTAGCCTTGAAAAAAAATGGTTAGGAATAAATATTAGACCAACACTTGTTATATTATCGGAATTTGGACAACTTTGGACTAAAATACGTTAAAATGTGATTTAACCATAAGTAACGTATTTAACTTATATCATATTATATATTATGAGAAAGACTTAATAGCTCTTGAAAATACAAATTTTGACAAGCGGGAAAGTGTACGGATTTTGGACAAATAATTTTGATGCGGAAGCGCTGCCGGATTTTCCATTCACGACTCTTCACGACATTAAAACACTTAAATACTTAAAAGTAACATATTATACAATAACATCGTCTTTGGACTCAAGGACGCCAACGCAACCAAAAATGTCATAATACTACTTAAAATGGACAATTTAAACCTCTTTGTGATATATTAAAACTTCGCCTCAACTTGATCATCGTTTTAAGTCATCAAAATATGTTTTGCGGCAAACTTTATAAATGGTTTTGAAAAGGTATTTTACTCTAAACATTTTGGTATGGAAAACGCTTCAAATTATCCAAAGTGTCAAATTGGACTTTTAAATTGATTTTGACTTTAATAAGTCAACCTAAATGACATTTAACTTTCCTAAGTCAACATAATTTACCTTTGACTTTTATAAGTCAACATCTTTAATCTTGGTCAATATAATGAACATTTCTATTATTAATCTTTTCGACTCGGAGTTATCACTCGTTTCCAACGGTCGCTGTTGACGTGAAAGATCGATATCTTGCCGATCGGCCCTTTTTTTGGCGCGGAACATCGTCTTCTTCATCCGTCATCCTTATTCGACTATTTAATCGTTGGAATGTTATAATAAACCTAATCTTAACCGACAAGGCTAAACCGTACTAGACTTAAAGAGATACTGAGACTATGTTGTTTATTGTTTAAAGGCACTTAGACGGTTGGATTGTGATCCTGTGATTATTTACCCGAGATTTTGCTGGAGTTGTACAGTGAGTTATTCGTATCCCTTGTCTTAAATATTTTTGGGCTGTAAAGCGTATTTTAAACTGTCTACTTGTATGCGAAATGTTGTTGATTATCTTGTTTGCCTAGTGGATTAGGTCTGCCTAGATTGTAAGCCATTAGCCCTTGTTGGGGCCCCCTGATACACTTGTTAAGCTTTATACCCAACGGTTACATATATATAGATCTATATGGGTTATAGACCTAACCCTCTCTGCTCTGTAGAATGTTTCTAGGAGTGGAAGTTATGGCCGGTTAATAAATTGTTACCTTTGGTTGGCGACCTCAGGATTTGGGGTTGTACGGTCAGGTTCAGTGCATGAATAGTCTAGGAAAAGTACCTCTCACTATTGGTTGTTGAAAGCAAGATATATCATTTGAAATTAACGTTGTTTGATGAAAATTGTCGATGGGTTAACTTTTACTTTAAATTTGCGAATAATTCACCAACATGTTGTTGATGTCGTTTTAACGCTTTGCAGGAAATTGAGGATTCTTGTTGATCATGCCATTTGTGCTTTTGGGTTTTTTGTCTTGTGTATTTCGGAACTTGTGATACTTGTTGTAATGTCCTTGATGTTCCACTTTGTTATGTTGGTAATACATTCGTACTCGGCGATTTGTCGCTTTTGAATTTGTAATGTATTTTGTAAACACTTGGCATGATTGATGTTATTTTGATGTTGGTTTATTGGTTGCATTGTTGTAATCTTGACTCATGATATTATAACTGAAACATTCTGTGTTTCCGCTATAAGCGGGGTGTGACAGAAGTTGGTATCAAAGCCGGAGGTTATAGCGAACCGAGTGATTTTAACTGAGTAAATCACTTGGACTATGACCATAGGCTTTTTGAATCGATTTTCTCTGATTGCAATGTGTGCACTATTTTTCATACGTGTTTATTTCGCGTTGTTATTTGTGGCGTTTGGCCTTGTTTTTGCACACATTTGCTGATCTAATTTCTTTCCTTTTATTTTTAGGACGATGGCGCCTAAGAGGAGAGTTGCGACACGAAGTTCCGCGCGACGTGCTAATGCAAACGAGAGGGCTAACACTTCGAACGCGAGAGCTAATACGTCCAATGCGAGAAGGAACAATGTGGAGAACGATGCGAATCCTGACATGGCTCAGATGATTGCTCAGCAGTTAGCGGCGATGATGCCCGAGCTTGTAGCTCAACTTCGAGAGGGCACCCCCCAAGGTAATGGTTCGCGTTCTGGAAATCCCGAGCCGGTTGTTAATAATGAGGGTCCTGAGCCGATTGTCAATAATGAGGGTCCTGAGCCGATTGTTAATAATGAGGGTCCCGAAGTCGTGATCACTGGATCCGGTAGAGCAGAGAGCTGAGCTCGACGCGCTGGTTGCACCTTGAAGACGTTTATGAGCTGCAAGGCCCCGGAATATAAGGGCAATGAGGGAGCAACTGGAACGCTCCAATGGATGGAGAAGCTAGAATCCATCTTTGATGCTGTGGGATGTGCGGACGAGGATCGAGTCCGATTTGCTGCGTTTGTATTTCAAGGTACGGCTCTGACGTGGTGGAATTCAATCGTGAATGTGCGAGGCCGAGCTGAGATCAGCAAGATGACTTGGGATCAGCTAAAGGAGTTGATGATTATTGAGTATGTTCCTGAATCTGATATTCAGAAGTTGGAGGATGAGTTGTGGAACTTGACCATGGTTGGGTCAGACATCCAGGGGTACACTTCGCGTTTTCACGCTCTGTCCCAGCTAGTGCCGCACTTGGTCCGACCGGAGCTTAAACGTATAGGTCGCTACACTCACGGATTACCCCCAGCAATCCGTAAGAGTGTCCTATCCAACAAACCGAGCACCTTTCAGAGCGCGGTGGAAATTGCGATTACTTTGACTCAGAATGCGGTTCGGAATGGTGAGTTACCCCCGATGATTGTTAAGCAAAACTCCGGAGGTAAACGGAGTGGTGGAAACCGCAATGAGGATTCAAGGAAAAGGTTCAGGAGGAATGACGCTCCTCAAGTGGTGAAATCTTATGCTGCTCTGGCATCGGGTACCCAGGGTAAATACCCGCAGTGTGATCGGTGTGGTCGGTACCATACCCAAGAAGTAGCTTGTTGGGAATGCAGTATCTGCAAGAAGTTGGGCCACACTAACAAGTTCTGTAAGGCCTTTAAGGGAAAGTGTTTTGGATGTGGTTCCCCTGATCATCATAAGGACAGATGTATTAAGTTAGCTGCAGCTGGTAATGCTCCTCGAGGCAGGGCGTTTGTTATGGGAGCCAAGGAGGCTCAGCAGGACCCACACGTTGTTACAGGTACCTTCCTCATTTGTGGTCGACCTGCGTTTATTTTATTTGATTATGGTGCGGATAGAAGCTTTATATCTGATGAGTTTAGGACTATGATTCCTTGTAAGTCTGTACCTTTAGTAACTCCCTTTGAGATAGAATTGGCTGATGGTGAGTTCTTGTATCCGTCTGAGTTACTTTCTGATTGTAGTGTTAGTTTCAACGATCACTCCTTTCCTATCGACTTAATTCCGATTAGGTTAGGTAGTTTCGACGTAATTATCGGCATGGACTGGTTAGAGACGCATCGTGCGGAGATCGTATGTTTCGAGAAGATGATCCGGATCCCGTTACCGCATGGAGAGCCGCTATTAGTCCAAGGGAATAAGGCAGGGAAGCGCCTTAAGATCGTCTCGTGTATGAAAGTCCGGGAGTACATTAATCGTGATTGTTCACTCTTTCTTGCACACCTTGTGAAGAAGGATAACACTGAGAAGCTGGAAGAGAAGCCAGTAGTGTGTGACTTCCCCGATGTGTTCACAGAGGATTTACCTGGTTTACCGCCTAGACGTGAGGTAGAGTTTAGGATCGACTTAGTTCCCGGAGCAGCGCCGGTGGCAAAGGCTCCTTATCGGTTAGCACCTTCGGAGATGTTAGAGCTCTCTAAGCAGATCCAGGAGTTAGTGGATAAAGGCTTCATTAGACCGAGTTTCTCTCCATGGGGCGCGCCGGTACTCTTTGTAAAGAAGAAGGATGGTTCGATGAGATTGTGTATAGATTACCGAGAGCTGAATAAGCTGACAGTAAAGAACCGCTATCCTTTACCCCGTATAGATGACTTGTTTGATCAGCTTCAAGGTTCATGTTTCTTTTCTAAGATTGATCTACGGTCCGGTTACCATCAGTTGAGAGTGCTAGAGGAGGACGTTCCGAAGACTGCTTTTCGGACGCGATACGACCATTATGAGTTTTTAGTTATGCCATTCGGTCTCACGAATGCGCCTGCAGCATTTATGGAGATGATGAACCGTATATGCCGTCCTTACCTCGATAAGTTTGTGATCGTGTTCATCGACGATATTCTAGTTTATTCTTGTAGCCGTGCGGAGCACGAGGAGCACTTGAGAATAGTGTTGGAGCTGCTCAGGAAGGAACAACTTTACGCTAAGTTCTCGAAGTGTGAGTTTTGGTTATCTGAGGTTCAATTTCTTGGCCACGTGGTTAGCAAGGAAGGCATCCACGTTGATCCTGCCAAGATTAAGGCCGTCAGAGATTGGGTTGCTCCTAAGACACCCACCGATATCCGTTCATTTTTGGGTCTAGCAGGTTATTACCGTCGCTTTATTGAGAATTTTTCGAAGATAGCCTCGCCTATGACGAAGTTGACCCAGAAGAACGAGGAGTTTATTTGGGGTGCCGAGCAGGAAGAAGCTTTTCAGTTATTGAAGAAGCGGTTGTGTGATGCTCCTATCTTGAGTCTTCCCGAGGGTACCGAAAATTTTGTTGTATATTGCGATGCTTCGAATAAGGGACTCGGGTGCGTACTGATGAAGAATGGAAAGGTCATTGCCTATGCCTCTCGTCAGTTAAAGATTCATGAGAAGAACTACACAACCCATGATTTGGAATTAGGCGCGGTGGTTTTTGCTCTAAAGATTTGGCGCCATTACCAGTACGGTACTAAGTGTACGGTGTTCACCGATCATAAGTCGTTACAACACATCTTTGACCAAAAGATGTTGAATATGAGGCAACGCCTTTGGGTGGAATTGCTTAACGACTGTGATTGCGAAATTCGTTATCATCCGGGAAAAGCTAATGTTGTCGCCGATGCGTTAAGTCGCAAGGAATCAGTTAAGCCGATGAGAGTTTGCGCTATGATGGTCTCTATTCAGGCGAGTTTGAAGACTCGTATTATTCAGGCTCAACAGGAGGCTCTCACCGAGGATTGTTTGAAGGATGAAGGATTGTTTAGTTTGGCACGTCAGTTGGAGCCGAAAGACGACGGGGTATTGTATTTCTTGGATCGTATTTGGGTTCCCGTCGGTCTTAGGCAATTAATTTTGGACGAAGGTCACAAGTCGAATTACTCCGTTCATCCCGGAGCGGATAAGATGTATCACGACTTGAAGGATTTTTATTGGTGGCCTGGAATGAAGAGGGCGATTGCCGAGTATGTAGGAAAGTGTTTGACATGTTCTAAGGTTAAGGCTCAGAATCAGAAGCCTTCTGGCCTTCTTCAGCAGCCGGAAATCCCGCAGTGGAAATGGGAAAATATCGCGATGGATTTTGTTACGAAGCTTCCTAGGTCTTCAGGAGGTTATGATACTATTTGGGTCATCGTTGATCGGCTGACCAAGTCAGCGCATTTTCTGCCTATTCGAGAAGATTACCGAATAGAGAAGTTATCTAGGTTATATATTGATGAGATCGTGGCCAGGCATGGAATTCCTGTATCTGTTATTTCTGATCGCGACGCGCGTTTTACTTCGAGATTCTGGCAGACGCTTCAGCGAGCCTTAGGCACCCGATTAGATATGAGTACGGCTTATCACCCTCAGACCGATGGTCAGAGTGAGCGCACGATTCAGACGTTGGAGGATATGCTACGCGCGTGTGTTTTAGATTTGCGGCGGGAGTTGGGATAGACATTTACCGTTGGTCGAGTTTTCGTACAACAATAGTTACCACTCCAGTATTAATTGCGCGCCTTTTGAAGCTCTTTACGGTCGTAAGTGTAGGTCTCCACTTTGTTGGGCTGAGATTGGTGATAGCCAGATTACGGGTCCCGAGTTGATCCAGGAGACGACTGATAAGATCTGTCTGTTAGCCGCGAGAGATCGCCAGAAGAAGTACGCGGATTTGCGTCGGAAACCGTTGGAGTTCAAGGTCGGTGATATGGTGTTATTGAAGGTTTCTCCTTGGAAGGGTGTGTTTCGTTTTGAGAAGCGCAGCAAGCTAATTCCACGTTTTACGGGTCCGTTTAGAATTTTGTCTCGTGTTGGACCGGTGGCTTATCGTCTTGAGTTGCCACCTGAGTTGAGCGGTGTGCACAACGTCTTTCACGTATCGCATCTCAAGAAGTGTCTTGCTGACGAGTCGTTAATTGCGCCTTTGGAGAAACTAAGTTTGGATGATTCGCTTCACGTAATAGAGGAGCCGGTGGAAATCGTCGACCGAGAGGTCAAGCGTTTACGGCGGAGTCGGATTCCTATTGTTAAGGTCCGGTGGAACTCTAAGCTTGGAGCTGAGTTTACGTAGGAACGGGAGGATGAAATGCAGCGGAAATATCCCCACCTCTTTTCTAGTACCGATGCTCAATAGAAATTTCGAGGACGAAATTCTTTTAACTGGGGGAGGCTGTGACGTCCCGTATATTTGAGGTACATGAGTTACCGTTGTTTTTTTAATATTATTCGCAATTGTTTTGACCCTTGTATTTCGCTTTGTTTTACTCACGGTTTATTGATGAGAATCGGGTTTTATGTGATTATTTTTATTCGTCCCTTGAGACGTAAGTTGATATTTATCTAAGTGCCAAATAGTTAGTATGCTCATGGAAATAAGTTAGGAGGTTTATGCCAAATTTGTCGGTTAACGTATCCCTATCCTTAAGAAATCGTGCTTTGCTCGTGTTTATGTTTTTACCGAGAAGTATGTATTTCCATTTTGGAATTTAAATCGAATCATATAATGAATTACAATACCAAGAATACCTATAATGAACTTGCCTAAGTTCATATGTAAAACAATCGGGAACTCTAAACAAACGAACGTGCGTAACCAAAACTTATATCGAAAAATGAAATTTGCTGTTGGAGGCCTGATTGCGCTGCCATTACCCCTAATGCGGATCAGCACTTGGTGACTTTTCAACTTTTGCAATCTCTCTTAAACGGGCCTAAATCTTTGGTCTCGGGTTTGTACTTGTCTTAAGGCCATTTTGGGTCCAGTAACAAGACACTAACACCCCCAATTGATCCCCCATTTCATTTCATAATTCACACACATAGCATACACTTCTCTCTCTCTCTTTTCTTTGAAGCCAAACACACAAAAACACAAACACTTCTCCCTTTTCTTCTTGTAACTGTGATTTCCAGAGTTTAACCACATATTCCACCACCATAAAAGTGTTGTTTTCATCTAGAAGAGTAAGGTTTGCTAATCCATTTGGAGGTTTACTTGGGTTGTATCGTTTTCGGGTCGAAATCACCGTCTCACATCAAGGTGTTATCTGAAAGTGTTTTTGAACATATTATAACTTGCATGTCCAGATCTACCATCAAAAGACGATTTACTAAAAACGAAAAACATTTTCGGTGGGAATCTGCCCAGGAATGCGCCGCAATCCTCCCAGATGCGCCGCATTCTGGGGACAGATTGCCCATTCACTACTACAAACAGGGCCATCAATGACGCGCATTGCGCGTCAAGAAGAGGCTTTATGACGCGCAAATGCGCGTCAAGGATGGACCAGTCATAAATAATTTATGACGCGCATTGAGGCGTCACAGCTGAATGACCCGCGCTTATGTCCCTCGTTTAAGACCCACATTTTATGACTTATGTTTATGACATATGAAATTGCGTGTCAAAGTTATGCAAACTAATTTTTTTTAAATAAAATTCTTTTTTATAAAACCTGGTGATTATATATTATATATATTATATATATACATGACAATAAACCTGACCAACAATCTGATCATTGTACAAAATTAACGCATTTCATATATAATCAAAACCATGCGTTTTCCTTACATAACATTTGTCTAATAATGTACAAATAACTTAACTATAACATGTTTCATTACAACGAGTTCGATTTCTACCTAAAAATAAAGTTTGACACATAAATTGCCCATTCTTCTCGAATATCATCGATATCCGCCTCCGTGTACTCATTGCTTTCACCACCAATCTAGTCAAATAAAACAACATTTTAGAAACAATTAATTACTACTTAAACTACTTAAAACAGATAATTAGTACTTACAATGTCATTTTCCAGAACCCGAACTCCATGTTTAACTACTTCCTTCATAAACTTCAACGTGAAGTACCCACATTCGGTGCATCCGGGCTGACGTGGACACTACACAAGAAACACAACTTCAGCAGCCTCCTAATATGCCTAATATGAAGTAATTTTGCTCAAGTTTGGTAATAACGACACTGCCAAGGTTTTGGTCTGTTTTACTTGTTACTTGCTTAAATGGTTGTTCAGCAGCCTCCTAATATGCCTAATATGCTATGCAACATACAACTACTACAAACAGGGCTAATATGATATGCAACATATATACAACTACTACAAACAGGGCTAATTGTTTTCCAGGTTTTCTATTCCAAAAATTACACTTCAACAGCATCATCATAAATATACATACAACTATAGGTATTCTATCCTAATATGCCTAATATGCTATGTAATCCTTAACAAAACTAACCAACTAAGTAACAGTTTAAGGTCTACTAACTGAAGGTTAACAGCAGCAGCACAAGATAATATTCAACAAATAACTAACCTTAGAATTAACCCAGTTAAGTTCGGTCCTCTTATTGGTTCCAGCTTCTACATCATACAATGCAATTGCCCTACAAAGAACCCAGTTAAGTATTAGTTACGCATCATAAAGATTCTATAACTTACCCTAAAAAGTACCCAGTTAAGTATTACTTACGCATCCACTATTTGCTTGAACTGATGATTGACGTCGCTAATCTTTAGGGAATCAAGATAATAGCAAGTACTTGTCTTCATGTTCAGCACGCCTAACACCCAATGTCGTCTACAAATAACAAAAAATTCAGATTCTGTTAATTAATGTTAATTTATATTAATTAATTTAAATGTTGTCGAAAGTCTAACCCGGGATTGTATGGCATTAAGACGAGGTCATTTTGCTTCCTTGTAGTTAACCTTTTTGCAATAACTCGACTTGCATCCTCGATATTCTTGGCCCTCGCTTTACGTTCATGATGCATAATCGCAGTCGGGGTCATGAAACAAACTCCATGATCTGTTTGTGACCCATTCTTGATTTGCTCATACAGGAACCTGTTAACAATTAACATACAAAGTGTACATTCAATTAGTCCTGTTAACATACTATTAACTGTCAAAATTTTAATAAACTATATTTAATCACTTACATGATATAAGAAGCAACGACAGCCCCGCTTAACTCATCCATTGCAAATAAACTGTCAAAATCATTCCAGTTTAAGTACGTATAACTGGGGTGCCCAAACAATTCATCCTCGCATTGCACTTTTATGCTATCGACCTTTGCAACTTGTCCATCAACCATCACTGCAGCCATTTTCAATCCCATCCTTTGTTCAACTCTTTTCCTCCCTCTCTTCTGAGCTCTCGTCGTCATTTTTTTCAACGGAGTTCCTTTCTTATTCACTTTTGCAACGGAGCCGACAGTTTCTGGGCTTTTTGCTTGTTCAACAGCAACTGTAACAATACAGCTTATGGTCACTAAAAATAACTTTAAACAAACCTGTAAAAATTTGATGTTTTTTGGCATCGTACCTGTTTTTGACATCCTCGGTTCTTCTTCTTCGTTGTCGGGTTCTCTTTGTCGCTTCGTTTTTTCTTTTTTCTTGTGGGTCCCACTGGCCAAGTCTTTTTCTTCTTCTTCTTGTTTGCTTACTTCTTCTTCTTTGCTTTCTTCTTCTTTGCTTTCTTCTTCTTTTCTCTGTTCCTTCCTTTGTTCTTTTCTTCTTTTCTCCTTGTCATCGGCAGCCTTTTTATCCTTCTTTTTGGCCACTATCTTGTTCTGCAAAATTATTATTAAGTATTATTAACAAACCATTTTGTTCTAATTATTAAAATGTTTTATAAAACAGTCTTACCAAACCAGAGCATGGAATGACTAGGTGACTGGGCCAACTTAGCAAGTACCCGATGGCATCTTTAACAGTCTCAACAAACTCATCGGGAATTGGAATCGGTATGGAAGCTTCTGGTTGAACAGATGTGTCCACCTTAACTTCAATGTTCACATCTAATATATGAACAAATAAATATTAATAAGTACGTAAGAATATATATATAAACATTAAAGAATTAAATTTAACTTCAAATACCCGAGAGAGTCTGATTCACTATCGTTCCTTTGGCGACTATATTTGAAGGCTCGTCGACCGCAAGATAGCATGATTTATCCTACAAAATGTACAAAATATTATTAAAAGAGACAAGAATTGAAATGAATTTATGACAAACTAAGACATACAGTTGGTTCATTTGGTACATCTGGTTCTTCTTCTTCTTCTTCTTCATCACTGGAACTCGACATTCGACAATTACTTGCACCCTCTGAAGCATATGTTGCACATCTTCTTATTTGTAACTCATCTTCAACAGCTTTTAGCCGTTTATTCATCTTCTTATCATGTTGTTTCAGGTATTGCTTGACATTCTTGGGTATTAAAAAGTACTGTTGATGTGTTACAAATCGACCCATCCCACGTACACGCCCACGTTGTTCTTCAGTACCCAGGGCCTCTGTAAGCAAATCTAGTGATCCCAATGGATCCTCCGAAAAATCCCCGTCCTTCTTTAGCATCTCCTGAGTAAACAAACATATAACTTAACACATGTTGACTTATGGTGATAGGTCAAACTATAACTAACTGAACCTTAAATAACTTTACATCAAAAGTCAACCTTTAACTAACACTAACTAACTGAGAAATATAACTGAAAGTTAACAAAGCTAACTAAAACACACCAAAATAAAACTGATAAATATGAATACTTACAATTTTATCGAGAACTTTTTGGACATCTGGGTCGAAACCTCCTTTTTTCTTTTCTCTTGCTCTTTTCCAACATTCTACCCTATCAATATCCTCTTCCTCTTTGCCGGTTTCTTGCATCTAAAAAAGTTAAAAGCAAAAGTTACAGAAGCATCAAGATAAGCAGTAAAAAAGTAAACATAAGCAATAAACTCCATACTATCTCAGAAATGAGTCCGGCATATCCCTTTCGGCTCAAACGATGGTTGTACTTATTACGTGAACGGATCGCTGAAGCCTTCTGACTTTTTTCCTGCATCAGTTTGTTATAACATGTTAGTAACTATTTGTGATAAATAACTGGTTTTGGAAACTTAAACAAATACCTCAAACGAAGACTTGGTTCTTTGTGATACAAAAAGTTTCCAGTCTTTTTTTTTCACCGACGGATACCTTTCAGGGGGAGTATACAACAGCTTCTTGGCCTCCTTCGAATTATCGTCTTTTAGTGGCTTAATGTACTTCTTATAAAGATTATGTTTGAAGTTTTTCCACTTTATCCCGATTGATTGGAGAACTTGCTTCCGACTCTTTTGGTGAAGTTTAAAACGTGTCTGCAATGTAAACAAATGAATTAAAACATAGTTAGAATACAATGAATTAAAACAGAGTTAGAATAAAATACCAAAAACTATAATTCTTACCTTAACATATTGCCAACAAGCTTCCTTTGTTTCGTTATCTACGTTCAACCAAGAATCATAGGTTATGAGAACCATAGATCTTGCCACCAATCCCTCAAAAGTTGACAGCTTTCTTGCTCCCGGTCCAGTTGGCACACCTCTCTTATTATAAGTAATAAGTGTTTTTCTATTAGCCTTCGCCTTTACTGTCGGGCCTCTATGCGATTTGGAATCTGACTTGTCATCAACATTCGACCCATCACCGTGAGCCGCATTTTCTTCGCCTTCCGAATCAGAACCAGAACCCATAACAGCATCTTCTTCACGGTCCGAATCAGAACTCGAGGCCATCTTTTATTACCAAAAAGCAACCTGTTTAAAATACAAACAAAATAAACAGTTAAATATTACCTTAACACCATACAAATAACTAAATAACTACCTTAACACCATACAAATAACAAGAACACCAGAAAATATTACATTATTATGATACCAAAAACACTAAATAACTACCTTAACACTATATTAAACAATACATGTTACATTATACAAATCATTTACAGTATAAGTTTACTCTATTAAACTATACATGTTACATTATTTACATGGGGCCTATAAAATATTATTCACAAACACCAAAAATATCATAGTAACATTTTCACAAACACCTGGTGTGCATACAATTTTACCATAAATTGATACAAAAAATGATACAGTAAATTGATTTTATAACTCTACAGCTATCAAACAAACAATATAATGTAATATTTTGAGTAAATTAGGGCATACCTTAACTGCAAATCCTTAACACCTGCAGAGTTTTGAGAGTTTTGATACAAATTGATTTTTTGTCGATTAGGGATTGTTTTGAGTAAATTAGGGCGGGATTGTTTTGAAAGTTTTGAGAGTGGATTGAATGACTGTGAAATTAGGGCGGGATAATTGAACGAATGTGGATTGAAAATGTTTTGAGGTGAATTAATCGAAGGTTTTGAGAGTTTGAGAGGGAGGGGGGGGGGGGAAATTTTAGAGAGCGGGATGTTTTGGGGGAAAAAAATAGGTTTTGAGTTTTTTTAATTTTAAGCAGATATATAATCTATGACAAAAATAATATACATGACACCTATTTAGGACGAAGAAAAACAAACGTCATAACGAAATCTTAATTTTAACTGATTATGACCCATGTGTTATGACACATCTGAAAACGCGTCATCTCTTTACTCAAAATGACTGTTGTTTTATGACCCTGGATATTGCGCGTCATCTTTCTGCGTGGGTCATAAAAAGCGGGTCAAGGATAGCCCTGTTTCTAGTAGTGATTTTAGTTTTGTTTCGCTGATTTTCGTAACTGTAAGCTCGTTATCTTAAGAACCTGTATTAACGGATAGTGCATTGTGTTTTGGAGTTGGAAATCTCATCACCACACCATCAAAGGATTTTATCCCGGGTTCTTAGCTTGCTAAATTGCGGTTGTTATCGGTAAGAATTGACTTTCTTCCAAATTTCTCATTTTTCATATGGTCGGTTTTAGCCTTGAAAATTGGTTAGGAATAAATATTAGACCAACACTTGTTATATTATCGGAATTTGGACAACTTTGGACTAAAATACGTTAAAATGTGAATTTAACCATAAGTAACGTATTTAATTTATATCATATTATATATTATGAGAAAGACTTAATTGCTCTTGAAAATACAAATTTTGACAAGCGGGAAAGTGTACGGATTTTGGACAAATAATTTTTGATGCGGAAGCGCTGCCGGATTTTCCATTCACGACTCTTCACGACATTAAAACACTTAAATACTTAAAAGTAACATATTATACAATAACATCGTCTTTGGACTCAAGGACGCCAACGCAACCAAAAATGTCATAATACTACTTAAAATGGACAATTTAAACCTCTTTGCGATATATTAAAACTTCGCCTCAACTTGATCATCATTTTAAGTCATCAAAATATGTTTTGCGGCAAACTTTATAAATGGTTTTGAAAAGGTATTTTATTCTAAACATTTTGGTATGAAAAACACTTCAAATTATCCAAAGTGTCAAATTGGACTTTTAAATTGATTTTGACTTTAATAAGTCAACCTAAATGACATTTGACTTTCCTAAGTCAACATAATTTACCTTTGACTTTTATAAGTCAACATCTTTAATCTTGGTCAATATAATGAACATTTCTATTATTAATCTTTTCGACTCGGAGTTATCACTCGTTTCCAACGGTCGATGTTGACGTGAAAAATCGATATCTTGCCGATCGGCCCTTTTCTGGCGCGGAACATCGTCTTCTTCATCCGTCATCCTTATTCGACTATTTAATCGTTGGAATGTTATAATAAACCTAATCTTAACCGACAAGGCTAAACCGTACTAGACGTATAGCGATACTGAGACTATGTTGTTTATTGTTTAAAGGCACTTAGACGGTTGGATTGTGATCCTGTGATTATTTACCCGAGATTTTGCTGGAGTTGTACAGTGAGTTATTCGTAGCCCTTGTCTTAAATATTTTTGGGCTGTAAAGCGTATTTTAAATTGTCTGCTTGTATGCGGAATGTTGTTGATTATCTTGTTTGCCTAGTGGATTAGGTCTGCCTAGATTGTAAGCCATTAGCCCTTGTTGGGGCCCCCTGATACACTTGTTAAGCTTTATGCCCAACGGTTACATATATATAGATCTATATGGGTTATAGACCTAACCCTCTCTGCTCGGTAGAATGTTTCTAGGAGTGGAAGTTATGGCCGGTTAATAAATTGTTACCTTTGGTTGGCGACCTCAGGATTTGGGGTTGTACGGTCAGGTTCAGTGTATGAATAGTCTAGGCAAAGTACCTCTCACTATTGGTTGTTGAAAGCAAGATATATCATTTGAAATTAACGTTGTTTGATGAAAATTGTCGATGGGTCAACTTTTACTTTAAATTTGCGAATAATTCACCAACATGTTGTTGATGTCGTTTTAACGCTTTGCAGGAAATTGAGGATTCCTGTTGATCATGCCATTTGTGCTTTTGGGATATTTGTCTTGTGTATTTCGGAACTTGTGATACTTGTTGTAATGTCCTTGATGTTCCACTTTGTTATGTTGGTAATACATTCGTACTCGGCGATTTGTCGCTTTTGAATTTGTAATGTATTTTGTAAACACTTGGCATGATTAATGTTATTTTGATGTTGGTTTATTGGTTGTATTGTTGTAATCTTGACTCATGATATTATAACTGGAACATTCCGTGTTCCGCTATAAGCGGGGTGTGACACAAAGGAGTTTCACGGCACGACTGGTGCTGTAGGACTACTTCAATGGTTTGAAAGTATCGAATCAGTCCTGCACATCAGCCGATGTGCTGAAGCCAACAAAGTGGAGTACGCCTCCTGCGTGTTCCACGACAAAGCCTTATCGTGCTGGAACAGTGTGGTCCAAACCCGAGGGCGTGAGACTGCCTATGCTCTTTCCTGGAACGCCTTCAAGAACCTTTTGATCGAGGAGTACTGTCCCAGAGGGGAAATCAAGAAGGTCGAGGCAGAGCTTTGGGACCACAAGATGATCGGCAACGACATTGAAGGGTACACTACCCGGTTCCATGAGCTCGTCCGACTAGTCCCAAGGTTAGTGACTCCTGAGGAGAACCGGATTGAACTTTACATCTCCGGTCTTGTTCCGGAAATCCGAGGCATGGTTATCTCTTCCGAGCCCCAGACACTTCAGAGCCTAATCATATTAGCTCATAGACTCACCAGCAATCTCCTCACCACTCCTGGATCTTCCAAGAAGGAGTCGGGTGAGAAAAGGAAATCCGAGCAGACCCCAAGGAGAAGCGACAGGAACAAGAAAGCCCGAACCACCCGTAATTATGTTGTGACTGTTGCACCTGCACCTGCACCCGCACCTGCACCTGCACCCGCACCTGCACCACCTACTGGACCCAGACCTTACACGGGACCACACCCCAAGTGCGACAAGTGTCGTTACCATCATACCGGGGACTGCCCGATATGTCACACTTGCAAGAAGGTGGGGCACTTTACCAAGTACGGCACAGTGAAAACCGTTAACCAGGGTCAAAAGCCGATGTGCTACGAGTGTGGTAGTGACCAACATCTCCAAAATACCTGCCCTAGACTCCAGAATGCCCAACCAAACCAAGGCGGGCGTGGTCGAGGACGTGCCTTTGCACTCACAGCAGAGGAAGCTCGTCAGGACCCGAACACGGTTACGGGTACGTTTTCTATCAATGACCACTATGCCTCTGTATTATTCGATTCAGGAGCCGAGGAAAGTTTTGTGTCCTTGGAATTTAGACCCCTCATTAACCTAGGATCTAAAATTCTTAAGGATAGCTTTACTATCGAATATGCTAACCGCCAAGAGTTCGAAGCCAAGGATATAATCTTAGGATGTTCTATATGCCTATATGAAAAAACCTTCCCCATAGACTTAATCCCCATCGAGCTGAAAAGCTTTGATGTTATCGTCGGAATGGACTGGCTATATCGCTTCCGAGACGAGATCGTCTGTTTCGACAAACTCATTCGCATTCCTCTCTCAGAAAGTGAGACTCTCGTTGTTTAGGTAGACAAACCTGGACGACAACTCCGTATTGTCTCTATCGTCAAAATGCGCAAATACCTCAAAAAGGTCTGCGACGCATTCCTTGCGCATGTCGTTGAACGCAAACCCAAAGAAAAACGAGTCCAAGACATCCCAGTAGTCAAGGATCACCTAGAAGTCTTTCCAGAGGATTTACCTGGGCTACCGCCGCATCGACAAGTGGAATTCCGAATAGACCTTGTTCCTGGCGCATCACCGGTTACCAAGACACCGTATCGTCTAGCACCAGCCGAAATGCAAGAACTGTCAAAACAGCTGTAGGAACTTTTAGATCATGGTGTATCGATTATCGTGACCTGAACAAGCTGAACGTCAAGAACCGATACCCACTCCCGAGGATCGATGATCTGTTTGACCAGTTGCAGGGTGCAACTTATTTTTCAAAAATCGACCTCCGCTCGGGTTATCACCAGGTCCGTGTCTGTGAAACTAACATTCCTAAAACCGCATTCCGAACTAGATACGGACATTACGAATTCCTTGTCATGCCATATGGTCTAACCAACGCACCAACAGTGTTCATGGACCTAATGAACAGAGTGTGTGGACCATATCTAGAAAAATTTGTAATCGTATTCATAGACGACATTCTTATATACTCACGGAACAAGGAAGATCATGCGAAACAACTAAAGCTCATCTTAGAACTCCAAAGAGATCAAAAATTGTATGCCAAATTCTCGAAGTGTGAATTTTGGCTCCGGGAAGTACATTTCCTTGGTCATGTGGTCAACCAAGAAGGAATTCATGTAGACCCGGCTAAGATCGAAGCGATCGAGAAATGCCAAGCCCCGACGACTCCTACGGAAATCCGTCAATTCCTAGGGTTGGCTGGCTACTATCGAAGGTTTATTGAGAATTTCTCGAAGATCGCTAAGCCTCTTACCGAACTCACTCAGAAAGACAAGGACTTCATTTGGGGAAAAGAACAGAACGAATCCTTCCGGAAGCTCAAACACCAACTTTGTCACGCACCAATCCTGTCTCTACCGGAGGGCACGGATAATTTTGTAGTATTTTGCGATGCGTCTCATCAAGGACTTGGGTGTGTCCCAATGCAGAAGGACAAAGTCATCGCATACGCTTCAACGCAGCTTAAGGTGCACGAGCAGAACTACACGACACATGACTTAGAGCTAGGATCCGTCGTGTTCGCTTTAAAAATCTGGAGGCACTACTTGTACGGTACTAAGTGTACGGTTTTTACGGACCATAAAAGCCTTCAGCACATTCTCGATTAGAAAATGCTCAACATGGGGAAACGGATATGGATAGAACTTCTGAGCGACTACGATTGCGAGATCAAATACCACCCGGGTAAAGCAAACGTAGTGGCAGATGCCCTGAGTCGGAAGGAAAGGGTAAAACCATCTCGAGTTAGAGCATTGGGTATTCAGATTCAGACAAATCTTCAAACGCAAATCGCCAGGGCTCAGCGAGAAGCGTTGAAACCCGAGAACATTAAAGACGAAACCCTGCACAAGCACGAGAAGGAATTCGAACTCAAAACAGACGCAATCCACTACTTCAATGGCCGAGCATGGATTCCGAAATCCGAAGATCTTCGTAAACTCATTTTGGACTAGGGCCACCGATCCCTATACTCTATTCATCCTGGATCCGACAAGTTGTATAAGGTTCTCCGGGAATATTATTGGTGGCCGGGCATGAAGAAGGATGTCGCCTTGTATGTAGCTAAGTGCCTTACTTGCTCGAAAGTCAAGGCGGAATATCAGAAGCCCTAAGGTCTACTACAGCAACCGGAGATTCCCATGTGGAAGTAGGAACAAATCTCCATGGACTTCATCACAAAGTTACCCCGTACGGCAAGGGGTAACGACACGATTTGGGTCATCGTGGACCATTTGACGAAATCCGCTCATTTCCTTCCGGTACGAGAAAACCACTCGATGGAGAAATTCGCTCAAATCTACATCAACGAGATCGTCACTCGTCACGGAACACCTCTCTCCATTATCTCCGACAGGGATAGTCGATTCACGTCCCGCTTTTGGAATGCACTTCAGAAATCGCTCTGGACGCGACTAGACCTTAGCACCGCTTATCATCTTCAGACTGATGGTCAGAGTGAAAGGACGATCCAAGCGCTTGAAGACATGCTGAGAGCGTATGTAGTTGAATTCGGAGGAAGTTGGGACGCTCACCTCCCTAAGGTCGAGTTTTCCTATAACAACAACTACCATGCCAACATCAAGTGCGCACCGTTCGAGGCCTTATATGGACGCAAGTGTGGTCACCGCTTTGTTGGCTAGTAGTTGGCGATCAACAACTTACGAGGCTCGACATCGTCCAGGATACCATCGACAAAATCACCACCATCCGGGAAAGACTGGAGACATCCCGTACCCGATAGAAGAGCTACGCCGACAACCGAAGGAAACCCCTCGAGTTCCAAGTTGGCGATAGAGTGCTACTCAAGATATCGCCACGGAAGGGGCTAGTCCGCTTCGGGAAGCGCGGCAAGCTAAGCCCAAGGTACAACGGTCCATTGGAGGTGATAGAACGAATCGGCCCAGTTGCATATCGTCTCCAACTCCCTTAGACTCTTTCCAACGTTCATAATGTTTTCCACGTCTCGCACTTGAAAAAGTGCCTATCTGACGAGACCATCATCATTCCGCTCGACGAGGTCCATATCGATAACAAACTCAACTTCATTGAAGAACCTCTTGAGGTTGTGGACTGCGAGGTCAAACAACTCAGGAAAGTCGTATTCCTATTGTAAAATTTTGGTGGAATTCCCAACGTGGTCATGAATTCACGTGGGAACGTGAGGACCAAATCCGTCAGAAGTATCCACATCTATTCAAGGACACTTCTTCAAGATGGGACGAACTAAATTTCGGGACAAAATTTCTTTCAAACCGGAGAGAATGTGACAACCGTCAAAATTTCAGTTGAAATTCGTATTCTATATCCTTTATATTTTATGTCGTTGTCTTTAACTGTACTTTTACCGGAAACGCGTCAGTGTCGGAATCAAATTCGGAATCAATTTATGTAATTCCTAATACCAAGAAAACACCTAAGGAACTTTCCTAAGTTCATAACGTACCATAATCAAAAACTTTCAGTTAACGAAAAGGTCTAACGGGACAAAAACGTAAAAACGAAAAATCCGAAGAATAATTAGAGAAATGGGTCAGGACGCCGCACATGTCACCTTGTGCGACGTCCTGAACGTGCAGATTGAAAAAAAAAATAGTTTTTAAAGCTTGTCTCGTTTTTATACAAATTACCAACCAATCAAACTCGGATTAGACAACCCTTTTAATGCATTTTCAGTCCCTAGACATATCATTACTTCCTCCTTTACTTTTCCTTTCATTTTCTTTTTCATAAACATAAAAACACACACATAAACACATTTTCTCACTCTCAAGTTTCTTCCAATAACACCACTAAAACTAGTAATTTACAACCATTAAAATCCATTAAATCACCACCAAAAATCGTTCAAACAATCAAAGAAAGCAAGAAAAATCAAGTTATTTCAGTCAAAAAGCTATTCTACCGATTTTGAAGCCCAAAACTCTTCCAAACCGTCATCCAAGCATTTTCCTTCGGTAGAAATCTTCCTCATAACTATATTTACTATTTTTATTAATTGAATGGCTGATCTATGGCATAAAAATGACTTTTTATAAAGTTTTATGACACTTTATAAACAAAAACGGATTTTAACCGAAACGTACTTAGATCTATATTTTTATGGGTAAAATTTATGTATAAACTGTAAAAATGACCTATAATGAAGTTTTTTCCGATTGCATGTAAAGATCTATGGCCAAAATACCCGTTTTTGCAAGAAAATCGAAAAATGGGAAAATGACAGCAGCCTGTGCGTCGTCCCAGTAGCCCAGGACGACACAGCGGGACACAAAAGTGTTCTGTGCGCCGTCCCAGTGGTCCAGAACGGCGCACCCCAGCTGCTGTTTTTCCCGAAAATCATCGTTTTGACGTTAAAAGCTTATGTATACATTCTGTTTTGACGAGACTTATAGTTTGGGACTGAGATTGGAAAATACATATATTCTTGACATTTTATTGGACTTAATACACCCAAATGAACTTGTTTAAATATGTTATCTATATATACGTGTTTTATAAACGGAAAAGTGTTGGATATTTTGGATATAAAAATTTGGGCGCGGAAGCGCTGCCCAAATTTTGTTAGAAAATATATAACACTTCAGCAACCAAAATATGTTTATCATAATAATAATAATAACGATAAATTTGGACTTTTGGACTAAGACATAACGATAACCGTTTCGGGCTATCTTTGGACAATTTAACATTGACACTTAAAGTTTAACCAAGATTACATCTTAGTATATATTATATATACTAACTTAATGTAATCATAACACTTAATCAATCTTGGTACTCTTTTAGGCTTTATGTGATTCCCGACACGTTTCCGACCGTTTCCTGATCTCCTTTATCTTCGCAATCCGTGAGTTACACCCCCCTCTATTTTATGTCTTTTAAGTACTCTTTTGGGGAAAACATGAGATCCAAATATTTATGAACTATGTATTTTATGAACAATGTCTTTCATGAACTATGACTTTATTGAACAACTTTAAATCGCCTTATGTGGCATCCATTGACATTTTGACATTGATCGAACTTATATGCGTAAAACTATATTTTAAATCGCCCTATGTGGCACCCATTACGTTTTGACATTTGACATTATGGCTTGCCCCCGATCGGCACTTGACTAAACTATGATTGATTGTATATCTTCCAACCTTGATGAGAATATAAATGCTCCGTAAGTGCCTACTATCATTTTGACAAAATTGCATAAGTGCCCCGTTTTCAGACAATCTCTACACTATTAGCTATAAGCCGTTGGTAATTATGGCTATCGATACTTCGGAGAGGATCGCTCCTTACTTTAGATGGCAATCTAAGTACATATTACTAGAACAGACAAACTCCGTAGATAGTGCGAGGTTGGGGCTGATCACGATCAGTTAATCGGTTTAGTGTAAACACTTACGTTATATTATGCCAAGTGGTTGATACAATTCTTAATCATATGTTACCTTTATTTACGCATATATATACTTACTCTTTCGATTTTTCCGCAACTTGATTTTTCCAAATAATGATCTATCTGTCTATGATCTACTTTAACAGTATATATATTTTAAGCGACTTTTCCGCTCACCCTTCTTTTAAGAAAACTTACTACATATATATACTTGTCGGAACTTTTGTCAAGAACTTATAAACTGTAACTCACTCACTACGTTATGTAGTTTGACACTTTATCTCATGTTTCAGGAAACCAGGTGTAAGTCATGAAGTGCATTGCTCGGGCGGGTCAAGAATGTTATGTGAAGTTTAATTCGGGAGAAGACTTGTTTTATTTTGGGAATTTTACAAAACATTTTATTATGTATTGTTGTCGTAAACACTATTTACTCTTGGTTATGTCTTTGAACATGTGAACTTTTCAACTTTAATTTAATGACTTGAACCATTAGACTTTGTTATAAGTCGTGTAATGATTCTCTTGCTCTTCGCACCTCGTGTTTCCACTTTAGCGGGGTGTGACAACCAATCCTAGAAATTTTCGGATCTCTGTAGTGGTCCTCGGATTCCCACTTCTTGATGGCCTCGATCTCAGCAGCATCTACGTGAATTCCATTCTCGTTAATCATGTGTCAGAGGAAGTGTACTTCTCGAAGCTAAAATTCGCACTTCGAGAACTTCGCCTACAACTTTTGATACTTAAGAAGTTCCAAGATTAACTTCAAATGCCGTTCGTGATCTTCTTTACTCCGCGAGTAAATTAGTATGTTCTCGATGAACACTATTACGAATTTTTCCAGATACGGCCTACACACCCGGTTCATCGAGTCCATAAACACCGTTGTTGGGACAAGAAAGATAATGGATGAAGCTATGGAGTCTTCTGTGTTTGAATAAAGATGATTTTAGTTTGTAGAGGGTCCGAAATAAAATCATCATGAATAATCCGAAGTGAAGTTTTCAATTCGGGGAACATGTTAGTTCAGATACTCTGTCAGGATCGATTAAGTTTATATAAACCTAAAGTTTGCCTACGTTAAGATCTTGATCTATCAAAGAAGTTCAGCAGCGGATGAACACTTTGATATTAACAAGTTGATCTAAACAAACAATATCGTAAACTAAGAACAATTAAGAGCAATATGTTTGCTGAATTATAAGCCTCAATTGCATTAATGAATTATCAATACAACGTGTTTCTTTTTCAATACAAGGATCTATATTTATAGACCTTGAGACTAACCTAGATAAACTAGGAAACAACATCTATCTAAAAAGGAATTACAATTTGAATCTAATTATAATTCTAAATCAACAAACGTGCATGTCAAGTTCTTGTCCGTATTATCTTGTCCGCATTAACTTGATTATTGCAATAGTAAGAAGTAGTAATCAACTTTCCGTAGTAACTTGTTTTCTTCAGTAGTAACTTGTTTTCTTCCGTAGTAATAACCATTCTTCTTTGTCAGTATTAAGTAAGCAGTATTAATTGAAACTAAACTATTTTAACTAAGTTTTAGTTCCAACAATCTCCCCCTAAGTTGAACTTTTATAACATACTGAAAGTACAAGTTTTACACAAGTTTTTACTAAGCTATTACAAACCATCATTACTACTTCTTCAAACTTTCATCTTCTTCTTCTCCTGCTTTATCCATCTCTTCAGTCAACTGCATCATAATGCTCCAAACCAGTTCATGACACATTCTTGAAGTGATTAAGCCTGATAATCTCACACTGATTAGCTCCTTGAGTGTTCTCAACCCCAAATCATATCTTCTATCAACCAGATAGTACTCCATGGCTCCATGTTTTCTCACTATAGAGTATACACCACTTCGTTCATTCAAATACCATTTGATAACAGGGTTGTTCACACTTCCTTCTTTCAATACTGAACTCTTTCTTCCTTCACTTGGGTTAAACATTTCATTCAACCAGTCCATAGCCATATCAGTTCCAGAGCATTCTCCCTTATACCTTGAGTACTTTATTCTGCCAATGTCATAAAGATTCTCTAGATCTGACCTTGAGAAATCCCTTATCATACTGTGAAAAGCAGGTACATCAGTCTTGGATATGTCTGCTCTTGTAACCACATAAGATGTCTTGTTTGGACCTCCCACAAACTCCCAATCCATGATTTCTGGAAGTTCAACTGCCAATGGTTCGATTCTTACTCCTTCTTCTTGAGTAATAAATGCAGAACAATCATCTTCAGAGATCTCTGAATCTCCTTTCTTTTCTTCAATTTTGACTGGAACTTTCTTGACTATCACAGAAGGAAAACTTGGACTGTTTTGAGCAGTAGAAGTTGGAGTAGATAGTCTTTGTTTCTTCATTGGTACTCTTGTAGAATGAGACTACTTTCTCTTCAACTGTCCTGAAGGAACTTGAGTGACTGCAGCTTCTGGAACATGAACATCTTTTCCTTGAGAGTCAAAGATTTTTCTTCCAACATCATGAAGAGCTTTTATTGCTTTCTCCATCTCATAGGCTTCTTGATCTTGTTTCTATGTCAGCTTGAGCATTCTTTCACTATCCTTCTTCCTTTCTTTTTCAACTAAAGACAGCAGGTTTCCAATCTTCATTGGGCCTAATGATTTCCCATCATACCCTTTGGACTTAAAATAAGACTTAAACCTCTGCTTATCATCTGCTAGCTTGTCTTTAATGGACTTCTTCTTAGAAATTTTCTTTTTCTTTTCTTTTCCTAACTGAGCTCTTTCTGCCATCTCCTGCTCCAACTCAGCTTTTAATGCTAGCTCTTGTTCTCTCAGCTTTTGGATCTTCTCCATTTCTTGAATTTGAAGCTTGGTGTGAATTTCCATAATTGTTGTTGGATCATCTCCTACATCCAACTCTTCAGTGGCAAATTGGAGAGCAGCAAAATCAGCAAGCTTTTCCTCTATTTCTTTCTTCTTCTTCAGCTTCTCCTTCTCCTTTAGATCAACAACTACTCTTTTTCCCTTAGCCTTCTCATCTGACTCAATATCTGCAATTGATTTGGGAATATATGATTTATGAGTAGGAATGATTGGTCTTATACCTTTTGTTCTTGAAGGATCTGCTAGAAAGTCAATTCCTTCAGTCAGTTTGCTGCTATCAAGTACTGCATGAACCTTGAGATCTTTTTGTTTGGGCAATGAAGCTTGTCTGATCCTTCTTTCTTCTTGAATTTTACTCTGTTCAAGTTTTAAAAGTTCAGCAGCAGCAGCTTCTTCATCAACTGTTGCAACTGATGTGGAAAGTGTGACTGTAGTAATGATTGTTGCTTCATTGTAAATGCCTTCAGTAGAAACAACTGTTGGTGGAGCTTCAGTATAAACAACTACAAAAACATCATCAGTAGGAATGGAAGTATGAGTTTCAGTAGGAACAGTCTCCGTATTAATGAACTCTTCCGTAGAAACAGTCACTGGAGCAGTAGTAACTGGATCTTCCGTAGTAACAAATTCAACCGTAGAAATTATAACTGTGTCAATTTCTTCAGTAGTAACGGCTTCCTCTTCATTCTATTCCACTTCTTGCTCTTGCTCCCCCTTAACCACACTATCTATTTCCATCTTTTCAATTTCAACCTCTTCATTGATGTCATCATTGTGCTCTGAGGTTGCAGTGATCACTGTATCATTACTTCTTCTCTCTTCTTTCTCTCCCTTGATTTAAGCATCTTCCTCATTTGACAAAACCTCATCTTCATGTTCTTTCTCCCCCTTTTTGTCTGCAGGAGGAGTGTCATCTGAGGATGAAGAGATTGATGTTACTGGTGAAGTACCAATACTTCTCTTGGTTGACTTTTGTTGCAGAAAGAAGTCCAACATTATTTTCTGTGATCAACAAGCTTGAGAACTATTTCTCTCAACTGAGCAAACCTCCCCTTGCTTTTCAATGGTAAAATTGTACTTTTGGTAATATTCCAGCAATTCCAATGGATCATAGTTGTATCTATCCTCACCCCTTACATGTTGGGTACCAACCCGCGGTAGATCATAGGAAGTAGAGGGACCCCTCTGCCTAGCAGAAGTTGTTCCCTCCCCCTTGGTTTCTCGGCACCAGGGACCACTTTCCAAAGATTCTACAAAAGCAGTATAAATGAAAGGTGTTTCCTTGAGTTGGGTCTTAATTATGTTCATACTGTCTTGTGCTTAACTATGAGAAGTGAGAGCAACAGTAGTATGAGCCCTTCTCAAATGGTCTTCCCCCTCCTTAGCGACCACCTCAGGGAGCTTGGGGGACATCTCAATGGTTTCCCTTTGAAGTTTCTTTCCTGAAGACTTTTCAGGTAAAGACTTTTTGAAAATGGATAATGGGGAGGTTTTAGACTTAGGAGACTAAGGAACCCTCTTAGTCTTTCTTGAAATTGTTTCAAGTGGAGAATGTGGTTGTGAAGGCTCAGAAAATAATGGAGTCACTATAGAGGTGACTATTGGTTCATTTACTACGGGATGAATGCTCTCCGTAGAAACTGGAGGAACATTTTCAGTAGTAACTGCAGTGATGGCCTCAGTAGAAACAACAGCGGTACTTGCAGTTGGAATTGCAGAGGTGCTTGCAGTAGAAATAGATGGGGGCTGAGACAGAGGTGAAGTCACTTGTCTCTCATCTTTTTAACTTGTTCCCACCACCATTGTAGAGAACAATGGGGAAACATTTGAAGAAAATCCTTTATTGACCCGTCTCATATTCACAAAAACCTTTTTAGTATGAGCATGGGTGGGAAAAACAGTTGAAGATCTTTTTAAATCCTTGATTTCACAATTTATGATATGTTGTAGGAATCTTGGATACATTAAAAATTTATGTTTAGGATTAGCCAAATTCCACAACATACCATCAAAAAAAAGGGGTGAAAATTGTAAATTTGATTAGTGGCAAGACAGACCATGGCAGTTGCCAAGGCGTCACTGTCTTCAATATCTTCAGTTACTATTTGATCAACTCCATCTGCATCTTCTTCCACTAAGCGAGGAACTCCATTGGATCTTATGGAATCATCCTTAGCAGTAGTTGTAGGAGTAGGAACCTCTTCATCTTCAACATCGTGTGGATCCTGTTGGGGAGATTCCTCTTCAGTTGCCTTGGTGATTGTGTCATAGAGATGTAAAGGATCATCAGTAGAAACAGGGAGATAGATGTATTCCATAACATCTAATCTGTCAGTACCAAGAATTGGAGCAGTAGAAACTGAGTCAACAGGAACTGGCTCCGTAGTAACATATTTAGCAGTAGAAACAGCTGGTGTGTCAGTAGTAACAAGAGCAGTAGGAATAGATGAGGTGTGAAATTCAAAGTTAAAATCCAAGGATTTGGTTAATGCATCCAAATCAAATACCCAATTTGGTCCTTGACCCTTCATGTTAGGAGTGTGTTCATTGAATGAAACATTAGAGCTTTCTTCAATGATCTTGGTCTTGTGATTATAGATGTGGTACGCCTTGCTCAGAGATGAATAACCAACGAAATAACCTTCATCTGCCTTGCTTTCAAACTTACCAAGATGATCCTTCGAGTTCAAAATTGTACAAGGACACCCAAATCCTATTAAGAAATTTACCAAAGGTTGTCTCTTGTGTAGAAGCTCATATCGGGTCTTGTTTTGAGACTTTACAAGAAGAACTCGATTCTGAACATAGCATGTAGTATTAACTGCTTCTGCCCAAAAGAATATAGGTAGGTTAGAATCTGCCAACATGCTTCTAGCTGCTTCAATTAGGGTTCTATTTCTCCTTTCAGCAACTCCATTTTGTTGAGGAGTTCGTGCAACACTGAATTGTCTTTCTATCCCCTTCCCTTCACTGAATTCGTTCATCACTTGATTCTTTAACTCAGTCCCGTTGTCACATCTGATTTTCTTCACTTTCAGATTGAGTTGGTGTTCTACTTTGGTGATGAAGGAGATAAGAAGCTGACTTGTTTCATCTTTTGTGGCCATGAAGTACACCCAAGTGTACCTTGTAAAATCATCAGTGATGACAAGGCAATAGGACTTCTTGGCAATACTCTTTACATTTGTAGGACCAAATAGATCCATGTGGAGCAAATGTAAAGGAGAAGTAATGGTGTTGATCTCCTTGGACTTGTGAGAAGATTTGTGCTTCTTCCCCTTTAAGCATGCCACACAGTTGTCATCTAAATTGAATTGTTTGTCAGGAAGACCTCTGACCAATTTTGACTTCACCAGCTGATTGATATTCTTCAGATTCATGTGACACATCCTCCTATGCCAAAGAGTGGATTCATCCAATGTAGCCTTAGAAACTAAGCAGGCTTCTTCAGCAGTGGGAGTAACCTTGGTCATATCAAAGCAGTAGGCATTGTCTTTGCGTGGAGTTCTAAGAATAACTTTGCTTTCATCTATGACATAGACAGGCTCCATAATCAAACACTCTGTAGCTGTGAAAATTGTGGTTTTTTCCTGATCAAAAACTTGTGAGACACTTAGATGATTATACTGTAACTGTTGTACATAGAAGACATCCTTGAAGCTGATTCTTCCATTGGTTACAGTCCCTTTTCCAGAAATTCGTCCTCCTTATGGATTACCCCCAAAAGCAACATAACCACCATTAAACCTCTCAAAGTTTTGAAGCATGACATATCGCCTGTCATGTGCCTGGAAAAACCACTGTCTACATGCCAAAAGCTCTCTCTCTCTCTCTCTCTCTCTCTCTCTCTCTCTCTCTCTCTCTCTCTCTCTCTCTCTCTCTCTCTTTGTGGTTGGTTGTTCCTACACATAAACAATAGGAATTAGTTTCTGGTGGGGAACCAAGCCAAAGTAGACTTGGGTTTGCCATCTCATCAAAGTAACTCACCTTCCTTTGGACTAGTTTTGAGAAATCAGGAGGACTAGGTGGTTGAGTTACTTTGACCTTTGGTTTCCATACTTGTTTGAATGATATGACTTTTGAAATATTTGCAGTGTTAACTGTTTTTGATTTAGCAGTAGGAACAGATACTGGTTTGACAGAATTTTGTTTCACGGTATTAACATGAGCCGTAGTAACTGGGTTACGTTTTGCAGTATTAATAAGTGCAATATTAACACGGTTATTTTTCACAGTAGTAAAACGATCAGTATTAACTCTATTATGTTTCACCGTATTAAAACGTGCAGTAGAAACAAAATTTTGTCTAGCAGTATTAAATCTATTTCTACTGTTAGAAAATAAGTTTTTGTTAACACTTTTTCTTCCTGAAGCAGTAGTAACAGATTTGTTGTGAACATTGTTTACTCTGTTACTGCTGTTCATGGTAGTTTTTCTTTGATGTTCAAGCTTGCCAGTATGTCCCAACCCATTGGGTTGCTTTTGAATCACTTGCTTTTGATTTTCAGGATTGTAATAACAGATTTTTGCATAGTAATTCAATTTGCCACAAATAAAACACCCTTTTACAGATCTTTTAGGAATTTCTCCTTTTTGTGCCTTTACTTGGTTCATGTTTCGTTGATTTCCTCTTTTATATATATGAACCCGCTTCTTTTCTTTTTCCCTACGAACTATGGAGTTTTTGCAGCAAGTACATTCAGATTTGTTTACTTTCTTAACATGGTTATTGGGCATCAAAGACACTAGACTCTGTGAAGATTGTTGAGTAACTCCTTCAATTGTGATTAAGTGATTTTCCAAAGGAATATCCTTGTATTTCACAATGTTCAGTTTACTTTCTTCAACTAATTCCTCAATCAGAACTTCATCATAGTTGATTGGATCAACTTTGAATGATTCTGTTGGAGGTTTCTAGGAGATAGGAATCCTAGGTTCATCTAAGGACAGAGGGATATAGTTTTGATTAAATGGAGGGGCTACTTCTTTATATCCTAAGCCAGCTATTACTTTCCCATGTATCTGCTGTTGAATAAGGTCATTTACTGATTTTGAAGCAAGTTCTAGTTTCTCTACATCTAACTCAAATTTATCATGTTTCTCACCTAATCTGTTGATTTCTACCCTAGCATCCTTAAGCTTAACTAGCAAATCCTCTCTTTGCCATTCAACTAATCTGATTTGCTCTTGATAACTTTTTCATTTACTTTATATGACTTAATTTGGTTTTCTAAATTATCTATAACCCTAGCAGCTGACCTTCTTTGTTTCTCTAAAGATTTAATGGAGTCACTCATTAATTGATTGTGATTTCTGTATTTAAGTACAATTTCCTTACATTCAGAAGAACAGAGTTTGGAGTTTACCTCAGCCATGAGTGATGAAGTTTCAGCAACCTTTGATGAAGAGTCAATTGCCATTAGAGATTGTATGAGAACACCATCTTGAGTAGATTCTTGTTCATCTTCATTCCAGTCATATCCAAGAACATCATCTTCAATTCCCGTAGTAACCAGTTCAGTATAAACAAGCTCCGTAGAAACAGCATCTTCCGTAGAAACATCATCTTCAGCAACAATTACTACTGCTATGCATACATGGTGAACAGTAGTAACATTCACAGTAAAAACAGAGTCATCACAAGAAGTTAATGCTCTGTTTTGACTAGTTTCTTCTGCCAAGTCATTCTAATCGTATCAAAATACATCTTGTGAAACAAGTTAACTTGGATTGTTGTCTTGTGTGTTTCTTGAGTTGTTAGATTTAGGCTTGTTCTTGCATTCCCTTGCGAAGTGCCCTGGTTCATTACATTCATAGCACTTCACCATTCTTTTATCAAAAGTAATTCTTTCATTGTTCCTTGGATTGAATCTCCTTCCTGTTCTGTTCACAAACCTCCTAGCTCGTAAAGCTAACATCGCCATTTTCCACTTCAGATCCATCTCCTCCCAGTCATCTTGATGAATCTGCTTCAAATCATCATTTGTGAGACTTGAACTTTGGGAGATGAATTCTTCAAAGGACAATTCTTCTCCAACGTCATGTTTTGTTGTTCGAAGGGATGTGATTAGAGCAGTATTAACATTGTTAATATTGTGAGTGCTGCTGCTAGGTTTCTTTGCTTCGACTTCTGATTCAAATACTCTCAGATCGTTGTAGAGATCATCGAGTTCCATATCTTCCAGTTTATCTCCTTTTCTATAAGAGACAGTATAGATAACCCATTCATCACCTAATGATCTTATGAACTTTCTGTTGATGTCATCTTTATCATACTTTACTCCTGCACTTACCAATTCTCCTGTAAGCTTCTTGTATCTGTCAAACGTCTGTCTCATCTTTTCTTCTTTCAAAGAATTGAAATTTTCGTATTCTTGCTTGAGAAGGGCCTTCTTATTTTTCTTTGTATTCTTTGTGACACTGAATCTCTTCTCTAATGCTTCCCATAATGACTTGGCATCTTGATATTCTTCAAATTGCGATTGGTATTCATTGGGAATGGAAATCAAAAGAATACTAATAGCTTTGATCTCTGTTTGCTTTTCTCTTCTCTCCAGATCAAACACCAGGTTTTCCATCAGCTGCAAAGTTGGTGGCCTGCTTGTTACCATTAACAAGTACATCCCATACTGTATAGTCAGATAACAGTATGCGTTCCTTGATACGTAGCTTCCAGAGATCAAATTTATTACTATTAAGTACAGGAACTTTATTGATTGATACGTCAGTCATGATTGTTGATTTGATTTCTTCTGTGTTGAGTCTTATAAAAACTTGTTAGATCAATGGATCTTGAGCACCTCATGTGCTCTGCTACCACTTGTCAGGATCGAATAAGTTTATATAAACCTAAAGTTTGCCTACGTTAAGATCTTGATCTATCAAAGAAGTTCAGCAGCGGATGAACAATTTGATATTACCAGTTGATCTAAACAAACAATATCGTAAACTAAGAACAATTAAGAACAATATGTTTGCTGAATTATAAGCCTCAATTGCATTAATGAATTATCAATACAACGTATTTCTTTTTCAATACAAGGATCTATATTTATTGACCTTGAGGCTAACCTAGATAAACTAGGAAACAACATCTATCTAAAAAGGAATTACAATTTGAATCTAATTATAATTCTAAATCAAAAAACGTGTATGTCAAGTTCTTGTCCGTATTATCTTGTCCGCATTAACTTGATCATATCAGTAGTAAGAAGTAGTAATCAGCTTTCCGTAGTAACTTGTTTTCTTTAGTAGTAACTTGTTTTCTTCCATAGTAATAACCATTCTTCTTTGTCAGTATTAAGTAAGAAGTATTGCATGAAACTAAACTATTTTAACTAAGTTTTAGTTCCAACATACTCTGAACTGACTGAAGCTCCTCCGAAGTGAAAACAAACTGAAGTTTAACTTAAGTCAACTCAATTCAAGATATAAGATATTAACTTCGAGCATGCAAACTTTAATTCCGAATTAGAGTGAACTCCCCGAGTTGAAATTAAGATGATGACATGTTGTAATAATTAGTTCATAGTGTTTTGATTTTGTCTATAAATAGTGTGATAGGTTGTTAGATTTTGTTGTCTTTGAACCCGGAACTCAAGTTTGAGTTCCGTTCAGCTTGAATGTTTGTTGTAACAAGCTCGATCCAAAACATGTTCACACTATCAATAAAATCTTAGACAGTTGCGCCTATTGTTGTTTCATTTTCAAATTCGATTTCATGTTTCTCCTTTTGATTCCAACTCAGGTCATGAGATTTTGCATCATGACCTGTTTCATTTCGATTCGCTGAGTGTATAGAGAGAGTAAATTCAGGACCTGTCAATTGGTATTAGAGCCAGACAAATCGATTGATTGAATTCAACTGAGTCTGGTTCATCAATTTGACTTACTTCAAAAATTAGGTCAAACTATTAGTGAATCGAAGGAATCCGAAGTGAAATTGGAGAAGTCCAAAGTGAAATTGAAGAGGTGTATCGAAGGATCTGTGAAGATTTCAAGGTGTTCATGGTGGATCTGGTGTTACACATATCAGTTCAAAGACCGTTGGTGAATGGAGGGAAAACACGAGTTATCAATTTGAGAAAGGGGTGTGTATGGTAGACAAGTTACAAGTGGCTAATCACTTTCACGCCAGGAGATGGTCAACAAGGATCAACGTTTCCTAGTGAAGATCTGAATTAGGGCTAAGATGGGAAGAAAGTTGATATAAGCTACTGGTTAGATGATCTCCATGGAGAATCTGGTCATGAATCAAGAAGATATTCTGGTGATTCTGCAGCTATTCGTCCGGAGTCTGTTCAAGTGACCGAAAAGATGAATAGGAGGAAGCTGACCATGGAGAATAGTTGAGTTATGAAGATTGAAGACTCATAGCATCATCCAAAATGTGACGTCCCGTCAATTTGGAGTACTTACGTTACCGTCATTATTTGAATTTTATTCGCAATTGATTTCGACCCTTCTATTTCGCTTTGTTTTGCTCACGATTTACTGTTATTGAGTATCGGGTTGTCTGTATTTGCTAATTCGTCCCCTGAGACGTAATGATATTATTTTATCTAAGTGCCAATTAGTTAGTATCCTCATAATTATAAGTTAGAAGGTTTATGCCAAATTTGTCGGTTAACGCATTCTTTATACTCGAGATATCGTGCTTTTGCTCTTGTTTACTCCTTTACCGGAATCGTGCGAATCTCGAAATCTAAAGTGAAAATATAATATTAAATAAACCTAATATAAACTAAATCAAAGTATGAACTTTCCTAAGTTCAACGCAAAAAGAATCGGGAACTTTCGACGAACGAAACTCCTTAACGATCGCGAACAACAAAACTGGAAATCCTGAAATCTGGTCCAGGGCGCAGCACATGCACCTTGTGCGGCGCACATACCTGCCTTGACAGATTTTTGTTGTTTTGTGTGAGTCATTTTTGCATGTGTTTTGGTTGGGGGGAACTTTCCCAAACGTGTAGGACTCTTAGAAAACTCTGGAAACAAGACATGTGGGGTCTTTAGGTGATCAAACAAGTCCTTCATTTGGTCCATACCATCTCTCACTTCACACATAAACCAAAACACACACAAACACACATATTTTCTCTCAAGATCATTTCCTCCCATTTTCTCTCTAAAACATAACTCATTTCCAGAAATATTGAAGCATAAAACACATATTTGAAGAAAGATTCAAGACCAAGATCATCTACATAACAAGTTCCTTTTGGTCTCCATAACTTTTGGTAAGATTCTCCATAAGTTTCTTCACTTTTTCTTCATTTTTCTCTTCATTTGTTAGAGATTCTAACACCATCCATTTTCTTTCGCATTCCAAGTTATTGTCTACCATAATACCTTTCGTTTCGAGGAAGATCCTTTTTAGTTTTGATGAAGAAAGTCTCTAGATCTTGCTGAATATTTCTCATCATCTCACCACCAAAAGTTGCTTTCGGGTTTATATTCTCAAGCTAAAGATCTTGCGGTTGTTATTCGGTAAAATCGTTATTTTTCCCATATTCATCTTTTTATATTTTTCGTCATTATTTTCCATGTATATATTTCGGTTATTAGCCTTGTAAATGGTTAGGAATAATATACTAGACCAATATTTGTAGATATTTTGGTTGTGGACAAAGATTGGACTAAAATACATAAAAATGTGATTATTACCGAAATTAACATATTGTATAAATTAGTATGTAAAATGGTATATTTATATATATATATATATATATATATATATATATATATATATATATATATATATATATATATATATATATATATATATAACACTTGGTAAATGTATTTGGAACATAATATAACTTATTAACAATAAGCGTTTTAACCAAAAAGCCTTTGAACGAACGGATTTCGGCAAAACATCAAAACGATGTATTTTGGAAATAGCACCTGTGCGCCGTCCTGGATGCCAGAACGACGCAGCGGGGCCTTTTCCAGCAAAATGCCCGTTTTGCTTGTTTGGCCGTTTTGACGTATTGTTCCGTAAATTGTCGTTTTAAAGCCTCTGATTTTACGTTATATTTCTAACAACTCTAAAGACTTGTATAAACATACTAAAATATATAAATGTAACATATTTTGACAAAATATCGTCTTTGGACTCAAAGACGCCAACGCAATCTAAAACGTCTTAACACTTATTTAAGCGAACACATTACCTACATTTTGATAAATAAACATTTGTTACAAATAACGATCGTAATCTAAAGCCGTCAACTAATATTTTTTTGCGATAAACTTTGTTAAAAACGTTATATAAAAGTTATTTTAAACTATATCTTTGAAAGTAAAGACTTACAAACTCTCTAAATGTCAAGTTAGATATTCGCGACAACTTTGATCATCTTTCAAATTAACTATTATTCAACATAAAATAGTTGTCTTTAAATTGCAACATCAACATTTTTGACATTTGACTTATATAAGTCAACATCCTTGACATTTGACTTTTATAAGTCAACATTGTTGACATTTGACTTTTGTAAGTCAAACTTCCTCAACATTTGACTTTATGAAGTCAACATCTTTGACTTTGACCAAGTCAACATCATTGCCATTGATCTTGGTCGATCTCGGTAAACTTATAAACAATATTCCTTTCAATCAATATTCCTAGTAGTCGTTTCGACTCGGAATATTATTCTTTTCGAATTATTGTTATGACGTGAAATGCCGACATCCTTCCGAGCGGTCCTGATTGACGCGGAACATCGCATTCTAAATACATCACCTCATCTAAACATAGTTATTATTGGATTATCTTATTAACCTAATCTTAACCAACAAGGCTAAACCGAACTATACTTGTAGAGATACTGAGACTATATTATTGTTGTTTAGGGCACTTAGACGGTGGAGTTGTAGCTCTGTGATTGTTTATCCGAGATTTCATGAAGCTTGTATTGTGAGTTATTCGTAGCCCTTGTCTTAAATACTTTTGGGCTGTAAAGCGTACTTTAAACTGTCTGCATATTTCAAATTGTCTGCATGTATGCGTGACTGTTTGGATTATCTTGTTTGCCTAGTAGAATAGGACTGCCTTAGATTAGGTGCCTTATACACTTGCTAAGCTAAATTCTCGGTAGGATGCTCCTATGAGCGGATGTTAGGAAATTCTCGGTAGGATGCTCCTATGAGCGGATGGTAGGAAATTATCGGTAGGATGCTCCTATGAGCGGACGTTAGGAAATTCTCGGTAGGATGCTCCTATGAGTGGACGTTAGGAAATTCTCGGTAGGATGCTCCTATGAGCGGACGTTAGGAAATTATCGGTAGGATGCTCCTATGAGCGGACGTTATAAAAATCTTGGTAGGATGCTCCTATGAGTGGAAGAATAAAATGGTGGTCAGGTTCGGTGTATGACTAATCTAGGCATGGTATCCTCGCTAGGGTTGAGAAACAAGATATGATTTTTGAAATTATGATGTTTACTCAAACTTGTCGATGGGTCACTTTGTACTTAAAATTGCGAATAATTCACCAACATGTTGTTGATGTCGTTTTAACGCTTTGCAGGAAATTGAGGATTTCCGTTGATCATGGCATAGTTTATTTTCGGATCGCTTGCTTTTGGGAAATTTGAATTGAATTGCCATGACGATCCGTTTGTTTATTTCTTTGGAATTGTATTTGTACTTGGCGTCTTATCGACTTAGACTTTATGACGTACTTTGTAACATTTGGCATGATCTACTTAATTTGATGTTTTGTTTATCGGTTATATTGTTGTAATCTTGACTCTTGATATTATAACTAGAACGCCTCGTGTTTCCGCTTTTAGCGGGGTGTGACACAAGGGGGGCCAAGAAAGTTAATGGATGAAGCTATGGAGTCTCTTTTGTGTTTGAATAAAGATGATTTTAGTTCGTGGAGGGTCCGAACTAAAATCATCATGAATAATCCGAAGTGAAGTTTTCTGTTCGGGGAACATGTCAGTTCAGATACTCCGAACTGACTGAAGCTCCTCTGAAGTGAAAACAAACTGAAGTTTAACTTAAGTCAACTCAAGTCAACATTGAAGATATTAACTTGGAGGATGAAGACTTTGATTTCGAATTGAAGTGAACTCCCCGAGTTGAAATTAAGATGATGGTGAAATAATTAGTTCGTATGTTTTTGATTTTGTCTATAAATAGTGTGATAGATTGTTAGATTTTGTTGTCTTGAACCCGGAACTCAAGTTTGAGTTCCGTTGAGCTTGAATGTTTGTTGTAACAAGCTCAATCCAAA